>VZSG01000343.1:836107-882891 GCA_013398315.1 Nothoprocta pentlandii | reverse complement strand
CCCTGGTAGCCAGCGAAACCCATCCGCGAGCCCCACGGCGTTGGTTCGGGCCAGAGCGCCCCAGAATGGGGCTGGCTGCCCGAGCAGGGATTTCCCTGGACAAAAGGGAGGTGTCTCTGGCCTCTGGATGATCTGCTGGGCAGAAATCTCACGGGAGTCGGGCAGTATCTGACCGCAGGCATCTGCATGGCTCCTCTTTTGGGTATGCTTATCGTTGGAAAGCAATATTCAACACTCCAGGGATTCCCATAACTGATAAAGGCTTGAATAGCAGCAAAGCAGGGGGGTTGTTTTGGTTTGTTTTTGCTTTTGTTCCCTCAGCGAACAACAGTGGGTGGGAGATAGATGGGCTGGGAGCTGAAGGAACGGGCCCAGTGGGTGGGAGATAGGTGGGCTGGGAGCTGAAGGAACCGGCCCTTTCTGCTAGGACTCTTCACTGAATGTGGGCTAGGACTCTTCACTGAATGTGGGATGAGGGCTACGAGTGAAAGACATGACTTGGGAAGGAGGCCTGAGGTCCCCTTTCTTTCTTTTGTGGGCTAGAACTTGGAGAGAGCTTAAGAAAAGGTTTAGGAAGGTAGGAAATCTGCTAAGAAATCTTTGTATTTAAATATTTGTGTACATACCTGTGTGTGCATATATATATTTGTGGACATCCATATAAATATATACATATCTGTGATCATGGTAGTGCTCTCATAACTGATTCTGACCAGCTTGCTGAAATCTGGTTTGTTCATTCATCTCCTATTAAGAGTTACTGAACTGGAATGTTGTCCCCTGGCTACAGCCCAAACCCCATGTTTCTCTTATTTCCATCTCCGTCTTTAGACGGAGATAACCGCCTCTATTTGCTGTGCTTTGCTGAGTTGATGCTTGTTTTTTATTTCTTAGCAGCAAAGAGACAGTCGATGAAAGTTAGCAGTAACCTGTGGGAAGAGGATTTCATGGCTATTGGAGTCCATAGGAGAGAGGCTGCCTGGTACAGGGGTTCACCTGGCCCCATGAGAGCACAGCCCGACCCGAGTTTGGGCAATATGGACTTTTCTTTAGATAATGTTTGTATTCACAAGCATACAGTAATGCAACATGGATAAATAAATAGTAATGGCAATGGTTACTTTGTGTAGACTTTCCATTAGGAGGCCAAAGCTCATTTAATTTTTCAAACTCTGGTATGACAGGATTAAATGCAGGGGTTCACTGAGCATCAGGATTTTTGATGGTGTATGAGCATCTAGAGAGAGTGCCAAGTGAGAAGTGACTCCAGCCGTGAGGCCTACTAGGAAACAGATAAAGGAAGGGGAAGAACACGAATGTCTTGTGTTAAATATAAGCTGAAGAAGCCGTATTTCACAGAAATAGCCTGTGTAATGTCAAGGTGCTCTACGAGTGACTGTAAGGACCTTGCTGGAGAACTGGTCCCAGTGCAAAGTAATTGGACAGGAAGCTGAGGGAGAAGAACGCGGACAGTGTGTTTTAGATTTAGGCCCTGGGTTTGGGGGGGAGGAGGGCACATTTGGAAAGACTGAAGTGATTTGTCTTAAGGATAAATTTGCTCGTGCAAAATAATTCTTCCAGAATTAATAGGTGGAGATTTTTTTTTTCTGAATACTGGTGTGGTCGGTTTTTAGCGTGTAATTCTCCTGCTTCTAACTATATAGACTGAATAAATTCAAAATAGGTTGGGTCCTCTGGAATTGTTTGGAGATGCTCCTATATACTGGTTTTGGTGATTAAAATTGTCGTCTTGGCCTAGCTAGCAATCTAAGTAAGGAGCCACAGTGCCTATGAACTGTGCCAGAAGACAGTCTAACTTCACCTTTCATAAAACCTTACTCTTCATTAAGAGATTTCCCAAGAGGGATACAAAGCAGTCTTGCTTTCTGACAAGTGACACAGAAAAATCTGTGAAGTTAGAAGCAGGCAATACAGTACATCAAGGAAATCTAAGCAGGAGTTTAAAAATGAAAAGTATTTATTCAAAATAATTGAGGTGTGCAAGTGACTGCTGGATGACATTGTGAAAGCCAAAAATATGAATTGGTTCAAGGGGGAAAAAAAGAGCACATTTATGGGCTATCGATTTGTCGGTGATAATTAACCTATTTGTCATAGTTCAGTCTCGGGCCTCCCAAGTTTTTAATGCTTTGGTGCACTAGAAGCAAGGGTAGGTTCCCAGGGGAGAGTGTGTTCTGCGTGTGTTGTATTTCTTAGCTCATCCTAAGTGGCCAGAAGTAATATCACAATAATCCACATGTGGCAGGTCTTGCTGTGTAGCTAATTCATGGATTTAAAATTGATCAGAATGTTTTATAGGTATAGGTGGTTTTGCAATTCTATTTTCACTTAACTGCACAGATGCTGAAATAAGACTATTTAAAAAGAAGAGGTATTTTATGTTGGTACTTAACACATGCTTTTTAGTAATTGCTTTCAATAACATGCTTTTTTTTTGTTTTTAATGCAGGAGACATATGAAAATATTCCAGGTCAATCAAAGATCACGTTCCTCCTACAAGCAATCAGGAATACTGCTGCTGCCGAGGAGGTAGGTCTCAAAAATGTAAGTCTTCCAAGGAAGACTTCCAAGGAAGCTTGGAAGAAGTTTGTGCTCACCCTTTTGGGAGAAATGAGTGAATCGAGCATCTTAAAGACCATTGGTCCCTCTACATGTACACTTTGTGGGTGTTGTGTCAAATTCACTTAAACTTGTAGGATATTTAGTTTCAAAAGCAGTCTTTCCTAAGTGACTGCTTGGATCTGCATTGTTTTCTAGTTGAATACGAATGAATTCTTTTCTTGAAGTGTATAATTAGTACATGAGTGTTACTGTGATGTTCCTTGCAGTAACAGTGAGCAAATGCCTTCTGTTTTGGATTCTGCTGCCTAAATGTGTTAAACTTTGCTCCTGTCTGAAACTTCTTGTGCCTTTTAAATCAGAACTCAAGTTTCTGAAAGCTTGGTATGTTTTAATCTGATGACTTCCAGGGTGACCAGAGGCACTGGGAAGATGTTCTAGGAATTGTTTCCTGTGTCTTATTCAAAGGTGTTTTTGTTTTGTCTTGCTTGCTCACCTAGCACTGTTGTAGAATGGATGGATAGATGTTGGAACAATAGGTAAAGACTATTTCTGTGGCAGTATAGAAACTACTGTTTGGATATTCTTCAATGTGTGTAAAGGCTTGTTACACTCTAGCGATTCAGGAATAGGATTCCTTAGTAAGATCCAATGTTTTGGATTTACTGTACTCTGAAGTTTGTGATGTTTTGAAAGGTTCATCGTCAAAGGGTTTGCTTTTCAAATCTGGAGTTCTACCGAGCAAAGAAGGATGTAGCATTTAGATTTTCTGAAGGATATCATAAGGAGCAAATAACAGCATTGCTTCTCCAGATAGATTGCATTCAGCTGGAAGGCAGACAATATTTTTGCTTTTTGATACTTAGTGTCAGCTTAATATCAATGTTCATCTGCCTACAGAACTGTGTTCCTCTGACAGACTCCTTCAATATTATGGAAGTAACTGGCTGCATAAGGACTGAGGGTTAGTCTTTCCTCCTGTCCCTCTGAATCTAATGATAGAAAGCTGAAGAACACTCTGTGCTGTATTTAAAATTGCTGCAAAATAAAAAGATCTTTTGGTGTTCCTCTTCCTTAAGAAGGGAATGTTGTGCCCTTAAGGAATTCTTGCATGAATATTCCTGTCTTTTGTTGAGAACACATTTGATAAAGTCTGAGCTGACAATTGACAAACTCTGCTTATGTTTTTCATGCTTTTACTGATTTGGTTTTTTGTCTTTAAAGTCCCTTTACACCAATAACACAAATAGCCCAGAATATGGATTTTTTTCAAAGACTTTCTGATGCTTCAGACTGCGATTTGCTCAGTTGCACTGAAGCTTCTCACCTGTACAAATTACTCTTTCCGAAGTTGCTAAAGAATAGCCTTTATAAACTACTTTGCCACTCCGATTCCCAGCAATGGGCGATTCAAAGAAAGGCTTAAATAGTTGCCTACAACATGAGACTACAAAACCCCTGAATGAAAACAATCCGCAGCCATCCGCTCTGCCAAAAGCTCAGCCAGTCCCCAGCAGCGCCGTTGCAGAGGCCTGGCTGAGCTTGATCCGAGTGCTTTGTGTAACAGTGCAGGGCAGCGTTTAGCGCGGGCTGGCAGCGACGCCGGCCTGAACGGCCAGGCCTTTAGTAGCTGCCTGCGCTCGCCGTAGATCCCGGAGCCGGGCACAGCGGCACGTACGGCCCCCGGGACAGGGCTCAGGGCCTGGTGGGCAGCAGCCAGGGCACAGACAGCCCTGAGCTCGGCCCTGAGCTCAGCTCACGCTGGGCAGCCTGCTCCTTGACCATCCAGGTGGGTTCAGCCCAAGGCCTAGCTGTTCCTTCATCCCCCTCCCTCATGAGGAACCAGGTTGCAGACGTGGCTGGAGAAAGTCTCCCGGCCTGTTTGCTGGAGCTGGGGTGGAGAATGCAAGATCTTGGAGTGCTAATTGACCTGCAGCACAGTCATTTGAAAAGTTTGGCTGTATAATTTAGGTCTTCTCATAACCAAATGAATAGGCTGTTGCAATAATCACCTCTTCCCTCTGTTTTCACTTCATACTTTCCTTGTAGAAGAGTGACACAGGTCCTAGAAAGTGGCCTCCTTACTAGTTAGGACAGTTTTCTGCAAGATGAATTGCGAGTTTGTACACCTCGGGCTAAGGAGGGAATTGAACCCAGGTTTCCCACTTCCTGGGCAAGTACTTGGTTATGTAATTAGGGCTCCACTTCTTCCTCTGTAACTGCAGTTTAAAGAGGTGGCCTGAAAGTTGATACATATTCAAGGTTTATGGGGTGATGTTTATGCTTAGGGTAGGTTTTGGGCTCAGTCCTGTTGGCCTACAAACTGTAAGGCTTTGCAGTCCTGATTAACTGCTTACAAGTCTTAGTTATGCATATTTTTTTCTCCTTTCTTTTTCCCTTTACTGATTAACTCTTGATTAACAGTTTTCAGTTTTGCCCTGATTTCTTAAAATTGAGTAATTCCAAGCACCATGAAATATTAGAACGAACACTGGGACAGACTGTTTCTGCTGTCCTTGCAACCTACTTAAGAGTTTCTCTGACCTTTCCTTTTTTTCCTCTCCTTATTATCACCCCATGGGGTTACCTGTCTCTCACTCTGAAAAATGCTGCTCTGCTCTTGCAGCTCCCCATTCCACATTTGAAGGGGAGCCAATAAACTTCCCTTTATGGTGGGCACCTTAGGGCACTATGTGCTTTGAATTGCATGCAGGGCTGGCTCCTCGGATGATGCTGTGCAAGCCCATCTTGGGACCAGCTCCTAAATACTGCTCACCTCTACCCATATGTGTTTTTCTTCTCAAGAGCCCCAAAGAATCAGTAAAATGCAAGCAAAAATCACTTCATAGTGCTTCTCATAGGCTTGTTATTAAAAGTTTAGGTAATCCTTATGTTTCTCAGCACCTTGAATGGTGATGTAGAACTTAGCTGTCCCAGGTTTATGTTCATAGTTGCTCTGCTTCTTGCTCAACAAGTCGCAAAATCTTTTAAAAAGGACTTTAAAAGTACTTTACACTCTTTAAAATGGATTTTAAAATGGATTATTGTGACTTTTTTATGCTAATACCTTTGATATTCCCATTGTTATAACGTGCACATCTTGGTAATTTAGATTACACAAAAAAGCAGTTCTGGGAGACAATTCTGTATGTGTTTTTGTTGTGTGTTTTGCTTTTTCTTCCTTTTTTGTTGATGGATAGAGGTTTTACTTTTGGAGTGTGCAATTTTCTGTATTCTTTCTGTTCCTATCAAACTGTCTAGCTGTTAAGTTGCACGTTCTTAAAATACTTGTTCAGATTTTTGCCTCGTAATACTTTATATAAAGGAGCCTTTGGCATGCATTAAAAAACACTTGCTTCCTTAATGCAGAAGAAGAGTCCCATGGTGGCCATTAATCCAGCTGTGTTCATCATAATTAATTTGACAACAGGAATTTTCCTCTCCAGATAGATAATTGCTGAAGCAAATTTGCCACTGATGATGAGAAGCAGTTGCTTCTGTTGACTCCTTTAGGTATTTGAATTTGCTTTAGGGAATTAAAGGTTTTTGTCTAATCTAGCAATAATAACCAGGAGCCAATTCATTTAGTCTCAATCTTATGTTCTTCTGTATATCCTGTTGCTTTTGTCTTACTTTGCAGTTGCTCTGTGTCTGTCAGTTTTCTAATATTTTAAATTCTAATATTTCTCAGTTCTGGAGAGGTGGGAATTCTTATCTTTGAGACAACATGTTTTAAGAAAATAAGCTCTACTCCCTATCTGTCCACCTATTACTATTCTAGTAATGGAACAAATATAATGTGAGCTCAGTCATGAGAAACTGGAGAATATGCACAGAAATATTATGATGCCCTAAGTATGGAAAAACATCGAATCAGAGTTTGTGCCTTGCTTAATCCCAGCAGGTGCACCCGCCAGCCCAAGTTTCTGCTAGGGAAATTCACCCTAATGATGAACAGAAATTTAATCTTCAGCAGTTTTGGTGCCCCCAAGGAGGGGAGAAGGAGAGGTATTGTAATATTGGAGTAGTCCTATTAAAGGATTTTGGCCAACCTGTTAGTGGGACTCTCGGGATAGGGGGGGAAAAATCTTCTCCTGTATTAGCTCGTATTTCCTGGTAGTGTTTTTTGCTAGAGGAACCTGCCTTGGGAGGTTCTGCGCTGGGAACGGCAGCAGAAGTGGGTGCTGCCATCCTGTTTATTCACCTCCTGACTTCCTTAGCTCTCCTAAAGCTACATATCCTGGTGGCTTCAATCCACACAACCTGAGGAGAAGGAGAGAGGAGGTGAGGAAGCACGTGGGGTAAAGCCCGAGTCCTCCTTTCACACTCGTGTAGAGAGACCGTGTGCAGGATCTTCTAGTCACGTTGCAAGCAGCCTGGTGCACTGGGTCAGAGCACAGTGGCCCTGCAGAGCAGCAGGAGCAGCATCTTGTGTGATGTTTTATCAAAACCTCATCTTCAGAGGGCCCTGGTGAAGACGCGGCACCGCTGCGACGTCAGGGTCTCTTGTCTCTAGCATGTACTGTAGTGGCATCATTGAGGGGGGTCTGTCTTCTGGAAGTTGGACAGCAGTGGCCCTACTGCTTGTTGAAAATATTTGAAATGGCAAATGTCATCGTAATTGAACTATTTTTCATCTAAGCACACATTAAATGAAGTCCATCTTAGGAACAAAATGAGTATGTTGCATTGGAATTGAAGTAGAAGTGTTTTATTTAAATTTTGAAGCTAGCATTTTTTTTTTTTTTTTGTGAGTGCATGCACATTTTGCTGTGCACATTAAACTTCAAAAGTTTGGGGGTTATTTTTAGTTACCGTTTGCCTTTCTGGAACCACTGGTTTGTGAACAACCTACTTTCTCAAATTATTCAGTGTGCTGGATGTCTCTCTTTGCATTTAATGCACATTCTTCTTAGAGTTACTGCGCTGCACTTTTTGCTTCTACTGTATATATAATTATAAATAAATAGAAGTAAGTCATATTCTCATCGAATTGCTGCCTGCAAGCAGCAGTTTGAAGTAAGGCACCATAGAAGGCTAATATTTAGAACTTAAGGTTCCTATGTCCAACTTAGATTTAAAGGAAAAAATACTTCATCATACCTCTCCAACAGGTTGAAAGATGTGTATCCTTGTTGTCTTTATTTGTTTTTTAAATTTGCTCTATAGGTGTGGGGCTCCTTTATTTGTTTGCTTTTCTTTCCCTCTGAATTCTTAGAGTTAAATGAGCTTGTGTTTTGAGGATAAGAATTAGGGTTTAATGGGAATTAGGGTTTAATGGAAAACAAGGATTTACCATTTAACTGGCAAAGTTACCAAGTGTTTTCTTCGTTTTGTACAATGTCATTCACCTTGTAGTTAATTGAACGGGCCCTTTTAAAAACAGCAAAAAAGTGTTTAGTCACATTATTGAAAAATGTTTGGAAGTCCTAACTACTTGCAAAATGCTGTGTGCAAGATTCAGAAAAAAAAGTGATACCTCAGTGAACTCATGGTTATTTTGTTGAATGTTTTAATAGTTGTGATTTTAAAGAAACACCAACTTTAAGTAACGTTTCTGACTGTTTTTACCCACTAAAACTGACATCTATTACTTGACGTGTTCATGCACTTACCAAAAAAGTCTACCCAGTAAAACTGGGACATTTGGAAGCGTGATGTCAGTCATCTGTCATGTTCATAAGAGCACAACTGTTCTTTTCCAGTGCAATTTGGAGGCAGGCATTGCAGAATACAGAAAATATTTGAAGCCACAAATGCTCAGGAACTCAACAAAGCCTGGGTACCAAGTGCCTGGTGCTTTTAGTTGATTTGGGTGCTGAATAATGGAGTGGTTTATAGTGCATTAATTATCTATAGAAAAAGGATTTCTGTTTTGTTTTGCTTGTAATTTTCTGTCTAAACATTTTAATATGTGTTTTGTTCAACAGGCCAGACAAATGGCAGCCGTCCTTCTGCGCCGTCTTTTGTCTTCGGCTTTTGAAGAAGTTTATCCGGCTCTTTCACCTGATGATCAGACCTCTATCAAAACTGGGCTGCTGTTGATTATTCAGTTGGAAACACAGTCCAGTATGAGGAAAAAAATCTGTGACATTGTTGCTGAACTGGCAAGGAACTTAATAGGTACTTTATATATGCTGATATTGTGACACAAAGCCTATGTGTTGATAATGGTTGTATTTTTATCCCTTGCTCTCTGGTCTTGTGTAGACTTTTTCTATATATATGACTGTTAACTGCTCTCAGCCATCAGGTGTAAAATGAAATTTGGTCTTTGTTTACATTATCCTTTGTGAGATAAGACTCTTAAACAGTGTTCTTTAAAATGTTTGACTTCAGGTGAAATTATATGAAGTTTTTAGAAATCCGATTCCATTTAATTTTCAGTAAATGTTATGCCGAATGTTAGTTCTTCAGTTACTGCTTTGAACACTTATGTGACTGAAAATAGTGATTTTAAATTCATCATTTGTTTGTCAGTGCCCTTCTGTTTACATGTCAGGTGTGTTTTATACTGTGTCTGGAAACATCTTTAGATTCACTGCTTGGAAATTTAAGAAATAGACATCACTGACTGCCATGTATAATTAAGATCCAACTGCCTTGAAGTTTATCCTAAAACTTATCCTTAACTTATCCTAAAAACTTTGTTTTATGTAATCTAGATGAAGATGGCAACAACCAGTGGCCAGAAGTTCTGAAGTTCTTATTTGACTCTGTCAGTTCTCAGAATGTGGGACTGCGTGAAGCTGCTCTACATATTTTCTGGTAAGCTTTGCCATGTTTCTACAGGTTGGCCAAATCATATCTGTAAAAATGTAAGAAACTTTGTCACAGCTCGCTTAAGTAATCGCATATTTTATCTAATTGTTTGTGTTGTGGTTTACTTGATCCCACATGTGTGATTCCTGTCTGTAGCTAAAGCAATGGAGTGCATACCTAAGTTAGAATAATGTGAATTTATATTCATGTCTTGATCTTTTCTTATCCTTAGGAATTTTCCTGGGATTTTTGGGAATCAGCAGCAACATTATTTGGAGGTCATTAAACGAATGTTGGTTCAGTGTATGCAAGACCAAGAGCATCCATCAGTAAGCCATTTTTTTTTCTTTTCTTCCTCTTGAGGAGACAACCAATGCAGTAGTCTCAAACAAAGATTGCAACATAAATACTAACCAAAGACTTGGTTCTTGCCTCAAACCTGGAACTGAGCGAGTTCGGACTCTGCCTTCTGCAGAATAAAAGGGCCAAAACTTTCTGTGGTCCCAAGGCTAAGCAATACAGGCTCACATCTGCTCTGCTTAGGTGCCTCTTCCCAAGTAGTTTTGCCAGGAGAAATCTAGCAGCAGTGGCCCAAAGCAGAGGCAAAAGGGTTAGCCAGCAATGTGGTAGGTCAGGAGCTCCATGCTTAAGCTTGCTTTCTGTTCCCTTCATTTAACACTATAGATATGTTCTGTATGTCCCCAAAATCTGGATACATCAACTGCTGTGTATGCTTACTTGGCTGTATGGACATGTAGCAGGTCTCATTTTTCTGAAAAGCTTCAGGATCCTTGGTTCCTGTAGAGAATTATGTTTTGAAAGTGTCTGGTTCTGGAAAACGCTGAGCAGGAATAGGAAACCTCCTCTGGTGGTGTGTGGGTTCAGTTTGCTGCTCCTCCAGTGACTGCCTTTTTTTGACCTGTGAAAGTCACCTAGGTAACATTTTTGGAAGTATCACAGAGTCGTACTTCTAAAGAAGCACATTTTTAAGTGCTTAGATCACACTTTCTGAGCAGTGAGACTTTGCCACTTGAATGCACATTTGAAATTGAAACAAGAAACTAAGGACCCAGTAGCTTTTCCTCCTTAAAAGTAAGTAATGCTTGCCACTTCACTAGAATAATGTGGTGACTTTGGGGGGTATCATAGAAGATACTGATACAAAGGGTTTTCATTACCCCTTTATCTTAGTTTGAAGCAAGATGTATAAGTCTATGTTAAAAACTATTATATCTATGCAAAAGGAAGAAGATAATTTGGAATATAGTCTCACAATGAGCCAAGGAAGACAAATGCATGTTTCACTACCATTTCTGTATGCCTGATTTTCCCTTCTGCCTTTCTTCTAGATCAAGACACTGTCAGCTAGAGCTGCAGCTGCGTTTGTGCTTGCTAATGAGCACAATCTTCCCCTCCTTAAACATTTTGCAGACTTGCTACCTGGAATCTTACAGGTAAGAAACCAAAGAGGTAACCTTAATGGGCCATTATTGTCTGCCTTGGCTGTGTCTGAGCATAAATTTCTAGTCTGTAAACTTGTGTAGCACATGAATTTCTGCCAAGACGTGGGTTAACTATATATTGGTTTGCCTAACATCACCACCAAAAAGATGTGATGGAAACAATAATAAGGAGTTTTGTGAACAAAAGCTAAGAATGCATTGATAATTGACAGGATTTGGAGGAAAACAATTCAGTGCTGATAAATATATGCAGTTTTACCTGGTACATTATTTAGAATTCTTTGTAAGGTATTGAACTCAAAATCACACAGCTTTTTTAATTTAATGACTTACTAGCAAACAAAGTGTCTCATTAGGCTTTCATACAACTCTGAAGCTACATTACGTTCCTTTCAAGAGGGCTAGAGTTGGGCAAAAGTTGGAGTTTAGTATAAGATTGTGAATTTTCTTGGGGAAGCCTGTTTTAAATCAAATTAGAGACAGACATTACTTGAGTTGTAAGGACTGCTCTGTCACAGTGCAGGTTCTTGTCTGCAGGAAGAAGAAGCAGAAATAGTTTGTCAAAGTACCTGTGAAAATAGACATAGTGAATTTTTTGGCAATTTGGAATCGGGTAATACCCTTTAACCTAAAGACAAACTTACTGCCTCAGCACAGCTGGTTCTTGCTGCTGGTGGAAGCTGTAAACGTTGCCTGTGTGTGCTGAGCTGCAAGCTGAGGAAAGCCCGTGCCAAGTTTACTGGCTTCTGCAATTGATGGAAATCCGCTCAATCTCGCTGAGCAGAACTGAGAGGAATTTGTTACTATAATGAACTAGGTTTAAAAATGTGCACTAGTTTGCATAGGATGTGGATCTTGATACTTTATTTGATCTTTAGTGGGTTTTGTCTGTGACTTTGGCAATGCAAATGGTATTGTTCACAAAAGGGTAACTCGTTGAGAGGACTTTGGCTGCTGAATAGCGTCTGAGTAGGAGTGAGGCAGGATGTGGGGTGGGCATACCATTTGTCTTGATGCTCAGCAATTAAACAGCATGCTGTTTTTAGACTTCAGACTGACAGCACACCTTTAAGTGTGTAATACAAGTCTCAAAGCTACTATTATAGGCTACAAAAGCATACGCTAAGCACTGCATTATTACATTTGGCTTATATTTTCAAGCTTTATTTTGCAACTGTAGAGTACAGAATTGTGCTATAAAACCTGTCTCAAAATATTTATTGCAGGAAGGACTAGATTATCTGGCTGTGGTAACACAAGCTGGATATGTAGATCTGAGTTTATAAATAGGAGGTGGGATGTGTTAGAATAGTGAGTGACCTTTGGAGTCAGTTGGATACTTTTTGTTTTTGCTGTAGATGTTCTATTTGTTGGTGTATTGGAGAGCTTAAACTCTTAAAATCAAAAGTTCTGACTTAACAATTCAGTCTTTTCAGTTAAACTTCCATAATGGTCATGGTTGTAGTTGTACATTGAGAATTCCTGGTAGAATTCTTCCATCCAGGACATGTAACTTGCTGTAAAGGTAAAACTGCTTCAACTGATTTGTTATTGTCCATGTTCACTGCTATTGAAAACTGCCCCTGCCTCGTGAAGTGAAGCTCACTGTGCCTTTGGAACCTATTGCTTCAAAAACAAAGACTAAAAATAGCAGGGACTTGCTTTAGCACGCTGTCAAGTTGTAGTCGGTATAAAGCACCATTTAAAATAAACTTCCAGTAAATATCACATTGTGCTTTGTCAGGACTAGAGGAAGAATGATAACAATTAAAGGAGAATATTTTAACAAAGATGCAAGAAAACATCTTGGAACAGTTCTTATATTAGAAAGTGATTCTCTTCTCGAGTGGCATTAGGAGAAGTGATGGATTCAAGATTAAAGTCTGAAAACTTCACAGCTTGTAACTGGCACTTCACTTTTAAAATGTTTCTGTGTTAGAATATGAGATATTTTGTTAATAAATTTTCCTTTCAAAACCCCAAAGGTGTTTTTAAAGACTTTTTTCCCTCTTTGGAGTTTTCGTGTCCTACTTCTAGAAGAATTTTAACATCACTGAGTAACTTTGTATTGTGATGGAACTAGAATATCAATCTGCAAAGTTAAAAAGAAGTTTTAAATTACATTTCAGAATATGGCTATGGGTCAGAAAAGATATCTATAAAATCTTGATTTTTTTCCTGTATCCTGTGAGTGAAAACTGAAAAATCCACTTTAATTCAGTGGCTATCTGGAAAAAAATGAGGATGATTAAAACTTGATGTTCCTGGTGTGGGTAAGTTTAGGCCATTCAAAGCTGTAATCGTGCAACAGTAAGTAAGAAGTTAGACTGATTTTATTTCTTTTTGACAGATTTATTTTGAGTTGTTTTTGGAAGTGCTTTTTGAAGCTGTACATGTCAAAACATAGTATGTTTTTTTGTGTGTTAGCAGCTCTGATTTATGACCCTGTTTTTTTTAGTGTTGATGTTGTGGGTTAGATTTACATTAGTATTGGTCAAAATTAGAGACATGCAGCAGAATATAAAACTGATTTCCAGAAAGCTTGCTTAATTTTTGGATTCATTGTTTTATCACTTTGTAGTTCCATTCATAGCATTATTTGCATTCCTTTTATTTCATCTTATCCTCATCTTGTGTCTTTTATAGGCTGTGAATGACTCCTGCTACCAAAATGATGACTCTGTCCTAAAGTCCCTTGTAGAAATTGCCGATTCTGTTCCCAAGTATTTACGACCACATTTAGAGCCTACGCTGCAACTAAGTCTAAAGGTAAACATGTGAGCTTAATCACAACCTTATCTTTTTTTTCTTTTTCTCCTTGAAACTTCTGTTGTAACCATTTTGCTCTAATCCTCTGGCTTAGTTGTGTGCAGATGCCAGCCTCAGTAACATGCAGCGTCAATTGGCACTTGAAGTAATTGTGACCTTGTCAGAAACTGCTGCTGCTATGCTGAGGAGACACACAAATGTTGTTGCACAAGCCAGTAAGTACTCCGCTCATTTTCTGTCTTTAAATATTTTGCTTTCCTTTACAGTGTTAAACTGATTTTGCAGGTGATAAGCAGCAAAATTGTGCCCGAGTTTGTATTTGCTGGTGCTGGCAGCTCTTGGCAACATCCTCATTTGTGCTCCTTACGGAGAAGGCCTTTTCTTGTGACTTTTCACAAATGAATCTGTGCTTATGCAGCCACTGGCAATTTGCATAAAATTACAGTGTAGTCCTCAGTAGGTGTTTCCAAGGAAAATACTAGTTTCATGCTTTTCTGCTGGTTTTGGAAATTTGGCCTGTAAAGAAGGGCTGGTGAGTTCAGTGCTGAAGGCCTACGTTTCAAGTTTGGTATGTAGGCCAGATACTCTGTGGTGCTGGCAACTCGGAGGACTGAAGGAATTCAGCACACGTGTTGAGCCTCAAAGTTGAGTTTAAGCTGCGAGTTAAGAAATGAGACTCTTACGTAAATACTTAGGCTAGTTAGTCTTATTTAAAATGTGGACTGTGGATCCTTTGAAGAGGCTTCGTTAATCATGCAGTATCCTTTAAAATATTAAAAAGTAGCTTTGTCTTGTGGACGATCCCAGGAGCAGTACTTGTAAATGGCATATACTCTGCTAATTCTGTGTGTGTTTTATCCCTCGTTAAGGACAGATCAGGGCACTGACACGGCAGCGGGGCCTGCTCTTAGGAGGGATTCCCTTCCCTCTTACCCTCAGCCATGTTTGTGCTGGTCTGGATATGCATGTGGATATGTGGGAAGCATAAAGGCAACGTTGTAAGTTTGAGGGACTGTGTGGGAATGAAATGCCTTTTGGTTTGCAACCCACCTGAAATTCGCTCTTAATGTTAAACAATTGCTAAGGTCAGAGAAGCTCGTTTTGCAGAGTTGCTAAAGCAATTATATTTGGAGAAAAATACAAAGGTAGACCAACAGAATAGCTACTGTATTGTTTCGGTATTTATGTTTGAGGGCTTTTCTCTTACAAAAAAAAAATCACTTAAGACACAATTCTAGCTTTGCAAATCAAGCAAAAATATCATCTAAGGTTGTTTTTGCTAAACCTGATGCTAATTTAGAAGCAAGTCTGTGTCTTATACACCTGTTTTCTCCCCACAAATGCACTTGAGCTCTGGCTTCCCTCCTTGAGCTCAATATTTAAGATACCAAGGGGTTTGTTGTTCTGTCTGGAACAGTTTTGGCTACTTCTTAGTTCTGTCTCCAGAAAATGGCTGGTCATGACACATTCAGACAGTAAGCGAGGCTTAGCAGCCTGTCCTGAACTGGACTGTGAACGAGTCTAAATGTTGTTGCCAGTGAAACCCCAGAGCTTTCTGGAGCAGTGCCCAAAGTTGAACACACAATTCTTCATAAGCAAAGCTTCTTTGGAAAACTAGTGTTAAGACAGCCATGTTGATACTAATCATAAAGAAGATGATATTGATGATATTTAGAAGACTGTGGGCTCTAAATGGGACTGTAGCCAGGTAGCTTTGAGTGACCGTTTCCAGCTCGACCTGTTGGTAGTAATGGATGTTGTGCTGGTTTTGGTGTCGTGTAGCATTTGTGGCAGATGATAGTAGATTTGCCATCCTTTGATTGTGTAATAATGCAAGCTTATTGTTTTTGAAAAGAGCTTCTGGGCAATATGTTTTTTACTTTTGAGGAAACTATTTTAAGTGACAGGTATATAGTACTCAGACCTCTGGGTATCGCACTGAAGACTTCATAGTGTCCATGCAGTTATCCTGGTGTGTATATAAAAGCACGTTTTGGAACCTTGCTGCAGCCATGGTATCATTTGTAGCTGAAGAAACGTGGTCACACCAAGCAGGTCAACCCATAATGTGGACTTTTCTTGATACCCATCACATCATGCTGTCAGGGAATAGTATTTTCTTCCATCGTCAGTTAATGAGGAGCTTCTCCATTCTCTAGGAGAATGGAGATACTGAATATGCTTAGGATTTTGCCAGTGTGTAGATTATATTAACACATGTGATGATGTGCAGTTTACTTAATCAGTTGCAATAAACCTGAGCAGCAGCAGCAGCTTCTGTGTGCACACCAATTGGAGCTAGGTTTCTGGAGGCTTAACTACAATACATGTGTCCAGGGTGTGCTCTAGACTGCCCTAAAAAGGTTCTTTAAAGCTCAAGGACTGAATATTTGACTGAAAACTTGTTGGTAAGGCCAAGTGCAGCTTTTTGCATGAACGGTGTTGACTTCAAGAGAACGCTCTGACCAGTTAAGAGTGATAAGAAATAAGAGATCACTTTCACAGCACCTCTGTTCCGTGCTGGAAGTGCAGGGAATGCTTTTCACTTCTCTGCTTCTGAAATGCACAGTAACAGGCTCTTGCATGTTCTTAAAGTAGACAGCTCTACCAAATCACTGCACTTGTGTTTGCTGTGAGAACAAGTTAGGACTTTTATGCCAAGTGGTAAACTTTACTGTTAGACATACTATGATCGTGTTAGGAAAACTGAGGGGAAAGTATTATTCCTTCAGAGTGGGTATGTTCTCTTTCATCAGTATGTATTCAAAGGAGTATGTCAGAGCCTCAGAAGAACAGGTGAAGTGCTTCTGAGTCCCTAAGATATATTTATTACTTTTATTTTCATGCAAGTTAACAGGCTTTATAAATGGAACTCAACTCTCAAGTCTTTTTTTTTTTTTTTTTTTTTAAGAAAAAAACCTCATGTTTTAATATGAGTCTTGGTAAGAGAATCTCTTTTTTTTGTTATTAGGTTTTTAATGGATTTGAATATTCAGAAAATATTCTTCTAAATAACCATGCTGAACCATTGTATGATACAATTTGACAGATGGGTATCAGACAGACTTGGCTATCTGCTTTTGGAAGATGTATTTTATTCTTTTTTTTATTATTTTTTTGAAGGAAGAAGAACTTACAACTCTAGGCTTGTTATTTGAGAATCTTTTGTAAGAAAGTAATGTGATTATTTTTTTTTCTTTTCAGTTCCTCAAATGTTAGCAATGATGGTTGATTTAGAAGAAGATGAAGATTGGGCAAATGCAGATGAGCTGGAAGATGATGATTTTGACAGGTAATGGTAGAACTAGCTTTTTCAGTGGTCTATAAAGACTGCCTGACTTTGTAAGGACACAACCAGTTGCTTTTTTGACTCTATCTTAACTCATCTAGTCTTGCTCCCTGAGTTGAGCAATATTCTTTGCTCTTCCTAGATCCTAGCAGTGACAACTAAAAACATAACATGAATTGATAGCATAAGCAGCAGAAAACTAGTATAAGTGGCTTAGAATTAAAAGTAACTGTACCTGCCTTCAAGTACAGTTTTTTTGGGTACTGTTCAACTCTGCTTGACTCTTTGAGTATTCATGTATTGCTGTAATTCTGCATTCAAGCTGCATGTCTGCTTGCCTGTCTCCCTTTTTTCTTTCAACTTTTCCAACTTTCGTTCCTCTGCAACTTGTTACTCTGTTCATAAATCATTACTCCTAGCCTTCTAAGTATGGGGCATATCCTGATGTAGCTAGAACCCAGGCTGAAGGCTATTGACCTGCTTAGTCATCTCCAACCAGTCTCTGCTGGGTCCCTGACCTTGTGGTGGCATAGAAGGACATCAGAATGTATAGTGGAATTGATCACAGGTCATCTAACTCAAAACTGTGTGTTTTGCAATTATTGTAAATCTGCTAGTGTGACTACAGGTGGCTTATCCTGTTGATCCTGAGGTGAGAAAACATCTATTGAAGACTCCCAGTCCTTTTGTTTTGTTAAACCCTGCCTACTTTGCAGTTTGCTCCAGCTTTTCACTGGAACAATAGCAGTTTGTGTGCTGTTGTCCAAGTACAGATAATGTGAAGCATGAAATAATGAAGTAGTTATCCCCACACTTCTGTAAAAACATGTTGTTTGTTAACCAATCTTGACATTTTTTTTGTCAAGGCTGGAGTCTCCAAGACTCAGGTAGCTGTAACAAGTGTTTCAGAACAGTTGGTCACAGAGTAAAGTTTTACCAAAAACTAAAGTTTCACTAAAGTTTTACCAAATACATGAATGAAAAGAGAATCCTGAAGGCGGAATACTGAGAAGAAAAGCTTTTCGTTGATGTTTCCTTACTAATGAGTGATCAAATCAAGTTACTAACTGTGCAACTTTTCCTTCTCCAAAGCAGTCTCCCAAGCTTGGTCTTGTGCACTTCTATGTACATCTGTCTTGAAGTATTTCCTGTTCAGTCATGCAGATCCTTCCCCTCCCCTCAGTATTTGAACTTGCAATTTCGATTGGAATCTTTGTAGGAAGACAGTCTGTAGAGAATGTCTGTTTGCCACTGAATTATATACAGAGACTTCTTCTAGGTACCAGGCATGTAGAGTCACTTTGAATAGGAATTTATGGAAGAGCCTCATTAGTCTGTTTTGGAATATTTTTTTGTTATTGTTCTTCTTGCTAATTGAATTCAAAGAAACTTTCTGACCCTTTTTTTTTCTCACAATAGACTGTAACTTTATGACCTGTTTTCTTTCCTCAACTTTGTTTTTCTACATAGGTAGAACTGATAGGTCCACTCTATTAAGTTTTTTTAGATGTTTGAATCCATTCAGCTAAATTTCAAGGGGAAAAGAATATATTCTTTGAGCTCAGAGGAAAAAAGTTAAGTGTTAGCAGTCTTTCAGGGTGTTGAAATTTGTTCAGATGACCTCTTTTTGGCTATTTTAGTTAAGTCCTCAGTATCATCCCCATTTGGCCTGCCAATTTCTCCTTATTGTCAGTGTAGTAACTTTGTTCTTTTAAATGCAAGTTAGCTGCATTTAAAAATGAATTTCTAAATTAAAAATGATTTAGAAATAATTAGGAAGCTCAGGATTTTGTGCAGCCCCAGAAGCAGGCTGCCACTTACAGTGCCTGTCAGACTGCAGCCTGCCTCGGGTGTGCGTGCCCTGACCAAAGGGGATGTGAGTCAGCCCTCCCAACACAAATCAGCCTGGTTTAGTGTTTCCACCTTCTCTTCCTGCTCTATGAAGTCAGCCTAGATTAACCCGACTTCCTCTTCCCTTGGCAAAGGCAGGAGAATGTTGCAGGGAGGAATGCCATCACTCTCATAGGATCGTGGTTTCCTCCAGTCGGTTGTGTGCGAGTTCATGGTGAAAGCCAAGAGCTCCAGTTCGGATGAGAGCTGCTGTTCTTTCGTGTGCTTGTTGCAGTGAACATCATCTGCACTCGTGCTACGTTTTTATGCTGTTAGTGGTTCTCTTTGAGCGCCAATAAGCTGTGTCTCTGAAGGCAAATACAACGTGGAGGATATCTGTGTCCATCTCTGAACTTCTAGATTGCTTATGGCTTGTTATGAGACCTGGGGATATGGGCAGGCTAGTTTGAAGACTCCTATTTCTGACAGTGTTAACTTCTGCTTGAAAGAAGATTCATCCATTTCTGAAACCTGTTGCTTATTTATTCATTTATTTTCCCTCAGCAAGGGTGTTCAGGATGCACTGTAATAACCTCAAGCTATTACTCTGAACATGTCCAGCCAGTAGCAATAGCTAGCAGTGTCCCGGAAACTTTTTTCCCCCTTTTCTGCAGGGAACAATTCTGTTGGGTGGAGCAAGTCACTTTGCACAGATGATGTTTGGCTATTCTCAGTTCTGGAACTGGCTGCAAGTCCCAGATTCCTCACCTAGATTGGATGTTTTCTGCCTGAGTCACTGGCAAGAAGTGCATGGTAATAGAGTACTGGTACTGCAGCCTCACACATGCACACAAAGCAGCACTTCCTAAGTGCTGAAGCCTGAATTCTGGTGGTTCCCTTGATTTATAGCAGTTCCAGACTGAGTCATGTGGCTTCTCACGACTTTTATACAAAATATGCTGGCAAGAATTATTGCTTAATTGATTGTGATTTAAATTTATTGCTTTCTAAATACATGCAGTTACTGTAAAATTCTTTCCATACCTTCCGTCTTAGTTAGACTCAAGTTCTTCTGATATTAGGCTTAAGTATTTATTATTTGTAGCCCATTGAATAAGCGGAGCCATGAGTGAAAACCAGCATTTTGTAACTAGCATTCCTGATATAAGTGTGTGTTTTGGATTGGGCACGCTCTGTTTACTTGTGGAGGATCATGTGTATTGAGATGGTAAAAGTCTGAAGGAACAGAAGTGCAAAGAAGGCACATTTGTGCCCCATTGAACTGTTTTATTTATTGTGGATATCAAACTATTAATATTTTTATAACTGTTATTCAGCAATGCAGTTGCTGGTGAGAGTGCATTGGACAGGATGGCATGTGGCCTTGGAGGAAAACTTGTTTTGCCCATGATTAAGGAACATATTATGCAAATGCTTCAGAATCGTAAGTAATTGTAAATTCTTAAAATTCTAGCCCTTTCAAAAATGTCAATAACTCTTAGAGCTTTCTGTTAAGTTTGTTTTCTTTTGGTTTTTTTTTTTTTTTTTTTGACACTTCCTCTTTTGATTTCAGTAACAAGAACTGGAGATGCAATAGGCTTGGAAAGTTAGACCTTTTGGACAGAGATTTATCAAACTTACATACAATGTATTTTTTTCTACGCACCATGAACAACTAAACAAAGATGTCAAACCGTAAACTGCAATCCTTAACCTTGTTGTCTGTGAATTAAATATCAATAAGAAGACATTCTGTCCCCTTAAATCATTCTCTCTAAATCTTTACTGCGCTCCACAATACATTGTGTGCCTAAGCTGCTGCTCTTTGTGCTATAGATTTCTTTTTCCCTTTGGAAATGCCTCTTTTAAGTGAGGCATGAATACTACAGAGCCCATACAGGAGAGCTTGTTTCTGCTGGAATTTAATGCATCCCAGTGCAGTGGCCCTTGCTGGTGGGCTGGCTGTGGTTTTGGTATGCTCATTCTAGTATCTGGCTCGTGAGCACATTCCGTATATTCTTATCAGTTGCTCTGAATTCTTCATTTTTCAAATATCTGTAATTGCTTAAACAAGCTTTCAGACAACCATTGTGCATTTGTTGCGTGCACTTTCAAGTGACCTGTGCTCTGAGCCTTCAAAACAGCAGATAACACAGAACTTCTGGGTTCTTTTCCTACCTTAACAGTTTAAAACACCATCTCAGAAAGGCTGTTACATTAGATATGGAATATAGGGTTACTCGGAGAAGGTGCCTGCTGCAGTGCGTAAACATTTATTAAGTTTATTGAGAAATAAATATTTCGTTGAAGAAAACCGTTTTGGGGGCTGATTAATCTGACTTTTCAGTGTTCATAACTTCAAGGTGAGCAAATAACTAGTTTTGTAGTGCCTGTAGAAGGGAGTCAATGGCTGTAAGGCCCTTCTCTTCTAGAGGGATGAAATCACACTGGTGATGGGTCTGGGAATTCTGTTTTGATGATGTTCAGAGGAGGAAAGGGAAGTGGGGATGCGGGATCGTTATCCTGATACTTCATTGGTTTGGTTCATTCAATTAAAATGCAGTTCCCAGACATTAGTACTGCACATTTGGTTGCACATTTTGGCTCAGCAGTTTAGAACTTCTAGATCTGGATTTGGCCTGGATGAGAGAACCAAATTTGGTTATGTGCACCATTGGAATTATGCATAAGGCAAAGTATCTAAAAAAAAAATAAGTTGCTTAATTCTCCTTCCCTTCCCCCTTGCTTTCCATCCCAAAGTAGGTGATGTGTGTGTCTTGTGCCATGTAGTTTCCACAATTATGACTGTTGTTGTTTTGTCTCCTGCAGCTGACTGGAAGTACCGGCACGCTGGCTTGATGGCCCTCTCGGCCATTGGGGAAGGTTGCCACCAACAGATGGAAGGCATTCTGAATGAGATAGTTAATTTTGTTTTGCTGTTCCTTCAGGATCCTGTGAGTCCAATTCAGATACTTGTATCAAAATGGTTTCACCTCTGCTGTTTTGGCTACTTGTTAACTCCTTGAGGGCATTGTTTCTTTCAGCACCCCAGGGTAAGGTACGCCGCTTGCAACGCTATTGGGCAGATGGCAACAGACTTTGCACCTGGTTTCCAAAAGAAATTCCACGAGAAGGCAAGTTGTAGATCCATAGGGGAAAAAAGTGATACAGCCATGTTCCACGCAGAAAATTGCTTTTTTATCTGAACATAAGTTTTCCTGTTGCAGGTAATAGCAGCTCTTCTACAGACTATGGAAGACCAAGGCAATCAACGTGTCCAAGCCCATGCGGCTGCTGCGCTCATAAACTTCACTGAAGATTGTCCCAAGTCGCTGCTTATTCCCTATTTGGATAATCTAGTGAAGCATCTTCATTCCACTATGGTGATAAAATTGCAAGAGGTATAGTATACTGAATGAGCCACTTTGTGGAGAGTGATATGTGACATACCTCAAACTCTATAGCTGAACATAACATTTGCAATAAACAGTAGACACATCTGCTGACATTGTTATCACCTGACAAGATCCAAGACACACAGAATAGCAGAATTTTAGGTGTGGTTTGCTTTAAATATTCCTTGTGGTTTAGAAATATAATCCTTTCTTTTTATTTTTCCCTCTCCAAGTTGATACAGAAAGGTACTAAGCTAGTTTTGGAGCAAGTTGTGACTTCGATTGCATCAGTTGCAGATACAGCAGAGGAGAAGTTTGTTCCCTACTATGACTTATTTATGCCCTCTTTAAAACACATTGTTGAGAATGCTGTTCAGAAGGAACTCAGGCTTCTACGAGGGAAAACTATTGAATGCATCAGCCTAATTGGTCTTGCTGTTGGTAAAGAAAAGGTAAGCTGAGGTGTCATTGGAATGCCTAAATATTTTTTTAAATACACTTGTGATCATATTGAGGTGTTGTTGCATTCGTCTGTTAGACACTTAGTGTTGTATTGTATGGCTGTTGAAGAGGAAAAAGAAACAAAGTCAACTTCATTTTCAAGTGAAATGGTGAAAAGTCTCATTTGGGCAGTGTCATCATAGAGACTAAAATGTGTGTAGCTAAAAGGATGCTTAACAAGAACATGGCTTTGGAAGCAGAAAACTTACAAAGGTTTGAATGTGCTTCTGGTAGTATTGCCATTTTTTTTTGTTATGAGGTTTGCTATGTTTAACACCTTTTTTCTTGTTGATAGTGCGTTGGTTAAAATGCATATCTATAAAAAGGCTGAGGAACAACTGTAATGGGCTCTATAGGAGCTTTATAGCTGACAACAAGTTTAAATTGTCCGTAGTCTTTAATGAATGGTGAAGACAGAAAATTATCATTTTAAATAAAATAGCATGATGTACATATTGGGAAATCAGTAATAGCAAAAATAAAATTTCTGCCGTTTCCTTTGGCATGGAAGAATGTCTGCCAAACCAACTTTTATGTAACTAAATTTAAAAACTATTATTAAGTAGAAGTAATCTCTGATACCTTTTTCTCAGAGGACTGCTGGAAATCCTTTTAGTGTCAGATCTCAGAAGTGGATTATAGTATTTAGCACGGGGAAGGGAGTTGAAAGCTGGTAGGTATGTAACATCACGGGGCACCTGACATGACCTAAATTACTACTAGCTTATGGGCAGTTTGCTCGCGGTGTTGGCTTATCCCAGTATCACAGAAAAGTCACAGTAGTAGGGAGGGTACCTGGGGAAGTTAGAATTGTAAGATTCTTTTTGTGAACATTAATCCTCATATAGTGCTTTTTTTAATAATTGTCCATTTGCTTTCACATGTGTGAATACAAGTATGGTCATGTGATGACTTTGTGGTGCAGCCAAGAGAAGAACTTGTGTTCTCACTTTCATCCTCGTTTCAAAGCTTTTCCAACCTTAGCTTGTGCTTTGAGCGTGTTGGTACTAATGATCACTTAAACTGTTCGGTGCTGAGTTCTGGAAGAGGACTAGTTTAAAGTCCAATTTGATTTGAAAGACACTTATGGCTGTTTCCTATTTCTAGTTTATGCAGGATGCCTCGGATGTCATGCAGTTGCTGTTGAAGACACAGACTGACTTCAGTGATCTAGAAGATGATGATCCACAGGTAAGTTAAAAAGTATCTCTTTATAGCAACATCATTTGGTTAGTATTTAACACACTCTTTGTGACATTTCTAAGAAATGTAATTACATTATCAAAACAACCGTTCACGCCATTTTACAAAAACTGAGACTTGGTGCCCTAGGTATGTCCTAGCATCTGCTTAGTACAGCTCCTGATTGCCAGATATTTTTTCAGAGGAGTGCATTTGAGATCTGTCTTGCAGGGTCTATATTTGCTGAGGGAGTTTTAGCATGTGTGCAGTCATTCCTCTTCTATTAGTAACTACTTTATTTGACATTGTATGATCTATTCACTTGCTGTCACCTTTTATAAATAGTTCCACGAGTTTCATTAGATGGCTCTTCTAATAAGTGGACAGCTATTTTGACATGTGCCTCTGAAAACAACTGTGTCTCTGAAAATCCAGTACAATGGCCTTTTGCAGTTTTCAGAAATGGAGCTCAGTAATCTCATTTAAATTAAGGAAATTCTGTATTTCATGTTGAAGTTTTACTTGTCAAGACAGTCATGGTTGCAAGTACATCTTCTATTATTACATTTTTATGTGTATAGGTACTTTTACAAGAGATGCTGTTGTTGCATGTTTACTTGCAGCTCTTTGAGAGAGAGGTGTTTGGAAGATATGTTTTTATATATCTTGCATGTTAAACTAGCTTTTCTCCTCCTTGAAATGGTTTATACACTATTGACAAATTCTGGAAAAAAAAAACAGTCCTATTGCATAATGCTTTTCTTACAATTTCCCTTTAAATAAACATGAAAATAAATTCTCACTGCGCTCTTCTTTGTAGATTTCTTACATGATCTCAGCATGGGCCAGAATGTGTAAAATCCTTGGAAAGGAATTTCAGCAGTACCTTCCCGTTGTCATGGGACCTTTGATGAAGACAGCTTCGATTAAGCCTGAAGTAGCTCTTTTAGACAGTAGGTTTAAGATAATCTTTTACTTGAGAACGTACTGAAGTAAAAGGTTCTGTAGCATTTTTAGAAATATTTTTTGCTTTGTGTAACAGCACAAGATATGGAGAATATGAGCGATGATGACGGCTGGGAGTTCGTAAACCTGGGAGATCAGCAAAGTTTTGGAATTAAAACTGCAGGCCTTGAGGAAAAAGCAACTGCCTGCCAGATGCTGGTGAGTAATAGAACAGTCTTAGTGAGCTACTTATTGCTGGACTAGCAAAGCCAAAATCTGTAATGAAAGTACTTGTTATGGTATCAAGTTAAGCCTGTATTTCTTAGGGTGATAGGCTGTGCTTGGATTTTGGACTCTTTACTATGCTGTTTACTTGATCAAATGTTTCTTTATACTTGGTACTTTGAATTTTTAAAATTAGCAGATGTTTTTCCCTTCAATAGAACCCTCAAAGAATTGGAAAAGTAAAGAATAAATGGTGGTTCTTTTTTTTGCAGAAGTTGAGGTTTCTGTATTCAGTTTTAAAAAAAGAAAAAGAAAAATTATGGATTAATAAGAACTCAGGTTGCTCTCTGGGTCTCTTCAAATTACCTTAAGTGAGGGCTAGGCAAATGTATTGCTACATATTTTCTTTTTAAAACAAAAATCTCAACCTTTTAACCATCTCTTTGTTCATCTTCCTTGATTGATAGTTCCATAATTTTAGAATATTAGTAGTAATATTTCACTTAACACTGACGCTTTTGTGTTTTGGTTTCAGGTTTGCTATGCAAAAGAGCTAAAAGAAGGATTTGTAGAATACACAGAGCAAGTTGTAAAGCTGATGGTTCCCTTGTTGAAGTTCTATTTCCATGATGATATCCTTTTAATGCATTCTGTTGTGAAAATGGAAACGGGGATTGGGGGAGCCAAAAGATTGTGCATATTCTCCTAAATGAGTTGAAAGTGTAAGGCAGCAATTTTAGATGGTGTTTTATGTTTTTTTCTTTGTAGCAGAAATTTTGTTTCTGAGAACCTCCTTTTTACATATAGCATCTTAAATAGGGAATCCAGTCTGCACTCCACCTTCCCCAGTTTCTCTTGAAAAATAAGTTTGCCTGAGGTGTCGAAAGCAAACAGTACGGAAAATATAGCTTATGGTCAACAAAGGCTTTGGAGAGCGTCACTATCATGGCCTGAGACAGGTAACAACTTTTAAATGGCCAAGAGTTCAGCTTTGCTATGATGTTGGTGTGCATCTGGTGAGGAAATCGAACGCAGAGAGCACAGTAACATCTCACTTTCAGGTAGGAACGTCCTAACTTTGCAGTAGTAATCGTAGCTTCTAAGCTAGGTTTCTGAGCACTTTGTTGGCTGTGTTCCTGTAATTTCCTTAATCCCCAAACGTGTTCGGGTGGCAGCGGCAGAGTCCATGCCCCTGCTCCTGGAGTGTGCCCGGGTGCGCGGGCCCGAGTACCTCACGCAGATGTGGCACTTCATGTGCGACGCGCTCATCAAGGCCATCGGCACGGAGCCAGACTCGGATGTGCTCTCCGAAATCATGCACTCTTTTGCCAAGGTGACTTCAGTGCTCTTAGAAACGAGGGCGTGCTGCTCTTGGTAGCCTTTTTGCAGTGAGAAAGAAAACTTGTGTTGATTTAAATGACTAGCAGAAATGCAGAGCCGCCTCTGGATGTGCTTTGGTCATGATTTGTGTGTGTGAGCGTGTGTAGCTTGGCTATAAACACTGCTATGGCTGACTGAAACTTAGCCTTTGGCTCTGCATAGCAATGTAAAGCAAGATTCTTGCTTTAAAGAAGTAAAATAAGTGAGTTAGCCTAAAATTAATACCAAATTTTCTAATTTTAACCACAAGATATTAAGCCATGTGGCTGAAATGAACATGGGTATTACATTTTGTCTTCAATAGGAAAATTGATTGCAGTATAAATGTTCTTTTTATCTTTTTTTTCTGATCACTTAAACTTGTATCAATACATCCACTGCATGTTTCAGTTTCATTGTGACTGCTTGTTTAACTTCATACTGAAAAAATACCTTTGTTTCACTAGTGCATTGAAGTAATGGGAGATGGCTGCCTCAATAATGAACACTTTGAAGAACTTGGAGGGATATTGAAAGGAAAACTAGAAGAGCACTTTAAAAATCAAGAATTAAGACAAGGTAAGTTGTCCTGAATTCGTGTTAATGTGTGATAGAGGCAGTTCTTAAAGTAGAATATGCCTATAATAGCATCCTGGCACTTGTACAATCTGAACTCTGCAGCAGTGCTGGTCTTACCTGTATGCACTTCCCTGTCCTTGTGGTGTATTTACTTCTATCTCTGGTTTCTTATGCTGTTTTATATGCTGTCAGTCTGAAATATGTTTTTTTTTCCTGTGAAAGCTCTTTAAAGCTTATTTAAGGACTAGAAACCCTTGTTATATCTTCAGATTTTATGTTTCCTTTTTCAGAGTTCTTTTTGTCCTTCACAGGCCTCTTGCACACTTGTAACAGTACTAAAATGGTCTAATATTTGGTTTTTAATTTAGTGAAAAGACAAGATGAAGATTATGATGAACAAGTTGAAGAGTCATTACAAGATGAGGTAAGTTGATTTGGGAATTTTTTATTTTCTACCATAGAGTATCAGAATAGAAGTAAATAGCACAAATATGACACACTGTTTAAAGCATAGCACATATTCTCATAATTATTTTTAGCAGGGAAAGTGTCCTGTTGGCATATTCCTTCAAAACTTCCAGTGAGAATTGTCCATTTGGGTCACACTTGCATATGTGAATTGGAAAATACAAAAGGAGTCTTTGTCCAGTGTGTGGAAAGTAGTTGTTCAGAATAAAGCTTTTCATTTTCTTCCTGCTCTCAAACAAGACAAACTTGTTTTAAGCAGTCTGCTGATGAATTCTGTATCAACAGTGTCTGTAATGCTATTGATAGCCAGAGCCCATCTTGCAGACTTGTTTCTTTTTCTTTGTGCTTTTATAGGCTGAGGTTGCTTTTAGATTTTGAGCATACCCCTCATGCCTGGGCCTATGACATATTAGATCATGAGCCTGTCTCCAAAAAGACCTAAAACTTGGAGCTGGAGAAGGACAGCAGGATGAATAGCTGTGCAAAATGTGCTTCCCTCCAAGAGGATCCCAATATGACAGGCCTGCTAAGATGCTTCCTCAGACCTCCTAATTTGAGGTAGAGGTGGCTGAAGAGGAGAAAAAAATTGTTCTATTAAATCTTCCTTGTTATGAACAACATAATTAAAAATGATAATTCACTGCTACTTATAAGAAATGGATGCTACCCCGTAAAATTTATTAGGAAGTATTTGTGCTACACAATACAAAAATTTTCAAGTTTATCTATGTGAGTTTAACCTGTCCTTGGCTCTAGATTGCATCTAAGCAGATCATGTATCCCTATGGAAATATTTTCTTAAAGGAAAGTATAGTTCTTACGCCCCTTTCAGGAATATTGGCCAACATTCAGAACTGTTGTGTTCTGGCATCTGCGTACACCTTGTGATCAAGTGATAATAAATATTAAGTGATGTTAATATATCAAGTGATAGATTAAGTGCGTGTGTATATATATTATTGCATTGCTAGATAACTATATATATCAAGTGAATAAATACTAAGTGATAATAAAATCTAAATCTTGCTCAAAAGCCTCTTCTAATTTTCTGTGTTGTGAATGAACAAAATGAACAGCAGAAACTGTTCAATATTCTTAGAAACAGTAGAAGAGACTGTTTGGAAGTAATCCTTTTCATGTATTGTTTTACATTGGTAAGGCATAAAAAAGCTAGCAAAAAAGAGTACTTCCACACAAGCTGTATCTATGCTCTGCGTAGATCCAAGTAATTTCTTTAAATGTTTTTACCCGCATTTGATCTCATTGATTTCACTAAGTTACCAGGCCCAGCCCTCCTTTAAGTAGTTGCTGAACTGGCCTTAGGAATCCCATACCAAGCCAGATGGGCAGCCTGGTCTAATGTAGCAGCATTGTGGGCATTTTTATTTGTTTTCTGTTTTCATTTGCCTGTATTTTCCAGAAGTACTGCTCAAATTATACCTTGGCAGTGCGGCAATTGTCTAAACTGCAAGGATTTAAATCACCTGGGGTGTTATTGTGCCCTTTGTGCTAGAAATATGTTCTGCTTTCTCACTGGAGAAGTGTTTTCTCAACACGAGCAGGTCCAGGGAACAACTTTCATTCTTCATTTGCAAGTATAATGTATTGGTAGCTGAATCTGAGCTCGAGATCTTTGCTTCCCCAATTTAATGCATCAGTGTAAATGCGTCAAGGTAATGCATCAAAGTAAAAGATGAAGCTGAGGGATAAAGGGAAACAATTAATATTCCTTACTTTTTGCCACAGCCCTCTATCACAAAGGCAGCTTGGTTATTTACTGTAACAAGCTGTTATTGAGAAGTATCTGTAAGCTCCAGGAAAGGGTCTTTTGCCTTCCCTTCTGCAAAGGGATGCACTGAAGCAGGAAATCTGCACAAGACAATGTTTGCCATTAATAAAATGTGTCCTCAGACAAACCTTTTAGTCTGTGATTGAGCACTCTATAAATAGCAATCAACTTTACACACAATACCCAGAACTGAAAAACAGTGAATTTAAGATTTTTTTTTAAAAGACCAAAGAAATAAAAGTTTACTTCGTTAATTTAGAGACTTGAGCATTTCATGTGACTTTGGTTATTTTAAAGGCTGTTTATCTCAATGTGAGTTGCATTCTTTTCCCATCAGGATGATAGTGACGTTTATATTTTGACTAAAGTGTCAGACATTTTGCACTCGATATTCAGCAGTTATAAGGAGAAGGTGTTACCGTGGTTTGAAAGGCTATTACCACTAATTGTCAACCTAATTGTAAGTACTTTGGATTCTTTTCATTTGGCTTTGATTTGTTCTGATATGTGATAGGGCTTCCCTGCTGGATTCTCAGAGAACTTGGTAGACAAAATGGAGCAATCATTGTTTCCCTAAAAAGAGGCATTTCAAAGCTTTTTTGTGGGTCTGATGTGCGTCATGCAGGCCGTTACCTGATGCTTTTTGAGCAACTGCAGTGCTGTGCTCATTGTGCCTTTTGTGTTACAAAATCATCAGAATCATTGGCACAACAAAACAACGATTTTGAGAAATTTACTTTGCCTTGGGAGTATCTGGACCTCTCTAAAGGGAATTTCAAGAAGAGGGCCAGAAATATGTGACAGATGAGTGGGAAAATAACTGTACGAAATGGGTAACTGAGCATGACATAGATGTAAGACATTTAGCCTAAAGCCCCTACCCTCTTAGTCAGAGCTGATATTCGCCCTGATTTCATTTTGTTTATTGCATTGCTACTAGTATCATTATAACAACTGTACTGTCGGTAGGACTGAGCTTCATCTGTGAAGAACTAGATAACAATCCTAGACTACTGCTACAATGAGCTTGTTTTGCTGGCAGAATCACTGACTGTGCGAAAGGAGCGACTCCCCGGTGGCTGACATGTTGTCTGTTTCTGACGCAGTGTCCGCATAGGCCGTGGCCAGATAGGCAGTGGGGCTTATGCATTTTTGATGACATTGTAGAGCACTGCAGTCCCTCCTCATTCAAATACGCCGAGTACTTCCTGAGGCCCATGCTGCAGTCCGTCTGCGACAACAGCCCCGAGGTGCGGCAGGCGGCCGCCTACGGCGTGGGGGTCATGGCCCAGTTTGGCGGCGACAGCTACCGCCCCTTCTGCACAGGTAGGTGCACGCGCCACAAAGGCCTCTCCTGTCCACCGGGGAGGCCCTGGCCTCCTCAGCCGCAGAGGAGGCCGCCTCAATCCACCACTTCTGTGGGCGGGAAGCGCTGCCCCATCTTGTGGGAACATGGGGGCAGCCCTGTGAGGAGACCTGTCTCATCGGGCGGCCGGGCTGTCCTGTTACCCACCCCATAAAATGGTCTGCTTCCAGCCCGGGCTTATTCGTGTTTTTCCATAGCTGCTAAACTCTTCAAAAGCCAAATTCAGTAAAGCTGACATACTAAGTGTCGCCATGTGCTGCTTAATGGCAAAGCTGCTGCTTGCTCGTCAAAATGTGGTAGGGTGAGACCTGGCGTTTAACTATGAAAACCTGTTTTCTGTACGACTTCAGCCTTTCATCCTTGCTCCTCTAGGAATTTCACAATCCTAGGATTTTATTTTAACAAAAGATTGCAGGAACCATTTTTTTCCCAACTTCTAGAGTGGGTAGAAATCTAGAAATCTGAAATCTAGAGTAGGGTTCAGAAGTGTTTCTGGAATCACCATGGATGTTAGTAACTAAAAGCATGATACTAACGTTCATTAGAAGAGTGTGTGTGTGTATAGTTGCCTGCATGACCTTAAAAATTGATTTCAGTCTTGAGGGAAAACAGATGTTTTTCTTATCTGTTTCTATTTTTACCATCTAAACCATGCCAGGTGGGGTGATTAGATTGACCCCCCATGAATCTATCCTAATGCATCTAAACGGGGTGTGTGTGTGTGTGTGTGTGTGTGTGTGTGTGTGTACATTATACATACTGCGTGTAAGTAAGGGATATATGGCAGGCATACACACTACAGGCGTGAGTTGCAGTCTGAATTTGTGAAAGTTGCTGCGTTCCTGCTTTTTATCCCCCATATTTATAGACCTTGTGAGATTACAATGATAACGTCTTTCTACACTTCTTTACTATAAACTACAATGTCTTTTATGCTACAGATTGCATAATTTCAATGAGGAGTTGCAGGAAGAGTTTTTTTCCTCACTGTGTTTATAAAGCGAACCCAAACTTCAGTTACAGCCACTTTCTCGTGTTGCCTTGCAAAGCTGTATTTGTCTGTGTGTCTTTCAGATGATAATTGTTCACTAGGGGAAAAAACATTAAAGCTACAAAACTTGGGGACATACAGATTACTGTAATTTTGATGCTTAGGTCACAAAAACAAAACAACTAAACTCATTATCTGTCTTTAATACAGTGTTTTCATGTGCAGCTTGTGGTGCTAATATAACTTTGTTGCCCATTGAATTCTGCTTTTGTCTTGTTTGCGATTAGAGGCGCTTCCACTGCTGGTACGAGTTATTCAGTCCCCAGATGCCAAAACCAAAGAGAATGTCAACGCGACAGAGAACTGCATTTCAGCTGTAGGAAAGATCATGAAATTCAAGCCTGACTGTGTAAATGTTGAGGAAGTCCTGCCACACTGGTTATCATGGCTTCCCCTCCACGAAGATAAAGAGGAAGCTGTTCATACTTTCAATTATCTGTGTGATTTAATTGAGAGGTAACGTGAAGCAGAATGCCTGTTAATGCAGAAAATAAGCCTGTTTGCAGGCTGGTGTTTTCTTTCCCCATGCATTAATTCCCAAATGGAGAAACTTCCAGGTTAATCTGCATGTGCTCTAAGGAGGTAATTTGGTCCAAGAAAACTGACCCTGCCACAGTGTTACTGCTGTTTATAAGCAGCCACAGTTCTTGTCCTGTATGACTTCAAAAATTGGCCTATGACTTTGTGTTTGTGGTGGCAGAGAATTAGCTGGGAGTTTAGGAAGAAAAATGGAGGAAACTTTTTGTGCCACTGCTTGTGTACCCGTGGAGACCTGAACTGCAGCGGGCAGCCCTGCTTTGCAGGGCACCTCCTGGCCCTGCCAGGCTGTGGTGGCAGCCCCTGTGCCCAGCAGGGGCTGGTGACGGGACTGGAGGAAGATCACGTTTCCCAGCAGGTTCCTCCTGGCTGCCAGCCCTACTCTGCTGCAGAACTTGGCTGACAGGAGGTATTTCCTCGTGGTGTCAGCAATGTGCTGGCGGGGATGCTCCCTAAAGCAAGTAAAGCCACCTCCTGTGTGCCCCACAGCTTGGTAAAGTATAGCTGACAAAATACTTGGCTGGTTAACTGTTAATGGCCAAGGAAATGCTCTTCCAGCAAGCAGGAAAGCTACAGGTACTTATGGATGAAAGTTGCCCATAAAACTCAGATATAAATAAACAACTTAGTATACCTGTAAAATACTTGCTTTGTTTGGGTGAAACAATGTTTTATTTGAAATGTATGTTTTGATTTTAACAGCAACAACCCAGTTATCCTCGGGCCCAACAACTCCAATCTTCCCAGGATATTTGGGATAATTGCAGATGGTGAAATCCATGAAGCTATCAAGCATGAAGACCCCTGCACCAAGCGGTTGGCTAATGTTGTTCGCCAAGTGCAGGTAAACACACACTTAGCAGCTGCCCAGGGAACAGCTGGACGCAGCTGAATTGTCACAGCAGGGCTGACACCTTCTTGTCCTAAGAAAGGATGCCTCAGTGAATGGTGCCTCTCTTGCAGATGCTTGGATGCATATTGAACAGTTACTGATACAATTTGGCCATATTTTAATGGGAACAAAGCCTATCTCGCTCAATAAACTTAAAATCTGATCAATTGATCAGATTTTGAGTTTGGCTTATAGGGTTTGGAGCAGTAGCTGTTCAATCGCTGTCCATTACATTTGGCATGGTGCCCCAAAACTCAAGTTCGAGTGTCACGAGTCCTTCATTTTTGGAAATGCTTCATTTGGATTAGAGTGACAGCCTGCAAGATGTGTTATGTCTGGTACAAAATGGAATTATTGTTAAAACTCTTTAAGAAAAGGCCTAAAAGGAAATAGAACCAAGCAGAATTTCAAAGCGAAACATTTTTAGAAGAGGCTCATTTAGATGAAGGTTGGCAGATAGGAATCTGCTACTGGTTTTCTATAGTTAAAATCTAGTTATGAACCATTTATTAATCTATGTTTTTATCTTTGTTCAATATCTTAAATGCTCAAAGGGAGTTGCTTTTCACTGGTGTAATGACCCTATGCAAGTCTAGATGAGCTGCAGATGGAGAAAAAGCTCTTGTTTTGGCCAGGGTGGATGTGTGGATGACTGAAGTGATACTCCTGCCACGGTCAATTTACTTCAGACTGTGGGGGAATCTTAAAGGTCTATTATTATTTTTATGGAGTTTTAGTTTATTGGTCTTAAATCTCTCTGCACAAAGTAATTTGACTTCAGTAAAGCACTGTTAGTCTAGCAGGGAAGGCACTTGGAAGTCACTAGCAGTCGTCTGGAATCTGGGAAGAAAATAACAGGGAAAGACATTTTTTTGCAGTGATCTGAGGAAGCTGTTCCACTGCCAGCATCTCTCCTGAATAACAGTATGGCCATAGCTGGAATTAAATATGAACTTCCTTTTTTCTTCATGCTTAAGTATTCCTAGAGCAGAAACAGCATTTCAGAGGCTGGTCCAGTTTAAATACTCGAATTCTTTAATTCTGCAGTATTCCATTACCTGTTGGTCATCAAAAAAGCCTAACCTCATTAAAAACTTTATGGAATTCTCATTACAATTGTGAATCCTTTTTTCTTTGATGTAATTACTCTTAAAAATTCCTGTAAAAAGTTACAAGCATCATAATTAAGCTGAAGACAGAATATATCAAATTTAAGTAAACCAAACAATATTATAGAATGGATTTGAGGTGCACACCAATCACACAGGCCACTCAAATGCCCTAAAGCCAGTCCCTTGTAATGCTTTGCTCTCACTGTCATTCTAAGGCAAGATGCCAGCTACTCCCTAATTCTGTTGAATACACAGAATTTGAGGGTTTTGTTTATTTTTTCTTTTAGTATATTTTGGTGTTATTAGAACCGGTCTTTTTGATGGTGACTTGAAAAGCTAATATCTCAGCAGAGGGCTGTGGACACCCAAATGAGGTATTGTGAGGGAAGGGGCAGTGTAGATTTTGCATTTCCCAAGATAAAGGTTATATACATGTTTGTGTCTATGAGTGGTAATTTACCATTCTTCTCTCTCAATGAAGAATCAAATTTATTCTGAGTTGACCCACTGGGTTATGGAGAGTTTGGAGAAACTCTACAAAACTCTAATTATTTTGGTTCAGTCTAACCAAAGCTTGCTTGCACCTAACATTTTAGAGCATCTGTAACTGAAGCTGTGGGGGATCTTGTATAACCTGCAGCCTTAAGTCTCTTCTCTCAGGAATGAGCCTGGTAGCTGCTGGACTTTGTCAAATGTGGGGATTGTTGTGTGTGCCGTAGGAGCTTGTCAGCCTGTGTAAACACAACTTCTCGCTTGTTTTCTAGACCTCTGGAGGCCTGTGGACAGAATGCATATCACAGCTCAATGCAGATCAACAGGCAGCCATACAGGAGCTCCTGAACTCTGCTTGAAGGGCCTTAATTATCATCTGCAAGAAAACTAACTCCAAATAAACGTTTACCCTATTGTTTAGGTTTCTTTGTTTCTTTCTTGAGTCAAGCGGAGCTGTAGTGCGCGTAGGCCGCTGTTCTGCACCCTGCAGACAGTGGCAGCAGGAAGAAGTGCTCTCTCAGAAGGGTGTTTGCATCGGTTTCTATCCCACAACACTGAAGAAGTTTCCTGTAGACCCTACAGTAGCACTGAAGAGTATTTTTCTAACGGTATAAGCCATCCATACGATGGTGAAAGGGAAACAAGTTGAATTTTTCTCATTAGACCTAATGAATTAAGAAACAGCTTTAAGACCTTGTATTCAGTCGTAGATGTATGTTATAACAGATTAAAGGAAAAGAAACCCTCTACATCTAGTGTTAATTGTATTAATTGGAGTGTGAATCTCTGTAGGGTAGAATGTGTCCTTCTGCCCAGCAAGTTAGTAGATCAAAAGATGAAAAACTGAAGACAAAAACATCAAGCATGAAGACCTCATTGATGGCACTTCCAGATTCCCCAAAACAACTTGTACAGTGACTCAATGAGGAAAGCTGTCCAGCTTCCAGCCCTTGAATGTGAAGTCTCTTTGGCATGTCTGACAGTATCTCATTCACTCCTCAATAAATGACATTGAAACACAAGAAGCTTGTGTAGAAGTCCAGTGATGTGTGGTTCTTTTAGTTTCTTCTCGTGAAAAGATGCAAGTAACAAACTAGACGACCCCTCATTTTCTGTTTGAAACGTTGTATGTTGCTGCCTGTTACAGACTTGATGCATTTCTGTTTCTTGACTTTCTGACTCTCTTTTCAGCCAAATGTTTACAGCTGAAATTCAAAGGCATTTCTCTTATGAGAGTAAATTTACATATCTTGACTTAGAACTGCTTTTTAATGTTCCAATGCATTTGCATTTCATAACTTGAGTATGTAGCCTTGCTCCAGCTGCACGTGTGCAACGCATCTGGCAGCCAGTGATAACATTATAGCAGTCTGTGTTTAGTTAAAAAGCAGATATAATTGACAACTTGACCTGAGAAAATTAAAGCTCTTTCAGGTGTAAGTGGGTGTTTGGGGATGGGGTGGGAGAATTATGATCCTCAACAGCAATATACTGTTTTCCTTCTAGCAAGGTATTTCTAGTGTATATGATTTCTCACAAAGTTCGGTGTGAAATTTTTCACGTTGGTATTACTTTGAAGCTGTTAATATAAGCACAGACTTTGAAAAAGACTGTAGTAAAGAACTTCAAAACATAGACAATTACAGTCTTGAAAAATGGATTTTTTTTTAAAAAAGACTATTTAAAATGAGAAAAAAAAAATAGAACTTTACACACAAATTCTTCTTTAACTGCAAAATAATTTCAACTGTATTTTTCAAACCTGTTTACATGAAAATTCAAAATGAGATGTATTAAAGTAAAAAATGATGTCCAATAACATAACTAAATGGTTCCCTGACCCTAAAATGCCTTAATCATATCTAATAACAATACTGGTTTATTGGCAGATGGAGTTGTCTGCAAGACAAAGCTTCTATTGCTTCAGCTCTCCCTTGGTTAATCACTTACTATCTTGAATTTGCCCAGGTTTGAAATTTGTGAAAAATGATTGCCTAAGAATTAGATATCAGTACTGTGAAAGAATGAGCAAGTCAGGTCACTTCCTCGAGCACAGATACCTGACTACAATAATAGTGGGGTTATTTCCTCTCCTTGGCTGTTCCTGTATTTTTGATATATTCTCTGATTTCTGGTGGCCTATTTAAATTTTCCCCTGCCCCTTGCTTTTTGTACGTTGCTTTTCTGGAAGCTCTCGGCTTAGTTGTGTTTTTTTCGTCTGTGTTGGCCTATGTTCTGTGGAGGAAATAGTGACACCCTTGGTCTTGGCACCGGAGCGGCCTCAGCTGTGCCCGGCTGAGGCCCGAGCGGCCTTGGCTTGGCCCTCCTGACACACCGGCCTTGGTCTGCTCCCCTCCGAGCGAAGGAGACCAGGCAGGGGCTGCCCGAGCCCATGAAGAGCAACTCTGCATCGCTTCCATGTCGACACCGATCCTTTCGTCAGGAAAGGGGCACTGAATTAGTCAGTAGGCCAGACAGGTCCATTTGGCTGGGTACCTGCATTCGTATCTTGCTCTCCTCTCTGAGCTTGGCATAGTTAATTCGCAAGTTTCTGTAGCCCTCCTTTCTATTCACACAAACTTCTAAAACTCTAGGCTCCCTCCCCGTCTATTTCAGTTGTCTGAATCAGTGATTTTAGCTGCTCACGTCCCTCATTTGATGCCTGTTGGGGTAGCAAATTGTTAAAGCCTCTAAGTGCTCCGAGTCTTCCCCTAAGCTGGAGTGCTGCTACCCGAAGAGCAGCTCCCTGCCCAGGTAGTTTTGGCCGCAACCCTTGGGAAAGGAGCTGAAGGGCTCTCCCAGCAGAGCTTGCAGGGCCAGAACATGTACAAAGAGCAGGTAAGCGCCTAGTTCCCCCCGCCTGGCCTTGCTGAGCAGGCGGGTGGTCTGAGATTCCCGTGCCAGACCTGTGCAAGGAAGCGCCTTGTAGCACTGCCGTCATATTCCTATCACAGGCTTCACGAGCCGCTCCGCATCGCCCGTGCAGACCTCCAAGTCCTGCCAAGGGCTGGATCCTGCAGCAGAGATCAGGTATTCCGCTATGCCCGGCGTTATCTGCTGTTCTCTGCAAAGCTACATGTTCTAGTCTCATGTTTGGAGTGCATGCATGAGAATTGGGTGTGCTGACGAACCCATTATATATATTTCTGGGGAAGTAAAGAATTAAGGCAGGGGACTTTCTTCCTGACGGTGTGTCTGCATGTACTGAGTGTGCATCTGCCCAGGCTCTCATTCTAGAACTTTTTTTTTGCCTTAGTGGGATCCATAAGGGTGCATCTTACAGATACAATGCTGGTGCTATTAAAAATAATAAAAAAGTCAAGTATTCCCCACACTGTAATTTCTTCAACACTTGGTTTGAAACATTTTGCTAAGCAGCTTTGGGCAGCAAGATTAGTCTTTGTTATGCTGTCATACCCTCATTATTTTATTTATTCACTGCTTATGTAAAGCATAGTGACTTGTTTGGGACATGAAGGTCCCTTACTTGAAGAAACGCTTTTTTTTTTTTGGCTCCAGGAAAGCAGTAAACAGGATGTAAACTTCTGTCCGGTAGAGATCGTGTTCCCTGCTTCTGATCATCGTGAGATCATTTGTGTTGCTCCAGGAAGAATATCTTCCAGGACAGTTGAGCATCCATGGAGGCTTCAAAGGTCTGGAACCAATATTGCAGGAGATGCATGGGATTCATCTTCCTCCATGTTGGGTACCTATTACAGAGCTTGTTCACAAACAGCTGTGTGCACCTTCCGCCTCTCCTGCCCATTTTGTGTAATTTTTAGGGGGTTTATTGGTAATGATGATTATTCGTATATAAATTGTCAGGCAAAAATTGTGTGCTCAGGAGTTGACGTTTCTGAAAAAATTTTAAATGAATTGATAAAATGGGGCTATAACAACAGCTAGCTTAAAGTCTATGGATATAGTGGTTATAGGACCAGTTCAGTCCTTCAAGTAAAGCGGCTTCTGGCCAGTAGATGGAGATGATACAATTGCCATTGGAATGCCACGCATTCGGGTTAGAGAAGATCCTACGCTTGAAATAGTCCCTGGATTCTTTCCTGTCAGGATGCAGTGGCGATATTCAAAGTCTGAAGGAGGGGCTTTTTTCTTAGGGGATTCCAAATAAGACCACTTTTTACTACAAGTGTAAAACTGTAACTTTTATTTACTGACAACTCACATGTAGAGGGCAGCTAGTTTGCCTTAAGAACTGCTTACTGCAGCCACAGCGGAAGAAAACCAGAAGGTTGTCACACTTTGACCAAGTCTTGAAGGTTGTAACACTTTGACCAAGTCTTCTCCCTGTTCCCATTTCTCCCATCATGAAAAAGTCTGAATCAAATATCTGTTGGTCCATAAAAACATTCTCATTGCAGAATGAAACGGTGATATCAGTTCTCTCCTTGCTACTGTTAAGGCAGACACTACATTTTCTCATCTATAGGGCAGGAGGAAATGAGTTGCATTCTAGGCTGCCTGTCAATCTCTAGCAGCAAGTGAAAAGGAACTGGGACTATGTAGATGAGCTCCCGAGGCTCTAAATTACCATCCAAAAGTGCAGACTCCTGTCCTAAAAGTGAACAAAAGCTTAAGGGTGACATTGTTGGGGTGGCAGCATGGAGATAAGAAAATACATTTAAAACTGAAAGACACACATGGGTAACCGGAAAGAAAATGGATATAAAATCGAGAAGATTAAGTCCCTTTTTTGACCCTTTAGCTATTAAATAAATTCTTTTTCACTGAATATTTTTACACCGAAAAAAATGCCCTAGATTCAAACACCAGATTCCTGGGAATCAGACTCGTCCTCCCACCAGACTTACGGCGGAATATAAAAAAAGAGCCCTAAGTAGTTGACCACTGCACCATGTTTTTTTTCCCTAAGTTTTAATAAAGTTTTATAGGTCCTAATGTAAGTGCAGCAGATGTGTCCTCGCTCATTTTTCACTAATCTTGTCTGTAGTGTTTGGTCTGATGGAACTGATGTCCCTTATCAGTCCTGTGGAACAGACCCTTTGTTTTCAGAGGTGTGTTTTGAGCTTGTTTTTCTCTTCTTTAGTGCAGCTCACAACATCTTTTACTTATGAAAAGGATACTGAAAACTCAATTTAAAAATGAACTTCATAGCAAAAAATATCTGGCTTCATGCATCAGCTGTGATGAAACTTGGATGCTTACAAGATTGTCTCTTTGAAGAAAAGACAAACAGGGAACAGTTTGCTCTATCTCCTAACACAGAAGTAAATGGGAATCCAATAAACTATTTCCCAGGACGTGTGAAACCATCAAGAAGTCCTTTTCCACATGCTGCAGTTAAGGCACGAAACTCATTGCTGATTGAGGTTCCCTGGAAGCCAAAAAAGCAGCAGAGCAGTTCCTTGTGGATAGGATCAGTAATGGCTATTGAGCACATTGCTCCTGATGAAAAACTGTGCTCAAGAAGTCTATAAATCTGGTGGTCAGAAGCTGGGCCAGTATGCTAGGAAAAGGATCACCCTATTTGTTATGTTTCTTGCATCCTTTCCCTCAAAGTCCTTTTTTTCTATGTACCTCTAGACACACGATTCTTTAATCAGGCTTACATTCATCATCCTTCCAGACTTCATTGCATCATCCTCAAGACACCATTCCTGTTGTCCCTTTTTTCCCCTGTATTTTGCTTATATAGATCAGAGTCTCTTCAGACATAGGTTATCTTTTTAATGTTGGTGCAGTGCTTCATGAGATAGGAATACTTTTGTTGTATAAGGCCAACAGGAATAAGGATATTTTATATAAAACATACCTCGTTGCTCATATTCATGCAGGCACCAGCTCTGTGGCCACTGAAGGAAAAAATACATTCTCATCCTGACAGTGCTGAGCATCACACGGATTCTGCTCAAAAGGCGAGAAGGAGAAAACAAGGAGAAGAAGAAAGAGAAAAGGAGAAATATATAATCACATGAAGCATAATTGAATTTTCTATCCTTTGTCTGCACCGTTTTCAAGAAACTAATGGATTTTTGAGGTACTCAAAGGTGGCAAATCTTAACGCTTGCTTTTAGTAAATAACTTACTTGGCGCCGCACTTTGGTCTTTCGTGTAACGCACGCAGCGAGGCACTCTGGCTTTCCCTGGTAGAAGATTAAACCATTTAAATAATACTGTAGCTTTACGAGAACTGCAGCTCCTTTGTTACTGGTCTGCCTCTTTAGGAGGAGACACTGGAGCAGGGATTTAGGTTTCCTCTCCCGTGCCAGGGGGAGGCACGGCCGTGGTCCAGATGTGCAGCACCCGGTGTCACCAGCAACTGCAGCAAGACCGTGGATGCAGCAAAGGCAGCAAGGAAGCAACTAGAAATACCCAAGAATTCCAGAATTCAAAGGCACGAGGTATTAGGCATCTTCATACGAAGAACTGGGTAAATTTAGTACACCAGTTATTAAAAATCCTGGCACAGTAAAACATTCCCTGGGAACTGGCTAAGACTGCCCCATTTGAGTGCAGGGAATTTAATCCAGTTATCTATTAAACTTGCGTTCACTTTGAAACCTAATGTTTAATGAATAACATTTTTTCCCTTTGTTCTGCTTGTTTTCCTGAAAACAGCAGATACTCATCACAGAAAATTAAGAGATTTTGAGAAGACAAACGTATCCTAAAGACTACTCGTAAATCAGAAACCACAGCTTTCTGTGCATCTGCCAGAGTAAACAGGGAATATCATATTTGGAATAATTATGAGGTGGAAAACGCACAACAAACTGAAAGACTGTGGAACACTATCATACTAAAGGTGTACCAAAAAAGCATATGTGTATATATATATATTCGTATATATATATACATATATATATATAAGGTATGCAGCCTACTAACTGAGGAAACAGATTAACAAGTGCTCATAATAGACAAGGGATTTGTTTACCTCTTAAATATCAAAGAAAAATTATCTAAATAATTTAAATGGAAGCACTGAGTGAATTATGGAAATGTTTGTATAAATGTATTAGATGAAGAAATTGGACATAGGAAGAACATCACCATCTTCAAGTCCACCTTACATCTGAGGAAACTAAAGGACTCCCCTAATATGCAAATAAAAACAGTTTCCTGGACATCCTTCAGCATCAGAATCTAGAAAATCTGATACCCTTCATCATTCACATTTAAAAATAACAGGAAAAGTTATTTTTGTATGTCCAAGTTGCTGTGGACATACAACAGATGAAATAGGATCTTTGAATGGACTAGCTAACATACAGAGAAGAGCAGGATCTACAACTCATCATCCACAGGTTGATGAGAACTGATGGGAGAAAAACTGTAGACTAAAACTGAAGATCCTCCAGGAAACTGGAAAAAAATAATTGCAGTCGATAGAAGATAAAAGGCAGGAAAACAAAAGCTTTACAACTCTCTAACTGCTTGATTATTTGAATAATTAAACATTAATTATGCAGATCTTGTTTAGCTATCCACAGTGAGATATGATTTCTGTAAATTATTGAATACCTTCTACTTCTTGAAAAGAAAGTTTCACAGATCCCCTTTGAAGAGGAATTTCTTGAACTGTGTTAAGTCCAAAAAGAAGATTTTGCTTCTCTTCACTCTGATAACATGTGAGAAACTAGTAAATTACCTGGCCTCTGGGCAGACCTCTGGAAGAACTGCATGGTTTATGGTTGCTCCTTCCAGCCAGACTTAGATGACCTAAAAATTAAAGAACAAAAAATTCTGACAATGAATAAAAGGCTAAGTCATCTGCTGTATCTGCTTACTGCAAAAATAAATTGTCTTTCATCCAATATGAAGTGGGAAAGGACCCAGGAGATGCCTTGCCAAAAGTAAAGGCAAAAATACCAGTTTTGCGGGGGGAATGGCAAGCGGACTACTGCTTTCATGGGACTTGTTCTGAACAATAGATTTTTTTTCCCCCTCAAATATAGCGCTGAAAGACTGAAGTGGTAATAAGCACTTTAACAACCGCTTGGTGGGGGCTGTTGGGTTTCTATAAGCAATATTTATCGGAGATTCTTTGCTTTTGTTCCTGTCAAACACACTGTCCTATGCCTGACAGTCCGGAGCATCTCTCTTCTGTATTATTACTTTTATTTGCTCCCAACCTGTGAAATAATTTTATAACTACTAGCATCTTCTCCTTCCATTGATATTTCTTCTCTTCCCTCATCAAGTGATGTGTTGCTTCTAATGGGAATGCTGGCAAAGAAGGAGACAAATTTCTCCCAGTATCCAATGTCCTCTTCCCCTTTTTTTCTGGAGAAAGGTGGAAATGGATTGATTATAGGAGAGGAAGCTCAAATATGAATAGCTGGGGGAGATATGATTTTTTTATACAGACTCCATATTTTTCCTGAAATTTAAATTCCTTGACATTTCTAAAATCTATCATTTGAAAAGTAAAAAAGGAAATGTATTTAACTCGTCATGCTTTATATATTTTACTCCCATTGCAGTAATTGACATTTTTGTCCATTAATGAATGCTTCCAAAACCTCTATGTAACCAAAAAAAAAAAAAAGTCTTTTATTCCTGGCTGTGCCAAAGGGAGGGTGAAAGCATGAAGCAAGTATAAGATGATGCAGTCTATGTAGTTCTGAATGATCTAAATTGCTCACTAATTTCAAGTGAACCTTTTAACTGTAAAGTTTCAGGTGTAAATCATCTAATAACTATTTTACCAGTGGTAACCTTAGTACAAGTATACAGCTAATGATAATCTCAAAATAGACATAGCAGAACAAAAGAAAAAAAAGAATATTATTTTATTAAATAACGGGTTTCAAAATGAACATGAGCTTAACAGATAGCAGGATTGAATTCGTTGCACTCCAGTGGGGCAGGAGGGCCAGGATAGTTCCCAGGAAATGTTTTAATGATAAGATAGCACAAGATAGTAATCAGGTATTTTCCCTAGACTTCTTCAGTACAGAAAAAACATGATCTGTTTGAAGAAAAAAAAAAAGAAAAAGAAANAAAAAAAAAAGAAAAAGAAAAAAGAAGAAAAAAAGCTTAGCTTTTATAATCTAAAGATATGAACTGGGATTAAAAACTTTAAAATAATACAAAAATTACGTCTTGTTTTCCTGTTACATCAGAGACTTTGAAAAAGTCTTATTTATTCTTATCCATCTCTCTCCAGTATATTACAGTCACAGTGGTGTATACACATGTATATACGCATGCGTGTGCATAATATATATATATATATAATAGATATAAAATGAGACATGCAAAAGTTCAAAAAAGTTCATTTCTATAAAGGGAGCTTTTGCATTGCATGTTAGACAAGGTCATGTCTCTCCTTTCAGTGTCAATGCAGTGCAACATTATCTGCATTAAGGGTAATGATGCCTGCATTGTATTTTCCAGTGCACTTGTAGCCAGATTTCTCTGCATGGAGAACTAACAAAGATGGAGGAGTTAACAGGAGTTAATGTAAAGACACGTGACAGCGCCTAAACCTTACTGATCCCATGCCTCAGGTTTGCAAGATTGAGGCCCAAACTGCGTTTGCGCAAGGCCACGCTGGTAATTCCCGCACAAAAGTATTTGCTGAAAGAGTCTTTGAAACAAAATTTCAGGCTCCCGGGAAAACATCTGTGGAATGTTTTATGAAAAAAAAAAAAAAAACAGACAAAAGATGTAGCTGAAATCATGGGTTTCTATTAGGGCAGCATTTCAACTTCTCTCTTTAATAAAACAGAAAATATTTGAACTCAACATGTCTTTAATGTAATTTACAAAAGAGGCACAGATTTCAGTGCCAGAAGGACCATTTAAGAGTCTGGTTTGACCTTAGTGTAAGCCAGAGCACAGAATGTGATGCACACACTTGGGTTTGAGTCCACGCAGTTAGTTTGATTAAGCACCAAAGGACAAGCGAGTTATCAGAAGGCGGGTGAAAATGTGGATTTACAGGGACTGCCTGTGGTTCGTAAACACCTTGCAGAATCTTACCGTAAACAGGAGGAAGTTTCAGTGAAAAACATAACCACAAACCATCACAGAATAAAAGTGTGTTCTAAGAAGGGAAGGCTTTCCAAAGACCAGTATTTGCACCCACACTGACACTATCAGCTGACGCTATTTCTTTCCCACCAGGGAAGAGAAAGAAGGAACAGAGAGGTGGATCTCTTAAGAGAGCAGGACAGTTTAATGTATTTTTCTCTTTTCCTTTCCTTCCCTTGGGTTGTCCCTTATCAGGAAAGGAGGAAGGGAAGAGCGGTGCCCTGGTCTTGCTTCTGCTGAAACCCAGCTGCAGCGCTCCTGAGTCCGTGGGCATAGGCCAAGCTTATCTCCTTCTGTTGGAAACATGAACAACGTAGAGCCATTTTTCAAATTTCAGGCACTTTAAAAGCAAATATTGTCTCTCTCAAATCCTGATGTTTATTTCACGTCTCGACAAACTCCACGTGTCACTTGATAGGGAAAAATGTGACCCTCTCTATTACAGGAGTCTGTCAGCAACAGGGAATGCCCTTCTTCGCGTTCCCATTGGAAGGGTGTGAGTTGAGGCCATGTGTAATTTCCAAGTGAGAATTTTTTTTTTTCAGAGAAAAACTGCTCCTTTGTATGGGAAGGGGAGCTAAAGGCAATAGATGAGGGAAAGGTGCTTTTATGACTGATGGGATAAATGCCATGCAGGATGGGCAGCAAAGCCTGTTTAGATGTCGGTTCCTTGTTGTGCTTGACGCTTTGAGAAGATTCCTAACTATCAAAGACCTGGGTCTAATAAATAAGGCACCCACCAGCACACACAAACATGCGGTTCCTGGAGGAATGAGCAACATGTTGCCCTCTTGATGTTCCGGTGAGGACCGCTCAGGACAGCACTTCCCTGCGCCTTCGTGCAGCACAGCAGCAAATGGGCAGTGGCTGCAGGGCGCTCTGTCACCCTGGGTAGCACTGAGAGAAGTTTCAAGGTCACGCAGGCTTGGAAGGCCCTGCAGATGATCTCACCCGCCCCACGCAGATCACAACAACGCTTTGTTAGGTGTGACTGAGGCGTTAGTGATTTGGAAGTGCACGCAAAATGCACCAGGAAATTCCAAGTGCTGCTGTTGACCCTTGCCGTGCTGCTCTTCCCCTAACGGCACCTGAATTAACCGCTGAAGCTGGCGGCAGACGCCTCTGGAAAGAGGTAGGCTGCTTTATTAATTACCTCAGTGTTTTTTAATCATATATGCAGTCCATATTGTTGGAAAGTGAATGTTAAACTGTCTTTTATATACATAGAGACAAGTTGTGAATTTTGTAGGGAAAGAGCCTGGGGGAAAACGACAGTGGTTGGTGTCTATCAAACTCGGAGAGCCAAGCAGGATTCCCAGACTCTCCGGCTGCAATCTGTGCACCTTGGTTACCTGGCCGGAGAGGGAAGTTCCCCCTGGAATCTCACAGAGCCGGCTGGTACTTGCACGGAGGGATCCGGACTGAGGGGTTTGTGCATGGAGGCATTACTGTCAACGGCAGAGGAATGTGTCTCTTGAGATTAGGGAAGGGCAAAGCTTAGGGGAGAAAATATTTATGGCGTTCATATGCCTTTTCTCTTCCCTCTGGGGGTGAAAAAGCAGAGAGAGATGCTGGGCTCCTCCAATGCTCTGTGAATGCCAGGAGCTTGGGAGGGAAGCGTGGGTCTCAGTTACCTTCCAAACACGTTCCCTGCTGGGAAAACTTTAAACATGTGAAGCCGTTCACTCCTACACATCCCCCATACACACGCACTGGCCCATGCATCTTGTGGACGCAGCCTGGCTAGCCCTTAGGAAAGGCCTAAGGAGAGGCACAGCCGAGCGCAGCAGCCAACAGCTCCGCAGGCGTGTCCGGGAGCTCCTGGGCCGAGGCTGCGGGGAAGAGGCGGCACCTGCGGAGAGCCGGGGCGTCCCCCCAGCCCCGCCGTGGCGCGGGCTCCCCAAGCGCGGCCCGCGGGCTGCCGGGGCGCGCAGCTCTGCAGGGTGCCGGGAGCTGCGCCCGCGGGGACAGCGAGGCGGCTCCCGCTCCCGTCCCGCTCCCGTTCCCGCTCCCATTCCCGCTGCCGGCGGCCGCTGGGGGGGGCTCTCGCCCGCCCGGGGCCCGCGGCTGCCCCTCGGGAGGGGGCAGGGCTGGGGGAGGCGCAGCCTGCGGAGCGGCCGCCAGTTCCCGCTCGCCCGGCGCGCGGGCGGCTCCGCTCCGCTCCGCTCCGCGCCGCC
>VZSG01000343.1:770958-835561 GCA_013398315.1 Nothoprocta pentlandii | reverse complement strand
CGGCTGTAACGGCCGTAACGGCCCTGGCGCGCGCCGCCTCGTGCCCTCGACGCCTCCGCCGAGCCCGAGCTGGGAGGTGGGGGGGGAAGGAAGGGGCCCGGTCGCCGTTGCGGGCGTTATCCGGGGGAAAAGCTCTGCGTGGAGCAACTTCGTGTCCCCAGAGGCGGGGTGTGCCTGTAGCAGGCCGTATCTTTTGTGCTCTTATTTCCAATACATACAAACTTTTCTCTTTTTTTTTTTTTAAGTTGGTGGATTTGGCTGATTGCTGGCACGAAATAAATGAAAAGCGTGGAGATATCTTTTTTAGTCACAGGAGGTTGGATAGGGTTTCCTTCAAAGAGCTTCTGTCCCTGGAGAGCGCGAGGACGATTGCTCCGCGGGAGCAGTACCGCTCAGCTGCTTTATTATTTGTGTCTCCTAGATGCTTTGACTCTTGCTCCTTGTATTGCTTCCAATATATATTTACAGTAAGCAGTTGATACTGGCGCCGAGCCAACAGAAATAACATTCTTGAGGAACGCAGCTGAGAAAAGCACCAGGCATTCCTCCGAATCCCCGTGTCTCCTTGGTGCGCTCGGGGCGGGTTCCCGTCGGGACTCGGGCGTCTCGCCGCGTTCGAGTCCTGCACGAGTGGCCCTGCGGAGCAAGAAAGTAGGAAATCCTCTTAGCTGTGCCTCACGTGTCCGAGCTGCACGCAGCCTGCGAGCCCGAGCTCATGGACGTGGGGCGACCTGCGCCCGCTGCGCGCCATGCCGCGCCTTGGAGCTGGTCCTTGCCCTTAAAACGCTCCCCTTGGAGGGGAACGCTTCCCGTTTTACACTCTTCTTCCCACTGTACCCTGGCCTTCCGTATCAGGCATGCTCTCCCCCCCAGCGAACTGTAATCACCCTGGGACTTGGCTTTCTAATTCAAAACTTTGTGGTGGCTCTCCAAGATTGGATAGGTTTCTTTCCTTCCTTCCTAAATAGCTAAGGTTAGGGAATATGCATAACGTGTTGAATTATGACTGCTGTTTTTGAACGTTTAGGCATTGATACCTGCCCAAACATATTGTTCCTACCCGCCTGTCCGACTTGAGTTTAAATCTGAAGAAGGAATTGGTATTGCTGGTCTTGGTAAGATGGGTGAAAGGCTGAATGTGTAACACCCCAGCCTAACTCTTTTCCTTCATGCTTAGATTTCAATTTGGAGATCCCTTCCCTTCCACTTGGCACAGCTCATTAGTCATGGTTTAATCAATATCTTAAAACAAGCTACTTGTAACCAAGCTGTGTGAAAGAAAATTGTGGATGATAAATGACCGAGGGGGAAACGCCTTTTAAAAATGATCGTTTAAAAAGGAAAAGAAAAAGAATAACTTTAAGAGATGGAGTTCTTGTTCTGAATTTTCATGCTAGCTTTGGGGTTCCTGCAGAAATAAAGATTTATAGAACTGCTCAGTAAACTTTTCTGTTGATTTCAGATGAACTTGACTTAGGGGAAAAAAGAAAAGAACTTGCACTTAAATGAAAGTTCAATAGACTGAACTTTTCATCAAATATGAACCATATATGAAAAGACGAAAAAGTCTTGACCCTGATGAACATGAGGCTATTAATACTGGCAGCCTTTTAGATTATCCCATGACAGAGCTGTGCAAAACAACTCAATCCTCTCACTCAAAATTGTCTTTGTATTAAGTCAGTGATTTTTCTCTTGGGCATGAATAGTTCAGATGTTGAAGAGAGTAATTAGCCAGCCTCCCCAGAATATGGATTTCTGAAAGGGATTGACTGCTGCAGTAAGCCAAAAACTGGGACCTGTCAGTGCCCAGGGCTAGGGAAGATGGGACTTCTGTTTTCCTGGTGTTTTCAGTAAGAAGTTGGCTGGCAGACTGAGGAACTTGAGGGCTGACGACTTGTGCTCAAGCTGCCAGCTCTTTTCGTGTCTTCAAATTTTCCAAGAGGGAGAGAGCTCAGCGATCCACACCAAGGGTTGTGTGTTTGCTGCTCAGTAATGATCGTTTCTCGTGGCTGGCTGTAACTGCCGGCCTTGCTGCTGGTTGTTAAGCCTGGAATTTGAAGTGCAGCTCAGTGCGCTGACCTAATCCTCCCCCTTGCTTCTCCGGGAGAAATTCAGATCTCTATCTTGCTGACTCTTGTGCGATCCAGAACTTAGCTTCAATGGAACTGACTCATCTTTTATAACTTAAATTAATAATAGGAAGTATTTTTGCGATTGTAGGGTTGGTTTCCAAAACATGATTAAATACATAAGAGCTTGAGTTGATATTTTCTGCAGTAAACCCAAGTGCTGCTCATCTTCTTGGTTACGTTCTAATGTAGAAGTGATATATCTGCATCATACTTTTTATGCTATGCTATGATGTTACTGATTAAGTTTATGTTAGAGATTAAGTTTATGGGGTTTTGTTTTGTTTTCTGGTTCGATTTTTTTGTTTGTTTGCTTTTTGTCTTTTTATGGAGTTTGACTATGCCATAGCAAAAACATTCTGATTTATTTTCTTTTTTTAGAAAAGCATGGTAAAAATGCTGTTTATTGAACTTAGGTCTACCAACTAGTCTTGCTTGCTCTGTTTCTTCTTTTAGAACTTGGCATGTTTATATTAAAGTGGCCTTTCTAGGCTGAATTTTCCAGGCTTGAAAGGTTGCGGTCAGGAGGGCTCGTGTGCACGTGTACGTTCCTGGTTGGTAGGTGCTGAGAAGACTGAAGTTTATAGTTTATGGGTAGAATTAGTGAAGGGGCAACTTGTCTTTGTGGCTCTAAAGGCCCAGATGACTAATTACAGAGGTAGAAAAGGTCACCAGGCTCAGTCAGGTTTGAATGTGTATAAAATATCAGTAAAGGCAGGAGCCTGCAGGAAAGTGCATGAATTAGGCAGTTGGGTCAGTCTGTATCAGACATTAGTGCTATCTTGCGTGTGATCATAGGGGATCTTTAGCCTTGTCTGTAATGAAATAAAGTTGATTAGATGTTTTGAGACATAAAAACACATTGTACCTGTTTGGGGGATTGAGCCACGGGGTGTAAAACTCCCCTTTTTTTGTATCTGGAAGTAGAAATGGGGGAAATTGTTCCCGCTTCTAGTTACCAAGAGAGGTTAAAGGGAAAAAGAATGATGCCTGTTAGTTGATATCCGAGTAAAATGAAGTCCTGCGTGTGAAGTTTGCGGAGTCTGGTCACGGTACCGAAGCCCAGGGAAAGGTGGGAGATGCTGTTTCCGAGGCAGTGTTGCTGGTTCCCGTGTGCACGCTCTCTTGCCTTTCTGGTGCTCTGCTGTTTGCCGTTCAAAATCTCCCTTTGGACTGCCGGAGTACCAGGAATGTCCCCTAGGAAAGGGGCTCATTAAAAAATGACATACTGAGTGGCATTCCAGCCTGTCAGCGATACATGGGGGTTGGTGGTTGGCTTCGTGTCCCGTCCTCGCGGCGCTGCTGCTCGGTGCTGGCCTCGTGCGTGTTGGTGATCGCAGCACCGCTTCTCCGCTGCCCGGGCGCTAGTCACGCTGGCGGCTGCATCCCCTTAATGCACGGCCCTTCCGTTGGGCCTTCTCTCCGCACGCACAAGTCGAGAGGAGACTTGTCGGGTGGTTCAAGGGGCAGGCGCAGCGCCAGGCGGGTGGCCAGAGAGCACCCGGGGGCTCTGCCTGCTCCGTAACCTGGGCACGTGTAATCGGCGCTCCCGGCGCTGCGTCACACAGTTTGCTGCTGCTGCCTCTCCTCTCTCGGGTGAATTTTCTTTTTGGTGCCTGGATGAAGCACTTGAACCGCAGACACGGTGTGTTTGCTCCTTCCATGGGTCTCTGAAGGTTATATTTGGGTATCTCCAGGACTCAGTCTCCTCTAGTACCAAAGGTGTTTGGCTGGGGCCCCCGCTAGCACCGGCAGGGAGCTCATTACTCTTTATGTTCCTCCTTATCAGCTTTCCCATGAAAGGTCCTACTGCTTGGCTTGCACATGTGAGGCTCATTAGGCTTCCTGTTTGCCCGGCACTGATGTGGCCTAAAAGTTGGGGGGAGGGCAGGTCCGCGTGTCCGAAGTGGCAGGTAGGTCCCTGGGAGGTTTCCTTCCTCCCACAGGAGCTGGGCTGGGGTCACAGGCTGGCACATGGAGGGCTCAGCAGACTCTCCCGCTGGAATACAGAGCTGTTCTCCCTTACATTAGTGAGTTAAAATAAATGCTGAAAATAAACAGCTCTGGGAGGAGAAGAGAGGACGTGGTGCTACCACCGTTCTGGGGGAAAGGGCCCTCCTGTTGTTCAGGGGCCCTGGAAATACAGCAGGTATGTGACAAACTTAGAGCAATTCTGTGGCCACGCTGCCCTTCCTAGAGTTCCGGGAAGGGAGGAGAGAGGGGGACATCTCTGGGAGCAGAAAGGACTTTTTCTGCCCTTCCCCTCCTCTCCCTTCTCTTTCAGGCGGCCACAAATGATCCTGTAGTTTGCTGCTGCCTGTGGCTTAGCATCAAAGCAAAAGGAATTAGATTTGTTTTTATTTAGTTAATTCTCTACAGTCTTACAATTGCAACAACAATGATTACAGCCGAGAAAGCCCTGGCCAGCTCTTCTGGATAATAGTGGTGTCCTTTCCAGATTAAAGGAAAGTATGATCCGTTCAGCTTGCCCGCGATGAGTTTGTTTGCTTGAACATTGAGGCTGGAAATAATTTAAAAGGTAAAGATCTCGTCAAAGTCAGCATCTGCAGAAGTTGGTTCAGAATTAGTTTCCCTCTTTTGCAGGAAGTGGTTAGTATTCAGCCCCTTACACTTTGAAAAAAAACACTAAAGGGAGAAAGTGGGAAGAAAAAGGAGAAAAATCAGTTGTACTTGGTAGAGATTTAAGAATGTGCATACTCTTATACACCAAGTAATCTCAGGGCATTATAGATGTTAAAATTTGAGAAGTTGTTCTAGATAAGGCTCCTCAGAGGCAATTTGCAGTCTCTTTATTTGAAGACCTCAGTTGCTATCTTATCTCCACTGAAATTCCTCCTGAAAATCTCTGTTTGCTGTCTAAAAGGCTCGAAGCCATTCATGTTTACCTTTAAACATTAAATATTCTCTTTTTTTGTTTGTTTCTTTCAAACAGAGATATCAGTATGTGCATTTAGAAGATTACAGCAGCACAGTCTTACAGTTAACCTATGTTATTCATTAGCCCTTTTTTTTATAGCTTCGCTACATTAACTGGAGTAATGTGTAAAAGCTGTTAAATGTTTTGGTGCAAAAAGCCATTTTTTTCCTGCATGTCTATTGAAATATTGAACATAATTTTGGATACTATGAAAAATGCTGGGAGCTATGCAAAAAGCCCTGTAAAACAAGCTGAAAAGGCAGGAGACCTATGGAATACAGTCATTAAATAGGGAACCTGGAGAGAGCAGAAAATATTCTGAAAGTGCTTCAGCAGAAGAGGCAAAGCAGGTGGTGATATTGGAGTGGAGGGAACAGGCAAGGACTCTGCCATTTGAATGTAAAAACGGGTTTTAAAGTACTGCAAATGAACGCTGCCCAGTGTTTGGCAGTTATTAATAATGCCTGAATTTGGAAGCAAGTCACAAGCTGAACATTTCCAAGATATTTGGTCGGTTAGTTTAAACTGAGCGAGTCAGAGTGAGCTTGGAAGAGCAGAATTTCTGAGCGGACTTGAAGGAGAGGACAAGTTGCTGATGGCCGTTTCACAGGGCAGCTTTGTGGTAGAGCGAGTTGCGGAGCAGCTGGCATTTTGTAGAGGAGAGGCATGGGTGAGCAGTGTCAAATTGAAGGAAAACTGTTGTTCCCCAAACGTGGGCATGTTTACACAGTGGCTCTTAGTGGGGAGGAACCAAACCAAGCAATAATGAAGCCTTTCAAGAAAGTGAAATCTTTATCTGAAGCCTCGGCCATAGCAAGTTCCCAGGCTTATGGGGAAGTGCTTCACACAGTTGTGGAGGGCTGTTTTATCCAAGAATGAAGTCTAAAACTGATGGTGCAAGAGCTGCACATCTGTGTCAAGTGTAACTCCTGTTGTTCAACCTTTCAGGGATAAATTGAGGACCATTTTGGATCCTGAACTAAGAAAATGTGAGTCAGGCAATACCTTGATGCTATTGTCTCTTATTTTGTGGGCAGTAGCTACTTGACTGAACACACTAAGGGGCATCCTGCTGTAGCTGGTCTGCCCTGAGCAGGTACCTTGGAGTCAGTGATCTACAGGACTCCTGACCAGCCTCAAATATGTATCCTCTGATTCTAAAGGCACCATGTAACTGTTGGAGCAGTTTTGAGCTATAATAGTGCTTCAAAGATCACCTGAAGCAACGCAGGAGCAAATGACACTCGAACGTAGCTCTCTGTTAAAGAAGACCAAGCACCGGGAAGCCATTCCTGTCTCTCTCCATGGAGAGAAGGCACATGATGGAGGAGAGCAAGGGACTAATGGTGGCACTCTGCGAGTGCTAGACTGAACAAGTAGATCTCTTGTGGTGGAGGGGTGTGTTTGTTCCTACATGCAATGAGATAACAGCCTAGAAACTTTTTTTTTTTTTTTTGCCTTTGAAAGCAAGCTGTAGACTTTTTTTTTGTTTCTATCAATATTATCTAAAACAATTCTGTTAGATATCTGAAAGAATTAGCAGTGAACACAGTGTTGCTTTTAATCGTGTTCTTGCCGGTTTGGCTCCCCAACTGTCGGTAAGATTTCATTAGACAGTAAAGAAAACTACAGAATTTTCCTTCCAAGTATGAGTAACGTTTGAAAATACCGGTTTTCTCTTTTAAGCTTTTATTGAGTATAGTAACACAAGATATATAATGAGCAGAAAATAGCATGTGGGCAAAGAATAATTCAATTAAAGCTAAAGGAGTTGGCTGTAGAGATGGTGAACTGTTTGAGTATGTACCACAATGGACAGGTTGTAACAGAACTACCTGCGCTTCCCTCCCACTGTCACATTAAAAAATATCAGGGAGAGCCAAGCATAGCCCGTGGCATCTGGATTTGGATTCTCTGCAAAACTGAGTGTCCTGTTGAGGACAGACGTAGTTGCAGGATTAGATGATATTTGTCCTTCAAGAAAATGTGAAGATTTTTTGTTTTGGTGTCACCGTGATTGAGCAGAAGAGATCTTCGAAGTGCATGACCTGCTCCTCTGCCAAATGAGAAGGCTCACCCCTAAACCAAGTTGGGGTCCTTTCTGCTTAAAAACACCCTGGGTTTGGTGCTGAAGCTGGGCTGTATGCTGTGAAAGGTAAATGATAAATCTAGAAACTGTTTATAGGAAAACGTAAAATGTTTCTAGAAACTTTAAGCCTTGTGTCTTCAATGGGTCTGGGCTAATCTTGGGATACAGTGAATTTTAGAAAACGTGCTTGGAGTGCAGTTCCAGCTTGGTGCAGAAAATGTGATTTGGAGAGAGAGCTAATCAGAATTATAGTTCTGGCCTTTGCTAGTGGATCGAGTGTGACAAAATTAATACCTGAAAATTAATTATAAATCCAACAGGATGATATATAATAAGACCTAAGAGATTATTTGAAAATCTACCAAGTAACTCCAGGATTTTCTTAGGGAAGAGTTCCCAGGAGTGGGTTAGGACCATCTGCTTTGATTTTCCTGTAGACTATTTGAATTGCAGCAAGCAACCCTAGGACACGGGGGTGCATGTGTTTCCTTTGGAAGTTAAATGGCTGTTTGGCTCAACTTGGAAAGGGCTGAAATGCCTGGGAGCTGGATTATAATTTATCAGTTAGGATAAGGTTCCCTTAAGTCCTTTGGAAGTGTCTGCCTTTTGTGAAAGAAAATGCATTGTAACGATTTATGGTTTGTGTGTGTATTGACTAATGATCAAATTGCTTCTATGCATTAGCTTGCCTTTTTTTTTTTTTTTTTTTTTTTTTTTTTTTTTTTTTTTTTTTTTTTTTTTTTTTTTTTTTTTTTTTTTTTTTTTTTTTTTTTTTTGTTAGACATCCAAACTGAAATTAATTGGAATTTTGTCAGGAAGAAAAGCTCATTTGGTCAGTTTTTGAATGCATTTAAGGAAAGTCTCACTTTGGTATTCCTCCAGCAAGGCCCAGCATATTTATTTATGTTTTTTTTCCCATGAAAGGGACAAAGAAGACTCAAATCATTTGGAAGTGATTGCAAAGAGATCATCAGCATGGTTTTGTTTAATTTACAGCGTTTATTTAGTCCTCTCCTGTTGAGGAAATTTCATCCCAATTCCTTATGAACCTGGGATTTGCAGGAGGGGAAGAGCAATGATTAAGGGTGCTTGTTTTAAGGACTCTACTTCATGTAGATACATGTTTTCCATGGTTGGGAAAGGGAAAAAAAATAATCCTGGATCAGGTGAGGTGTTTCCTCTTTAAGTAAGCCTGTGTACAAGGCTTCCCTCTAAACAGAGAGCTCTCAGTGTAGTTAAAAGGGTTTGGCTGAGCGCTCTTAAAGCATCGTGAGAGGGGAGTGATGCTCTTAGATTAAAGACACATATATGAAATGCACCGATTGATTGTTAGTGGGGTGGAAGAGGTGTGTTAATGACACGTCCGTTATATTTTGGACTAGACAGAATAGAAGCCGTGGAAGCCCTTGGCTAGCTGGGTTTTGTTTGTAGTGCTTGTATCTCTCACATGTACTAGGTTGTTGGAGGGCCGTGCTCATGTTTCTGGTGCAGGTGTGTGGCTGGACTCCTGAGGTCAAAGCTCGACAGCATATTGCAGGGCAGCTTCCTCCTGCAGGGAAGAAGCATTGATAGGAATGGCTGAAATGCAAAAGTCTTGGCCTTTGGGTGCATGCAGCTGCGTGAGGGGGGCTGCTTTTGCCCAATATGTAGTTAGCTCGTGTCTGAGGGAAGAGCAGAAACCCCCTTCCGTGGGCTTCTTTTTTTGGCTACTCCTTAATTCTTCCTCTCTCTCCATCCTCAGAACTCCCATATGCATTCAGTGTTTTACTAGATACTTTTATTCTTTTTTTTTTTTTTTTTTTTTTTTTTTTTCTGATTAGCTAATAAAGCTGGGTGTTTTTTGGGTGCAAGGAGCAGGCCCGGTGCAGGCGGAGGTTCTGTGCTTCCCTTCCTGCGCGTCGCGCGCGCTGCCGCCGGCAGGCCTGGCAAGGGCTCGTGCTCTCTGCGAGCCTTAACGACAGCTCCTGAGAGCAAAATACAGCCACCAAATGCTCGAGCCAAGGCTGAGGAAACCCCTTTTATCACTGGGTATTAATGAAGGCTTTTCTTCGTAAAATAAAGGGCAAAGAATTCTAAAGAAGGCAGTTTGCAAGCGGAATCATTTCTTTAATAATATGGGATTCCATTGATGCTGTATTTAAGGTTTTCAGATATTGTGAATTGGTGTTCTCCAAACCTGATCCCGCTTATTTGCACTACTTTTGCTTGTTTTTCCTTCTTGATTTCTACGTAGACTTTCCGTTTCTCAAACTTTGTGTCTATTTATTAATACACTCACTGTCTGCAACAGCTTTCTGTGGTATTTATCCATGGTATCTGTGTTTCTCTCTCCTCATCCCACTGCTAAGATTAATGTCATGGAAGGGACATTCTATTTTATCTATGCTTGCAAAAATTCACTTAAGTTTACAGAAAAAAATATAAGTAGTATGAAGGCCTGAAACGTCTATTTGTTCATATATATGCCTTCGTTGAAACTATAAGTTTGTAAGTTTAGAATTTTGTAGGTTTTTAAGTTTCCTTTTCTGCTGGTCCTACAGTTTTTTTTTGACAGTGACTTTGGAGCCTTTTCTGTGGTTTTGATGAGCCAATCAAACTAAATTAATTTTTGCACGATGCCTTTAAACATTGCAACAGGTGTCATGCTTGATTGTGCATGATTTATAAAGATTGAAAACAAAGACTTAGTACCAGATAGTAATCCTGATGGACTGGTTGGAAGCTTTTTCCCTTATCTCTTATACAGTTCGCTAAAAAAATTCTTTACAGTCATCACAAAGTGACAACAGAGAGAATTTAAAGGCCATTTTAAATTTAAATTTTAAGTACTGTGTATGCCTTTCAGTTCTCTACCATGGAGGTTAGAGAGGGGAAGAATTCTGTAATAAACATGTGCACCAACTATGAAATAGTTACAGGATTATCAAGAGAATCTGGCTGTTGATTTTCAGACTTTTTTTTCCATAACAGTTATTTTTCCATTAAGAGAAAGCCATCTAATTTAGCTTTTTTTTTTTTTTTTTGCCATGGATTTACAAGTGAATGCATTTTCTCTCTCTTACCAGAGACTTTGAAGAATAAAGGCAGCTTTTTAACGGGCGGGAATTATATTGTGACTAATAGTTACTTTGGTATTAACCTGTCCAACTCTGTCTTCAGTGATTTCCAGAATGAAGTTCCCGGTTCTTGCTCCCTTGGCCTGTGCAGCCGGATGCTCCGCGAGAGACTAAATAAAGAGCAAGGTTTAGGTAAGCACAGGCCTGCGCCTGTGTTTATAGGAGCCTTGACAATTCTCCCTAGCTTTCTTTTGTGTATCCATAGTGCGATTCCAGGGGATACCCTATAAGGACTGGTGTTTTTGTTCAGTCTGCTTTCAGATGTCAGAAATACCACTGCTACCATTAAAGAAAAAAAAAGAAAAGGCTCCTTGGTCGTTCAGGATCTTCACTCACAGCCAGCGAGGCTGTGCAACCATCCCAGTTTTTGCTGAATCCTGAGGCCCAGGGCGAGGACTCGCTGCCCCCCACTTACCTGCCTTATCAATATCTTTGCAGTGAGATCATGTGCAACTCGGTTACTGGGCCACTAGCTCCAAAGTCTCCTTGGCTTCTGAGTTTTATATTTCTTTTCTACCTACAGTTATCTGTGTTATATCAAGTATTCTCTGCATTTGTTTTTCTTAAGCTGTAATGGCTCATTGTACTCGTTACCTTTTATGCTGAATTAAGCTAGTTCCTGATTAATAACCTCAGGTTTTGTTTTTGTTACCGTGTTCTTACTCACTTTATCTGTGTTAATAAAATCCACAACGACCTATTTTGGCTATCATGCCTTTATGTTAGAGCTAAAGGGTAAGAGAAGTGTCTTTTGTATTTTTTTGGATATACTAGAGACAAAAAGGGGGAAGAAAACTGATGGTGAGCGGTAAAAGTTTGTTAAGCTGTAAAAGCTTGAAAGCTTTCACTTTGTTTTTATAGAGTGGCCCATAATAAGGGCCTCATTTATGTACTTCTGATCCCTTGAAAGCCTCCGAGCAAAGGACAGGAATTGAGCGAGGTGCCTCCGTGCCTTACATCTCTTTAATGGGGCTCTCTGCCCCTTGGCATTACGTGTTCCTCACTGACCCAGACAGCCGCTGTATTTTTCTTTTTTTTTCCCGCTTTGAATGTGACATTGTAACTTTGAAGGCTGCTCACTGAAGGAACCTTTCAAGAGCGCAGCCTAAATAATCTCTTGTTTTTGCAGCACACGCAGAAAGCTGGAGTCGCCTTGCACGCTGAGGGTTGCGGTAACGCGCCGTTTGGTTTTCCTTAAAACAATATTGCCCTTGGCTGTTCTGCTGCTCTTTTATGCTTAAAGTTTATTAATTTTTATATTCTTTTGGGGGGTAGGCAAGGGTTTTGAAAACGGTCGTACCTACATAACACTTGGTCTTCAGCACAGCTGATAGCAGGAGCCTGGGCCCGTTGATACTCGGTCCTGGGGACGCTGCCGCTGACCTTGCTGCTGTGGGGCAGCCAGGGAGATCTCTCTGGGGCAGGGGGGAGACGAGCACTGCCAGGCGAGGACACGAGTAGCTGCCTTTACATTTGGGATTCATTTCAGCATAGACACGACGCCCGTGCTGCGTCGGGGTTGCTGTGTAACACGGGCCCGCATGCTTGCTTTGCAAGGCTTGGTTCTACCTCCCCTAAGTGTGGTCCTAGCTGGTCAGTTAAAACTTGCCATTGCTGCCATCATCATGGCTCCACTTTGGTGTCGTTTTGTAAGTACTTGGAAAAAATATCATAAATTGCCCCTGTATAACCTCGCTGTTATTTCTAGAGAAGTGTCACTTTCTTCAGGCACAGATATTTCTTGAGGTGTTTCTCGGAGGGGCAGGATGGAAGCAATGCATCCATGGCGCCGTTTAGACAAACGGGCTCTCATCCAACTCGTCCTCTTGGTGTCTTGTTCCTGGATAAATTATCTGTCTGACCCAGACCTTGTCTGGACCTTGAGCCGGGACGTTCTCGAGCTGCGTGTGAACTCGCGCTCGGAAGGCCGAGAGAAACGGAGCGGTGTTTGCACCCCTGCGACTCTCCAAAAAGGCCCAGATGTGGAAAGCTGGAAACCCTTCCCGTTTCTTTCCACAGCGAGGGGAAACATGCCTCTTCCTGAGCGCTCTTCTGGGCTGTTTCCATTCCCCCGCGGCTCGGGACTCCCGTGCTCGGGACGGGAAGCGCTCGTTTCCGGGCCCGCCCGGGGCGCCTTGAGGCCACGCAGCGACTGCGGCGTGAGCCACGTTCCTGCACCCACATCCTGGGAGCCCCGGGAAGCTCTGGGACCCACGAGGGCTTCGGGAGATGGCTGGAACCAGGCCAGGGGAAAGCTCTTCAAAATCGGGGGGAAAAACCCCGAAGGGCAAATAACAGAACTTTGCATGTGTTTTATTTAAATAAATATGAGAGGGAAGATCCCAAATGCTGGCAGCAGACTCCTAATATTTCACCAGGGTTTTCCGTAAAATTGTTTCAGTATGGAAGCAATGACTTGGAAACGTTAACTTAAAACCCACTCGGCGAGAGGACTGTAATGTTTAACAGAGGGGTTGTGAAGCAGCAAAGCTGTGAACAGTGAGTAGGTGGCACCAGGGTGCATTTAAAAACTAATTAAAAAGGCTTTTCAAAAGCTTCCTATTAAGAATAAAACTGGCAAACTGAATATGGATTTAAACCATAATAGCTTCTTCTGTCACGACGTTACCTCTCTCCCTGTTAGTCTCATTTAAAGTAAATGCTTCTGAAGTTAATAGGTCAAAAGATTCACCTTTCGTGTTGCTGTGCACAGTCCTTCAAATGTGCAGCACAACTGGAAGGAGCTTCTCATCAAAGTGTTAGATACCTATTTTACTGTCTTTACACTGGATTGAGTTCTGCTTCTTAATATTTTTCCAATATTTTCATATTCTGAGATGCAGAGGTTAATATATTTAATAATATATTTCAGTTTAGCTAGCAGAGGCAGAGAGAATTTTTTTTTTTTTGAATAAACTCGGGATTGAAAAGCCATTTGGGAGCTTAGAAAATAGAAAAGCTGTTTATTTTATTTTTTTCCCTTCACTGCCTTTTAATCTACAAAATCAGGGCAGAGGGTAGGGCAGAAAATTAGGATTAGCAGCTTTAAAGCTTGAGGCACACGAAGAACTCTAGGTGTCCAATTGCGGGCATTGTGTAAATTAGCTATCTCACTGGCTTAGTGCTTTTTAGACTAGATAACCAAGAGAATTTCTCAGTATTTTAATAAATGTGACTCTTAGGGGATCAAAATATTAATTATGGTAATTGAATCTTAACATTTCCTTAGCATAATAATTCACTGTTTTAACTAGTGTTTGCATTTTGTGATAAACTTTTTCTCATAGGTATCTGGTATGTTTTTTAAGGTTGCTTTTACAGGAGACACCTTAGTGCTTTAAGTTCATTTCCTTCCAAACATGATGTACTGAAAGCAAAATCAGCATGTCAGTATAAAGAAGTGAATCAACTCCTATTTTCTAATGCAAAAAGTCTAAAAGCAATAAATGCAAATAGGGCTGTAGGATTACTCAGAAGTGTGTCTATATAAAGTGTAACCTGCCAGTTATGCAGAAGAGGTAACAATTAAGTGCAAGGAATCTATTCAGTGAGGTAATGAATTTCTGTGGTATGTATTGGCTGATGGAAATGAACTTCTGGAGGAAAACAACAAAAACAACTTTAGAGCAATATTTTCTATTTACTAGCATATTTATTTTTCAATCATGACTTAAATCAAACCAACTTTTTTTTTTTTTTTCCGTTTAGACCAAAATAGCTGTTGAAAATCTTTAAAAATATCCTAATGATCCTAGTCTGAGCAGATCTGTATTTCACCAGAAGTGTGAGCTTCAGACACGCATATACTTCCATATACTTACCTAGTCCCTTGCTTGAGAGAATATGACCTGTTATTAGCTGCAGAGAGCTTTGGGCATGGCTTGTTGCCTATCCACATGGGATTTCTGCCCTCTACCCATGTGAACTTGAATTTCCTGCCATTTCACAAGTTGAGGGGAGAATAAAATAATTTACAAGCAGATCCTCGTAGGCACAATTCCTGGAAACTGTATGCTGTTGTGGGCATGTTTATTTTTCACTGGTGCCCTTGCTGTGATAACCTCTGCTTTTTTGAGAAAGGGGGCAGTTTATTTAAAAAACTGGTAGAGCAAAATTGCATTTACACACAGAGCCAGAGATGCCTTCCTACCTCTGAGTTTCCTTTGCAGACATTAGGAAAGCTTTGTCTGCAAGTCTGACCTGGAGTGGAGAGCTCCACTATCTGGTGATTTTAGAGAAACCTCAGCAAAGCAAGGCTCAAAACAAACTTGATCTCATATATCCTCAAAGAAATGGGAAAGCTAGGCTTGAAACTTCCTTATCAGTGTGGCAGGGAGCTGGATCTGGTCTTCAGTGGTGGATTTTGGGTTGTTTTGTGTTCTGGAGTCCCAGGGCTTTTGCCTTTAGCTCTTAGTGAAGCTGGAGGATCCAGCAACGCTCTTGATGATGTTATGAGGAGTTGTATGGGTCTACTGACCTCCTGTGCTAGTATAAAACCTGCAGTGTTTCCTCTTTCTGTGCTTCACTCTAGAAGGGTTTCTCATACTGGTGGCAGTGGGTCCCAGAGTATTTATTCCTCTTTGGTTTATGGTAGTCACAGGCCCTCCCAAAGATAACTGAAATGACCTTCCATTTGAGTTAGTTGGATCCAGTAAATACTGTTCTGTTTAGGCGAGACAAAAGTGGAAGTGTTTTGTTGTTGCTATTTTTAATTAACCTGAGTCTTGAGCCATCACCCAGAAGTTGCGCTGAGCGGTTACATCGACGGCCATCGTCTTCCCTGTCTGACTCCTTGACTCTGACTCTGGGCAGCAAAAAGAAGCACCTTAAAAACCACCTCATCTTAGGGCAGTAAATTTTCCATTAGATACCAGGAGGGCTTACTAAGCTCCTCTGGATAAGGTTCTTTGCTACAAGACTTTTTTGACTTGCAAAGCGAACCTGAATCCAGAAGAGGCTCCGTGGTTGCGGGCCCCTTGCGGATCTGCGGTCCCTAGCAGCTAGCGGTTCAGAGGAGCAAAGTCCAGAGGCTGTTTTTAGAAACAAACTGCTGGTGGAGGGGGCAGTATTGCCCCAAATAACCCCCCTGGCAATGGTGCATGGAAAAATGTGTCAAGAATATGCGTGGCACTGGGCAAAGTGTGAGCTCTTAGGGCAAGGCTTCCTGCTGAGAGCCGGTGACGCTCGGCGCGGCCTTGCTGCCGTTCCTGCGTAGGGCTTGTTTGAAACTAGCACGATTGTGCAGTGATGAAAACGCAGGCGCGAGGGCCCTTTCAGGGCTGCATAACCAGCCAAATAGATCTTAACTTCAAAGGGTCTGTGACACAGGAAGTTGTTAAGGCTGATTGGGACAATGCAGTAGTACAAAGGGGAAAAAAATAGTGCTGAAAGCTCGGGAGGATGGAAAAGGTACGGGAGGATGCAAAAGGTATGTACTGAGTTGTTTGCTTGCCTGGGAAAGGAAAAACAAAAAGGGAGAGGGGAGGGGCTGTTCTTAATTTGATGACATGGTTTGCAAATCTCTCTCATTTGGGCTAAGCATATGACTGTACTAATGTTGTTTTTTCCCTAAATCTGTTGTACCTGCTGTAAAAATACCCGATGGTGGATCCCACAGCTGAATCAGCGTCACTCTGGTATTTTGGGAAAAGTTCAGGTCAGAACTTGTAATGAGCATTCCCTGTGATTTCCTGTTCACAGAATCCCAGAATGGTTGAGGTTGGAAGGGGCCTCTAGAGATGATCCAGTCTAAGCCCCCTGCTCCAGCAGGGACACCCAGAGCACGGGGCACAGGGCAGCATCCAGGTGGGTTGGGAAGATCTCCAGAGAAGGAGACTCCACAGCCTCCCTGGGCAGCCTGTGCCAGGGCTCTGGCACCCCTCAGGAAAGAAGTTCCTCCTCACATGGAGATAATTTATCTTGAATGGGTTGATTAAGTGGACCCATCTATTAAATCATCTGGAGTCTTATGTGCTTGCCTGGCTCTAGCACTGTTAAATTACAGAATAGTACCAGTGTTCATATAGTTCATGGACGTGTGCTTCATTTGGTCTTCTAGAAAACAAAGTTACAGTGCTTGAAAGTGGTCTCACAATTAGCAGGAGCTTGGAGGAATGCAAAGACATAGAGAGAAGGTGTCAAGAAGTAGAGTAGGGCTCCAGCCCTAGGCGCTTCCACAGTTCTGCAGCAATTACAGCCGTTGTGGGAACACGGAGCCCTTGCAGCAGATAGGGCAGCAGTTACATGATGTTGATGCCCTGGATGGATTTACACTTTGGTGAGATAAGTGATGCTGTTTTGAAATCACAGCGGGGAAGTAAGTGTGAGTCAGTGCATCAGTCATCTTAGTGCCTGCATTGAGATCTGTGGGATAACCACTGAGCTGAGACAACTAAGCCCGAGAATGTGATTAAATAAGAACCGACAGACTTGCCGCCATCTGATGCGCGTGTCTCAGAGTTGACCTCTTCACACCGCAGCGTAAGGCGATTCCGAGATTGAGGTTTGTTATTTAACAGGCTAAAACATGATATGTATTCCATGTCATGGTATGAGTTATTGTTGCTGTTAAGCTGGGCTCTGGAGGGAAAATGTTGGGGACTTCCAGTGTGAGCCTCTTGCAGAACCCCATGGGATTGACAGTGGCTCTTATGCAGAGAAGTTCCTGTGGGATGAAGAGTGGAGAGGTGGCGTGGAAGATGTGGCTGGTCTCCAGGCTCCTCAGCCTTCAGTGACTTGTGCGGACCAGGAAAGCCCCCACCCACTGCAGAAGTTACGGGGAGACTTAAAATAGCACTGGAGCCCAGTACGGTGTTAGGCCTGGTTGGTTGATGGGTTTTGGTGAAACTTTGTGTGCCGAGTGCAGCTGCAGGAGCTGGGATGTGAAGCGGGCAGGTGCCTGGAGCAGAACCTTTGCAGGCTGCAAAGAGGCCTCACGCTGGAGGTGCAGAAGCTTCCTCGTGATGGAGTCTCTGTGTTTCAGGGGAAAGGGGCGCTCCATGTTTCAGCTCTATCATCAGTGTCACCTGGGAGAAAGGACATGTCAATGAAGGACATGTTTTCTAGGAACTCGAGCTAAAAATGGGAGATACTGAAAACGGCAAAACCCGCCCCTTACGCAAGGCTAACTTGGTATTTCAGGAGGAGAGCCAAAGTTGATATCCTTGCTCTAAGGCTTTTTGAATGCTTTTTTTAAACAACAGGTAAGAACCAACAGATGAGCTGCTAGGTACAAAATGTAATTGTATTTATAATGTGGTGGTAATGCTGTGCAAGTGGACATACATCTCACCTTTGTAAGTGACTGCATAAATCTGTTATGGCCTCTTAAATGCCATTTTGGGGACATCCTTCAGCTTTGTAGCTTGCCTGCTGAGTACTTCGGGAGATCTGGGAGGAGAGCTGTGTGTCCCATTGAGGACACCAAGGCCAGTCAAGCATTGATGTTCTCTGTTGTGCCTCCCTTAACTGGCAATTTCTGAATCCCCGCTGGAATTTAGGCTCTTTTTTCTTGTGACTAAGGTGGCTGCTAAGAGGGGCCTCTTCTTTCTTCTTCCTCATCTCCTTGTGCTCCTGCTTGTCAGGCCCTGCTGCTTCTTGCTTTCAAACTCACTTGCACGGTGCCATAATTGAACTCTTGTTCGTAAAACGAACAAGAGCAGAGTAGATGGAGATGCAGAAGAGCTTGGGCTTCCCCATGTTGCACGTCCTGCTCTGGGGTTCTGGACAAAATTTGCCCTCGGGATTCAGGCCAGAGAAGAGTTTTAGCCAAGCTTCCTGCATCTGGAAGTATGACCAGTAGTAATGCTTGGGGAGAAAAGATTACAGTAAAAATAGGGATCCGTGCCAGCTCCTGGCAATCTGCAGTTTGAGAACCTTGAGCAAGAAAGTTGTGTCTTCATCTTTGTTTAGTAGCTCTTGGTGGGCTTCCTTTTATAAAAATATTTAATCATGTCTGAATCTATCTTCAGTTTTTGCCTCCACAATATCCCGTGTTGTTGAGTTCTGTCATTAATTGTAGTATGGAAAAAGAACCTCCTTTTCCTTCTGTTTTTAAGCAAGCTGCCATTTTATTTCTAACCTATGTATTTTGCAGAATAACAGCTTCCTACTTGCTCTCTAAGTTTTGTGTCTTATCTTGTTTACCTCCCCTTCTAATGTGAATAGCTCCCATGTGTTTAGTTCTCCTCATGTTGAAGCTGCATCAGACCTGTCATTGCTGTCACCCTTCTTTGACCCTTTCCTTACTGTGTTTTATCCTCCTCGGTGGCTCAGGGTGCCTTCAGAGGCTGCGGGGGCAGTTTCTGCTGTGTGGGGTATCCCTGACCTGCTCATCCCTGAGGTGCTGCCTGGCCCTGAGCTTTGACATCTGGGAGTGTTTCCATCTCCTCCAGTATCTTCAGTGACTTGGGCATTTCAGGGATTATCGCTGGCCACGTTGGCTGTTGCTTTGTGTGTGTTGTGAGTGTAGATATGTGACAAGCTGCATTTGCTGGCTCCTCACTCAGTGCTGGGGTATCTGTCTGCAGCTCCTCAGCCAGTTCTCCCAAATTCTGTCTCGCCAGCAAACTGCTACTTGCTCCCTTTCCCAGATAAGCCGTGAATGTACCGAGTGGCATGAATCCAAAAACAGATCCATTCCTGTGCTTTGGTTCTTCTCACCAGTTCTTAATCCATAAGAGGACCCTCCATCTTACCCTGTGACAGTTTAATTTCTTTAAAAACCTGTGGTGAGACACATTGTCAAAGGTTTGTTAGAGATCCAAGTACACTACTTCATATGCGTCACCCTTACTTATGAATGTCACAGCAAGTTTGTGAGGCGTGACTTGTGCAGCAGCCATGATGGCACTTGTCAATGTATCATATTTATTTCCATACAGACCAATTTGGTTCTTAAAATTTCTGCCATTTATTTCCAGGGGAAGCCTATAGCTACTAATCTCTACTTTCCTAGAGGCCTGTCCTGGAACCTGGCTGCATATCCTCTGCTTTTCTTGGAGAAGAAGAGAGACAACACTGTTCAGTGTGTGTATATGATCCTTTCAAGTTCTTGGATGAGCAGCATGTGGTGCTGGCAGCTCGCTGGCTCTTCTGAAGCCTCGCCTAGGGAGGCCCTGCTTTAGGGAGTCCGGTTGCTCCTTAACACAACTAGTGTTTTCCTGGGTTTCACGAAGGTGGCCCGCTGCCTGCATTGCTCCTGGACCTGCTACATAAGCAGCAGATGGTCCTTCTCACTTGATGCCACCCCGAATGGGAGCTTGAAACAAGGAGGCTGCTAGGAGACTTCTAGCAGCCTTCCTCTTGGAAGAACTTCTTTCCTGTGAAGGTGCCAGAGCCCTGGAACAGGCTGCCCAGGGAGGTTGTGGAGTCTCCTTCTCCGGAGGTTTTCCAAATCCGCCTGGATACGGCCTTGTGCCCTCCCTGCTGGAGCAGGGCAAGACTAGATGATCTCTAGAGGTCCCTTCCAACCTCAACTGTTGTGGGATTCTGTGAAGACAGGACTATATGGCTACATTGGGAATGGGAGAGGTGGCCACCTCGTTAGCTGCAGGTCAGGTAGCCATGGCAATAATAGCAAGGCCAAAATATATATTATTTGACTTTCATTGCACAGGTTGCTTGTATGGAAGATGTAGTTGCAAGTAGATGTGTGCCGTGCTTGTTGCTCGGCACATCCCAATTTCAGTGAAACTGGATGCGTATAGATATGGTCTTTCAAGGCTTTGCATAGCTAGTGGGTATCTGTAGTATATTATAAAGCCTCCTCCTTTGGGTTGTGTTTGTAACAAGCAAGACTTCGATACAAGTATTCAAATATAGAGTCATTCATAAAATGTAGAATCAAAATGTAGGGAAGGTGTCTGTTACTCTGCAGAGTTCATGTGCACTTTGATCTTGAAACAATTGAAAAATTCATGTTTCTTGTTATTTCCATTAAAAAGACTTAATGCTTTCACTGCCATAGTCCCTGAATACACAAGGTGATGCTAGCAGTGCTGTGTTTCCCCCTTCCATCTTCCCTTTTCTCCTTGCTTTGTGTATGCAGTTTTTCTAATTTCTGCTTCAGTTTGGGCTTTCCTGCCTGCCCTGCTTTCCTTAGTTGCCTCCTGCACTCACTGCGAGGCAGCCCGGCTTTGGCTTCCTTGGCATCTGAGATTCACACAGCCGTTTTCCTTGAGCTGCTCCCTCTTTCAGCAGCTTCTGGATCAGCTTCCCTCCCCCGAATCCCGATCCGGAGAGGTGCTGGGCAGTGGGGCTGCTTAGCAATGCCGCAAGCTGCTCTCGCCTGGGCCCAGTGCCCACTGCCGCCGCGCTCGGCAAATGCAGAGCGCAGGCAAAACCCTGTGCTCTCCAGTGCTCTCAGCCCCCTCGCCTTTCGGACTGCACTGCTCCTGCATGAGGAGCCGTGTTGGCAGCAGGTCAAGGGAGGGGATCCTGCCCCTCTCCTCAGCTCTGGTGAGGCCACACCTGGAGTATTGGGTACAGTGCTGGGCTCCCCAGTGTAAGAGGGACGTGGAGCTTCTAGAGAGGGTCCAGCAGAGAGAGACAAAGATGATGAAGGGACTGGAACATCTCTCGTGCGACGAGAGACTGAGTGAGTTGGGCTCGTTTTCTCTGGAGAAGAGAAGGCTGAGAGGGGATCTGATCAACATGTATAAGTTCATGAAGGGGGAATGTAGGGAGGAAGAGGCCAAGCTCTTCTCAGTGGTGGCCAGTATCAGGACAAGGGGTAATGGGTACAAGCTGCAAACAGGCAGTTCCATCTCCATATGAGGAAGAACTTCTTTCCTGTGAGGGTGCCAGAGCCCTGGAACAGGCTCCTGGAGTCTCCTTCTCTGGAGATCTTCCCAACCTGCCTGGATGCCGCCCTGTGCTCTGGGTGTCCCTGCTGGAGCAGGGGGTTGGACTGGACGGTCTCTAGAGGTCCCTTCCAACCTCAACCATTCTGTGATTCTGTGACTTGAAGTGTGTTTTTCCTTTAATCTTGCTAAGGCTTTTTTATACCTTACAGATATTCCTTCCCCCCTTCTCGTGATACATGCGAACACAAAAATACCTGTTGCGTGTGGAGATCTGTAAAGAGCCTGCTGCCCAATTAACTGCCCTGAGATAGTTCTGTTTTCTGCCTTCCTCTTCTACATACCAAGCAGAGCTTGGGAAAGCGGAGCTCGGCTTCACAGGATCCATTTCAGCCCTAGAGACTGGCAGCCGGATAGGTGCATGGCGAAGGGTTTCTAAGCAGGGTGAATTTGACACCTCCTTCCATGTGAGAACGTGCCACCAATTGTTTCAGTAGCAGATGTAGAGGTGTTGATGGGAATTATTGGCTTTTCAACGTTTCTCCCCAATGAAGCTGTTGATGTTTCTCACTGAAACCTCTAAATCTTCAGCAGGGGCTAGATTCTAGTCCCATTCAAACCGTGAAGGAGCTCAAGTGTGTTCCTTTTGCTTTACTGCTGTGTTGCTTCCTCCAAAGCCAAAGTGTGCGTAGAGAAAAGCACTCGTAGTTTCCTTCTCCCACTTTACCTTATTCCTAGCAGGAAGTCTTATTATTAAGGAAAATGCTTGAGGAAAAAAATGAATGTAAGCCCATCATCTCTCTCTAGACTGAGTTGCATGTCCACCAGATGACTTCTCTTGCTCCTCATGCGGTGAAGAACAGCATATTTAAGTCTTTGGGTGGGTAAATGTGAAGGTGGCATTTTCCCCTTTTAAATGAGCCAGAATACAAACCCAAGGCTTTCCTCATGATCCTAGGGGGACCTGAGAGGCTCTTTCCCTGTTGCTCCCCCCAAAGTTGTGGATTGTTACATTTCTTTGATGGCTGTAACAGAGAATATAGCCGTATATCACATATAGGCAATTCCTAAGGAGCCACGGGCTGCTCCGCTTCTGCTGGGGGCCGCTGCATCATTGTAGCCCCTCGTTTATCCTCGTCTGTAAGGAAGCAGCCACGGAGCTGCTGAGGGGAGCTGCAGCAGGTTCATTGCCATGGTTGCAGACAGCGTTGCCTAGCCTAAAAATAGACGCAGGAAAGAATATTCTCTTCCCTTCCTTCCCTTCCTCCCTCCCCCCAGCCCTCTATAACTAGCTGGAATTTCCTTTATAGGCTCGTGTGTGTTTTGTTGTTACGGGCTCGCTGAGTGACAGGTCAAGTCCATTCATTTGATGTGGTGCTGGAAAGAGGGAAGTCGGTGTCGGCACCATGGGGGAGCGCCGCGCGCCGTGGGGCTGCTCTGGGTGAGCGCCGGGACCATGTGCGCGGAGGGACCACCGGGAGCCCCGGCTGGCCGGCCCCGGGCTCGCTCGGAGCTGCCTCCCCGCCACCTGTGCCAGGAAGGCGCCGCTTTGCGCTTCATGCAGCCCCTTCCAAGGCGCGCTGGGCTGTTCCCAGCTTGAGCTGGGTGTCCGTGGGCGCTGCTGTTGGTGCTCTTGGCTTCTGCCGCCTCCCTGGCCTTCAGCAGAGGCGGTGGCTGTTTCTGTAAGCGGGAGTCCCACGTGCTTTTAGGTGCCTCTCCCCAGACAGGAAGGGCATGGGGTGGGATCACACCGATGCCTTGGATTTCCTGCATTGCTTCCTGATGAGCCGTGGGCCGAAAATGAAGAGGGGAGATACTGTGTGCGGTACAGGGGCCGCATTCAACATGCAGTTCCTGAGCTTTGCTGGGTGCCTATTGAGGTAGGAGAGCAAGTAAACAGCCCCCACAGCAGGCACAGTAACTTCCTCTAACCTTCCTCCAGAGGTTTTGGAGCGAAGGGAAAGGGTTGTGGGTCAGAGAGTCCTGTGTGGTCTCTTAGCAGACTCAGTGGCCCTTCAGCTGATGGGTTTTCTTGACCAAAGCCCTGGCTTTGCCCAGTAGAAGCTCCCATAAGTTTATTGGTTTGTTTGTGTTGCTGCTTGTGCCGGCCTTTCTCTCGCTTCCTGCTGCTGCTTTGGTGCGTGCCCTGATCCTTGCTCATGGAGGAGAGCTGCTTGGTGCCAGGCTACAAATGCTTTGTGGAACAGTTGCAGAGTACTGCTATGTCCTTTACTTTTGGATTATTTATTGGGGGTAAATACTGTGAATATTCCCATGTTTCTGAAGAGCTGTGGCTTGTTTCATATGCCATGTTGGTTTAACTCCTCTTTCTTAGGAAGAAGACAATACAAGATAGATAGGACAGCAGTTCTCCTTATTGGACAGTATGAAAGTGGCTAAGACGACTGAAGGCTGGACTGCTATTCCAAAGTCATTTTATAAACCTAATGCAGAAGTGTGCGTGGACGCAGAGATAGAGAAAGGGCCACACAGAACCTGGTACTGGAACTTGTGATGTTTTCCTAGGAAGTTTCCTGCCTTCCTGCACCAAGAGGTGCCTACCCCTGAGCCTGCGCTTTCCCACACTGGTGCGTGTCCTCCTGCAGTGTTTACACACCTGACTGGGGCAGCCGGAGAGCAGGAGAAGAGCAGCCTCGCACAGGGGCAAGTGACTCAAGCACAGCGTGGCAGGGAGGCTCAGCCAGCCGGGGCAGTGCCCTAGGGCAGGGGCAGCGGGGTGACCGGGCTGCTGGTTGGTGCCTCTGGAGAGCTCCTCTCTTGCCCTTGAAGCAGAGGTGGCTTTGCTGCCCTTTCAGCACTTTGTGTTCACAAAGCACAGGGCTCCCTGGCTAAGGTGGTGGCCAGGGTGGAGATACGGGGGTAAGGACGGGCTGTCTGGGCATGCAGTGGGTCTCGCCTTGCCTGAGTGAGCCTGGGCATTCCTGCGGCGCCGAGCGGGAAACGCTGCCGCCTGCCCTGGGCAGCGTGGGGACTGCAGGCTCCCGCGCTCCAGCCAGCCCAGACTGCAGGGCCGCTGGCCGTGTTAGCGACACCAGGAAAAACTGTTGGAAAAACCTGGCTGACCCCAGAGGGGAGAAGTTTCCAAACCGGGTAGGTGTCCTCGTGTTTTTAAAGTGGGTGTGCCTTTTTCTGTAATGATGCGGATCCCTGGGAATAGTCTGTGCGTGAATTTGCGTAGAATACACCTACCTGCGTAGTATTGCATCAGCATACAGTACGTGACTGCTTCTTTCCTCGCTCCCATCTATTCATTCTTTGTGTTTCAAACGCTGATGTTTTAGTAAGACCTTGTAACCGGTGCGAGGAAGACCTTGCATTTGTGTTTCCTTCTACCCCTGGCTGCCGGCAGGAGCAGCTCGCTGCTCTGTGCCTCCTGCCCGCGAGGGCTCTCCGGCATACCCGCTTCTGCAATGTGTGCCGAGCATCTCCGCATCCACGTCTCCACCATGGAAAGATGCAGAGAGGCTGGGGTGGCTGTGGGGGAACCGCTAGGAGAGGAGCTACCAGGTTGTACAGCTGCTGCACTGGAGAAGTTGGAGGCGAGAGCGACGCTGATATCAGTGGGTTTTATTTTTTTTCCTTGTTGATATTAAAACTATGTGCTACTTATTCCATCTGGATATCTGAGGAAGGATTGTTTAAAGGTAATCCTGTCACCTGCACACTCCTTGTAGAAATCAATGTTCGTGTTCAGGAAGTGTGACTATCAAAGCTACTGTTGCCTGAACTGTCAAGGAAATGTCAGTCGTACTTGCTTGAACACTCCCTCAAGAAGTCCCAGCACCTTAATACTTCCAACGTAGTTGCAGATGAGATACTCACCAAGAACCTGATGAATGCTGCCAAGCGAAAGTCCGAGGTTAAAAGTCCTAGTTCTCCCTTTTGTCAGTTATGACAAAATCTTTAATTGCTCTGCTGCATTTCTCCTACAGTGATGCCAGAGACTGGTGTCTGAGAGAGGTCTCGTGTCTCACCTTTTGTGGATGTTGGAAGAAGAGGCCGCAACGACCTTGTGCTCCGAAGGAGCCGCGTTCAACTCCGGGCACCTCTCCCTGATTGGTGGCAACTGACTTAAACTTTCCCAAAAGAGTTCAACTCATTAATTAAATTGTGGCAGCCATTAGCTGATTAACAGAAAGCTCCTAAATGTGACCCACAGTGAAAGGATCTGGAGTGGCCTCTCGAGAAAGCTGCTGAATGTGACATTCTTCAGGCATCATCAGGCCCTGAGAGCCCCAGTGTGGGAACACAGAGCTGCTGGATTTTCTGTGCACTTCAGTCTGTTTGACCTAGATCAATAAATGGATTTAGGCTGCAAGATCCCCCTGGGTTAATATCTCCTGTCTTTGAGGACCTGAGGTTGGTGTCTGTAATTCCTCATGTATAAAGTCAGGATAATGTCATTCCCTCTCTCACAAGGGTACTGTGAAGTTCAAGGACGTGCAATTGGAGTGACTAAATCAGCCCGCTGTACAGAAAGCGTAGAAACGTTGCTGTTAATTCTGTCTTAACAGGCAGTTAGGAGCAATCTGTGGTTAATAAGCCTTGATGGTAGAAGAAAGAGGGAGAAATAAATATTCAGTGTTTTCCCCTTAATTGTCTGTTTTGCCTTGTGCAGCAAGCGAAGCTGAGAGCCCTTTGGCAGGGCCAAGGAAGGGAAGTCGAGGATGTGTAAGAGCAACAAGGAGGAACTTTTACAGTTTGGTGATGTGCTTCATTTGAAACAATTCCTAAATCTTAACTCTTCTTTTAAAGTTTCTGCCTATATATTAAAAAAAAAAAAGGGGCAAAATCCATTCTGTTGAAGCATGAAAGCTCCTGGCCCAGCTGCGCGTTCTGCGGCCCCGCTCGGGGCCTCTGGCCCTCGAGAGGCCGGTGCAGCTGCGCAGGCGTCGGGGCGCTTGGCGACCCGGTTAAAGCCCAGCTTGGGGAGGCCTTGGCCCGAGATCAGCCTGTCTGTGTGCCCTTTCCGTGCCCGCATCCGTTGGTGCTTCCCGGCCTTCCGTCGGCCTTTGGCTGCGCCATCTCTGTCTGCGCTCCCATCAGGAGTGCCCTTGACCCGTCTTTCCTGGTTTTGTCCGTTCTCCCGAGCCTGGGACGCGTGGCTGCCTGAGCGGCCCCGTGTCCCCTTTCCCGCCTCCCCTTGGGCTCCGGCTCCCGCTGCCTGGCTCGTGGCCCGTCTCCTTCTTCCTGTGCCTCGTGCTTTGGGCCGCGGTCCCAAGCGGCTCCCTGGCCTCCCATGGGGCAGCTGGCGTGGGTCCCAGGGCGCTCCGGCCGTGCCGCTTCCCCTTCCCTGCGGCGCCGGGATCCGCTCCAGCAGCGCGACGTGCTCTGCATGGGGCAGCCGGGAGAGGGAGCCGAGTCCAGCCCTCCGCCTGTGGGGCCGGAGCAAGCTCCTCCGCTCCAGCTGCTCGGGAAGCACTGGACTTCTGAGCGTGCCCAGGGAGGGGAGACACGCGGGAAGGTTGGGTAGTTTATGGGATACAGGCCCTGTTAGCTAATCCAAAGTAAAACTTGGGCATCAGGAGGCGAGAGCGCATCTCCTGAAAGGCAAGAGCAGTCTCATAGCCCGTCCTCCGGTCACCTTAGTGCCCCAGTGCTCTGCCCGGCTCTTTTGGAGCGCCTGTGCCCGCGGGTGCTGGGAGCCTTCCCCTTGGCGGGAGCAGCAGCCGCAGCTTTGACGGTAGCGCTCGCTTTAAGCCCTGCCTTGTTCCCTCTGTCCCTCTTATCGATCATTCATGGGAACTTCTCCATCCCAGTATCTTAATTTAAAAAAAAAAAACCCAAACGATCTGAGCCTTGTGCACATTAATCCTACCCAGATTGCACAGGCTTCAGATGTTGCTTTAGATGGTATTTTAAAAGCAAAATGGTGCAAACTGATAAGCAGCTTTGGCAGCATTTCTGCTTGCTGTTTCTTGCGAGCCCTGCAAAGAAGAGGAGAACACAAGAGAATTGATGCTTTTCATTGTTGCCTTTAGTAGTCAAACCTACTGATTCTACAGATAATGTGAGGGTTTTTTTTCTTTTTTTCCCCCACATCTGAGGGAGTGAGTAATTAGTTTTGAAATGCAACAGGATCCAGGAGGATGAAACCTTCTCTGCAACAGGCCTGCTGATGAAAGCCATGTGGTTGGGCAGGCCAGGTGGCAGCTATTCCCCTAGATACAACGTGTAAAACTAGCAATAGCTGGAATCATTTATGCCAGCTTTCACTGTGGAAGGGATTATAGTGAGGAAGACAGTTGATGCTTCGGGCATAGCAGCAGCTAGTGGAGCTTTTCTGGTCTGAAAGTTTATATAAGAAAAGTGCTCTTGACTGGGGGGAAAAAAAGTGTGGTCTGTCCTAAAGCAGCACATGAAATTCTCATATTTTAGCCAGATACTAAATGAGGAATTTTTCAGTATGCCTTTATCTCTGTCTCATAGCATCTCTGACTGTTTTGGAAGCTTTTATAAGTTTTAGAATTATTTTTGAAGGAAAGTAAAGGCACAGTTTGAAAATGTCTTTATGGGATGTTTTGCCATCACACCTCATGACCAGGTATATATCCACCGGCATGCCTCTGAATCTATTGTTTGCAGTAAACAGATATATATATACATATATATATACACGCACACACATATATTTCTTCTTTTTGCATGAAGGCATATCCAGTTACGTTGAGCAGTTTTACAGACTTATGCTTTGGGGACAGGTATTTGAGTGATTAAAGCTGCCTAGGTCTTTTTGTTCTGTTTGTTTATTTTTTCCTTTTTAATGTATTTAATTGTTTTGATTGTTTAATTTAATGGTTGTCAATGAACTGGGCATACAGCTTTGACCTGAAAGCTGTTTTTCCCTGGCCGTGCTCTGCACGCTGTGTACGCACTGTAATTCCACAGCTTGTGGTACAGCGTGACCACAAGCTGTGGGCAAGGAGAGGGCTTGAGATGATGACGACAGCTTCGGTTGGGCCTGTTTAGGTAGGCGCCGGTGGCACTTGTGGGGCAACCCTCGTTTGACAGGCGCCGGTGGCACTTGTGGGGCGACCCTCGTTGGACGGGGTGGCGCTCGCCGCCCCCACGGCTGCCGCGGGCCCCGGTGCTGCCGCTCCTGGCCAGGGCTGCGCTGCGGCCCCCGGCCCCCTGCCCTGTCCCCTTGGGGCATCTCCCTGACACGACAAACCCAGAGCAACGCTCTCGTAGCAGGGAGAGCTGCAGCTGGCCGGGCTGCTCGGAGCCTCCCTGAGGATCTGCACGCCCAGGGAAGGGAGAAGCCGCTCCGAAGGGCGGCTGGACTCCTTCCCTAGACCCTGGATACCCTTTGGAGGAGTGCTGGGAATACCCTGTCTATGCACCAGCTTCTGAGTAATAACACACCCCTCCAACAAGTTGCTTCTCCCCAACAGAACCGTGTCAGTTTTCCCCAAGCTCTGAACAGTAGTATTAATGTAGTGGGCCATTCATTCTTTTGACGTGTTTTTATTTCAGGGAGAAACATCTACGTTGTTCTTCAGGCTGGGTCTGAGCTGCTGGAAGCCTTTCAGCTTTCTGTTAAATCTGGAGGGAAATCAGCTTACTTTGTGATACTAGAAGCACATTCGGCTTGGCTTTCACAGGAGGTGCTGCATGGGTGATTGAGCCCAGGGCGTTCCAGCTGGCGCAACAGCTTTATTTATGCACAGCGATGGCATGAAAGGGTTTTGGAAAATACTTTTAATGGCTTCAAGGGTGATTTATATTAATGTTGAACCACCAAACTGCTTTGAGGCCTTGCCCACCTTTGCTTGTGGTTTCAAGTGCCCAGACATGGGCTCTGGGGATCACCCAGTTGATCAAGAAACTCGGTTGTAACAGGGAAAAGTGGAGGTTTTCTTAAGGTGCCTTTGGCCCTAGGGTTTACCATGTGGCCATAAAGCTTCTATAGTCTTGCTGTCCATCACACAAAGTAACGTTCCTGCACACATGGCGAGGCTTTCGTATCTCCATTTTAAAATCCTTTAGGTCTTTCTGAAATTGGAACATGTACTTTATCATTTTGACAACTCATTTTACTGTCAGTAGAGGACTGATTGGGTTACCTCAGCATGCATTTCATTACCCCTTTCTTCTTTCTTTTGTGTATTTCTTTTTTCCTGGGTTTTTTTTTAGTTGCATTTTGTCAGTTGTGAAGGGTGTTAAAATTTTACCTTCTCTTTCTATATATGCTTCTGCATGACAGAATCAGCACAAAGCAGATTGTGCAAAAAGCCAAATGGTTTCATATAAACACATGACACGAGTCACTTCTTGCAACTTCTTCCTAATTGTCATTTCTTGTGCTCGTATTTGAAATATAGGAAGTGAATATAGAAGAAAGGCAGGAAGTGACTTGGCCACAGATTGAGGGGAGAAGAAAAAAACGCAGAAGCAGCTTGTGATTTTTAAATAAATTCTTTTAAATTCTCATTTAATAAAATGAGAATTTCTTTCCCCACTGTAAGATAATGTAGAAACTCTATAGGAAAAAAAATGTAGTTTGTTTGGTGGGTTACTGAAGTAGCAGGGAAGTGTTTTCAAAGGAGCATGGTCACTATTGAACTCTATGTTCAGCTCATAAACATTTCTGTGCTGTTGAAGGATTCAGAGCTCCAAGAGCTTGATTGCAGCTCCCCGTTTTGCTCAGTGTGTCCAGGACTCCCAAGGGAAACCGAAGTTCTTGTAACTCTGTTGTTGGGAGGGAGTCACAAACTGAAAGGACCCAAAATCCCCTTTGGCCAGCAAGAAGGACATTACCTGTCCTTCCAGGAATAACCAGAATTACCTGTTGCTGCAGTGCCTTCTCTTTGGTTGCTGTAAAAGCTAAGGAAAACCTTTTAAGAATTTGATTGTGTCAGTTTGAATGCGATATTGGCATTCCTGGTCCAAGGTAATTGCTTGGGACACTCCACAGAAGCCTATAACGAAGAATGAGTCATGCAGACAAGTCCCTTGAGCTCAGGAAACGGTAACAGTTGGTCTCAAGAATAAACTGAATCAAGAACCTTCCAAGGGTTTCCTTGACAGAGGGAAGTATATAAATACAAAAGTTTCTAATTATTCACCTACAATATCTATAATGGCTTTGCTTGCCTTGTGTGAGATTCGAGGAAGAAAACCAACTGCTTCTGGTCTGCAAAAATGGCTAATAAAAGATTGATTCACTACATGCTATGCTTTCCTGACAATGTTTGATATCTTGTTTAATATAATTGACAGTCATCAAAAGTAGTTTTAGGTTTGAGTCTAAAAAAGATTGCAAAAGCACACAGCGAGCTGTTTGCTACGGCACTTGCTGGTAGAGCTGCTGAGTAAGGGGAGGAGAAGATGGGACACAACAAGGTGTCCACCTTTGCTCCTTTGGGGGGCAACTAAGATGATTAAGGGACTGGAGCATCTCCTGTAGGAGGAGAGACTGAGTGAGCTGGACCTGTTTAGCCTGGGGAAGAGAAGGTTGAGAGGGGATCTGATCGACATGTATAAATACCTGAGGGGAAAATGCAGGGAGGAAGGGGCCAAGCTCTTCTCAGTGGTGGCCAGTGACAGGACAAGGGGCAATGGGTGCAGGCTGCAACACAGGCAGTTTCATCTGCATGTGAGGAAGAACTTCTTTGCTGTGCGGGTGCCAGAGCCCTGGAACAGGCTGCCCGGGGAGGCTGTGGAGTCTCCTTCTCTGGAGATCTTCCCAACCTGCCTGGATGCCGCCCTGTGCCCCGTGCTCTGGGTGTCCCTGCTGGAGCAGGGGGGTTGGACTGGATGATCTCTAGAGGTCCCTTCCAACCTCAACCATTCTGTGATGCTGTGACGCTTTCTGCTGACGTCTGGGAGGTGATTTGGAATTGGGACAGCTCCAATAGAACTGCAAATAGCTTCAGGCCTTGTATATAACGAAGATAAATGAGCTCAGGCTGGAAGCTAAATTGGTCTGGAAGTACAAGTGGTAACGGCTGCTGGCTCTTTGCCTTCCCGAAAGGCTTAGAAGAGGTGCTGGGTGCATGCTACCTGCATGTGGACTCCGCAATCTGAATTTCAGATTAGATTATCAGTATACAGAATAGTTTGGATTTACTTTTCAAGTTATGTGCTACCACTTAGGTCCCTGAATTTCATGTTGGTTTCATATTCTTGCCAGTGCCTTGAAGGTGACGGTGGTATATTTGATATTATACTGTGAGTAGGGTGGGTTGCTCTTCGTATCTGAGCACTAGGTCTATCTTTTCAAATATGCTGTAAAAACCCAAGGGATAAGACAGACTCTGACTGAGATGGGCAGCTTTGTGGCCAATCTTTGCTTCATGACAGAGGATGTATTTTCCTTTACTGTGAATACTCTGTTTTACTAGAGGGCATCTCTTTATTGCTGTCAACTTTAGATATGGTCTGCACAGGGCTGGGGTACCCAGCTCTGACACCTGAAAACGTAGAGGGGGAGGCCTGGTGTTTCCCTGGGCAGGCAGGTTTGAAGAGAATCATGGTCTGGGTCCTTAGGCACAGGAGGACCCAAAATAATAAATAAATAAATAAATAAATAAACATATGGAAGGTGCTTTTCATTCTGTCTCCTTTTCAGTCTGAATGCTGTGCACGTGAGCAGCAGCCTGAACAGGAAGACCTGCAGTCTTCTCAAATAAACAGAGGAGCAGACACCACACTGCTGTTTTCTGGACTGCTGCCCCCCAAGCCTGCACTGATTCTCTAAGGAGAGCCTTTGATTTCACATGGTGTTGCTTTCACAAAAGCGCTGCTCCATTAGCCTAATGAAACACTGCTGGATGTATGTCGGGTTTCTAATGTGTGTTTTCACTGTTAGGACCCTGTGTGGAACAGCATGCAATGTCTCAGAATAATGCGAAGCAGAAACATTTGGCTACTGAAGCAGCTGCTTGTGTTTTTTTTTTTCATAGAACCTTAAGAAAATCAGACATTGTAGATGTTTCCGGAGAAATTCTCATAATTCTCCAATGAGGAACTGCAAAAGACTCATAACAACATGATGACCTCAAAGCGCTCGCTCTCAAAAAAAGAAAAAAAAAAAGAAGTTTTCCATGCTCTAGACTTCCTGTTCCTACAAAACACACTTGCTTTTCATTTTCAGAAACGGTAAATTAGTCAAGATTTGGTATTTCAACACAGATGCCCCACTCCATGAGTGGCGACTGTAACCATGGAAATGGATTTTGGTTACTGTCGTTAAGCAGGAAGGTAGCTGATCACCTCTGTTCATGGAGCATAGTTGGAAAATGTGCCTCTGTTGCTGTGACGTCCGCAGCCTCGAGGCCTGTCGTTCATCAGGGCACTACCTGCTGCGCTGGGCCTCCCCTCTGAGCAAGGGCTGAGGATGGCTTATTTGGTTTGCATTGACTCATTTTAACTCAGCTTAAAAATTACATTTTTTAAAACAGAATAGTATTGATATTTGGATGAATAGCTCTTAATATTTTTGGTCGCTGTATTTTCATGGTCTGATTCTGCCATGGAGTGGGAGAAACTAAGTGGGACAAAAGCCTGAGCTCCGCTCTGCTCGCCCTCTCTCCGCCCCCAACCGCTTCAAGGGGTTGTGCACTTGGGTTCATTCCCATTGCTCCTCTTCTCCTGGTATGCTTTTTGTTTGTTTTTTTTGTTTTTTTTTTCAGGAAACCTGCTCTTTTCTTTCACAGTCAGTCTGGTAGAACAAGGAAAGCCCAGCCTTGTTTACCCTTCAAGTGCAGAATTTTCCCGTGTTTGAAGGTACTGCAGTTCTGCTGTGGGCTTTTGGTAGAGAGCATTGAAACGTATTTTGCCATTTTCCAACGGAGAGGGAAGAAGAAAGACAAAGAATCAGCACATCAGGTGAAAACATGGTCCCTGTTCATAAACCAGGCTGTGGATATGGCCTTTGAGGCCAGTGCAACCTGACGTCTTGCATTTGGGTTTGCTCAAGCTCCTCTCAGCTACCCAGACTCAAACTGTGCATATCTTTCCTCACAACTAATTTATTCTGATTCCTTAAACTTATTCCAGCTTGTGGAGTTTTCTGTGGGTTTTTTTCTTTTTTTTTTTCCCCCAAACATGATGGTTCTTCAAACTGAGTTCTTTCCAGGTGTGTCATCAAACTCATATTCACTATAATCCTCTCAGTGGTCCAAGAGCTTCCCAAAAAACTGGGAGTTAAAAGTACATGCTAGTCATTTGCCAGAATTGTCCCTCTTCTGCCTTTTTTCCTGCTCCACGTTTAACCTTTGCAAGATCTGAATCCATTTTTTTTCCTCTAGTCTTGTGGTACTTTCTCAGCTCTTGCTGTTGATGAGGTGTTGAGTCGGTGCGAGCCTCCTCATGCGCTGCTGCTACCCTTACTCCGTTGATCTCCTCCCTCATTCCCTGGCCCACGAAGGCGCAGGTCTCGTGCCGGAGAGGCCTCTGCTTTGGCTTTGCCTCAGCCACTGCTCTGCTCAGTGGCTTCAAGGCCTGTCACAACATCCCCCCATGCCCTGGCTTCCCCCCTACTGTGGGCAGAGAAGAAGAAGAGACAAGAAGGGATAAGGAGAGCAGAGAAGGGGCTTCCTTCGGCACCGCGCTCCCGAAGCGCGCCAAGGGCCTCGCTTGCCACAGGACACTCTGCTCCCCCAGCAGCAGCGCCAGGGGTGCTCGGCACTCACTGCCTGGCCTCTAAAAAGCAGAGTAGCTCGCACATCAGAGTAGCATCTCTTCCAAAATCTGTTCTGCTTGCTTTCTCACCAGTGTAGTAACAGTGAAGTTCTCAGCCGTAAGTTCTGCTCGTGCTCCCGCGTCCCATTTGATTGTCTTTTCTTCCCGCCAAAGAGGAAGACATGGAAACCTCCATTTGCCTGATGATTTCTACTGCTATAAAAAAAGTGCCCTTCAGTGGCACTTTGGACTGCTGAGGAGGAAAGTGGCATTATGTTGGACCAGGCCTTGGCCTTCGTCCAGCTATTGCACAAGTCTATACAAAGCGGCAATTCTGAGTTAAACACATAGTATCTGCATTAAAAAAGCTTCTTAACATCTGATTAGGAGGCAAGCACATTTACTCGTCATGGTTTTTATAGTTTATGAAAAGGTTTCGGCCGTATTTGGGGTTGTGCCAGCTCAGATGAGTTCTTTATTTGCCACTGCCTGGCCTCCCCCGTGGGCTCTTTGCTTCTACTTACTTTGTGCCCCTATCTGTGCTGTGGCAACAAGGCTGGTGGCTCCTGCTTTTCCTCCATTAACCACCTCCCCAAATCCTCAGCCCCTTATTTCCAGTAGCTTGCCTTTACATTTATCCATTTTTTTCCCCACCTTGATGAGCCTCCTCCTCGCTGGGATTGACACTAGTTCCTTAATCCTCCCAGTTTTCCTTAATCCATATTCTGTCCTCCTCCATGTGCTGTTCCATCCTCACTCCTTGGTCTTTGAAATCAGAGCAATTTGGAGCGGGCTTGCAGCTTGGCTAATGTTCTGCTTTATTTAGCGAGCTTAATTGGAATAATTTTTAAGGCTGCTTTTAGATGAAAGCAAAATAAATATGTTGTACTGATTTTATGGAAGTGCCATGGTGAGACTAGTGTTGTGCAGGAAAAAAACATACTAAATGTTGAGTTTAACATGCTAAGACTTTGAGATAGGTAAATTAAAATAAGGAGAGATCTGCTTTTAATTTGGTAAGTGGCTGATGCACATGATCATAGTAGCCAGTATTTCTTAGATCTATGCTTCTAAGATAAAGTATGCTCATGTAACTGATAGGTTCAGGACATATATTACAGGAGTTTCTATATTAGTAGCTGTTGATAATAATAAAAAGATCTCTCAGCTTTCTGCATGGTTTGACTGACTTTTCATCCATATTTTTCTGACTCCTCATTTTGGACCTGTTTATTTCTTGTTTCACTGAGTTTATTGGCCACATGTGTGTGGGGTCACTGGATCCCTAGTCAGACCAACAGTTGCAGAGAGGTTCAAGCTTTTTAATATTCCCTTATGTTGATTACTTTAATGCTATCACTTGAACTGTGCTGGATTGATTCCTACACTTAGGATTTGATAAATAGAACTGGCTTCCTCTTCATCTATTTTAAATGCAGGTACCTAGCCAAAAACTACTATAGTAATAAAACTTTTGGAGAGGTCCTTTCTTCACTATTGGTGCGTGCGCACCAATAGTGCGCATCAATGCACTTGATGGCTTTAGGAAAGCCCATAAAACAGCTTTTGAACTAACAAGGATTGGACCAGAATCTTTGTGTGCAACAGCATTTCCAGACTTAGAACACATGCTATTTTCTTTTCTTTTTTTTTTTTTTTTTTTTTTTTTTTTTTTTTTTTTTTTTTTTTTTTTTTATGTTCACATGTACTTTTCATGCAGGAAAATTGACTTAATTGCTAAATAGTCTCAATAATGCTTTTTCTCTTTCCTTCTTGGAATGCCTGCGTCCTACTGCAGCTTTGCTGTTGACATTTCTTGTCTCCTAAAAGGCTTTAATTTAATTAATTAATTTTAGAGGCTGAATCAATGCAATTGATTCCTCTTACATTTTGGATTATAGTGCCAATTGATTAATAATTATGCAACGGATTTGCCTCTTGTTAATATTTATCTTGCACTTGGATAAGTCCCATCGGGGATCTTTCTAGCCCTGGTGGGTAGGACAGGACAGTTTAATTACAAAGATTCAAAAATTGCCCACTTGACGCTGCTTTCACTGTCTGTGCCAACTATATTGGGGCTTTTGTCTTAAAGCAAGTATTGCTTTTAAAGTTTGTACTCTGAGCCACTTTCTGTGTTTAATAGAAAATCAGATTAGTGAAAAACTGGGAGAGTAATTTATAATAAATAGTACACTGTGTATTCTGCTGAAGGCAATATTGCTTTCATTCCATCCTTGGTGAGGGACTTGGTATCTTACTACATGGTACTATAGAGCTGCTAATTAATTTTTACTAATGCATGGGCTAGGTTCTCCACTCCATTTTTCCCATTGGCTTCCCAATATTTTCCAATGATATTCCAAATATTCCAGATTATTCCAAGAACTTCCCCAATAACCCTGAAGTCAAAGCCAGGCTGTGACTGGCCCTGCTCCGTCTGCACCTCTGCTCAGCTGGGCAGTTGTGTTTCCGTTCCCTCAGTTCACTGCATGTTTTTTAATGCTCACTGATCAGCCTATAAATGTCACGGGGAGCAGGAAAGCACTTCCTGAGGAAGACGAATAGGCAGGAGCAGCAGGTTTTATCCAAAATGCAGCTGCAGCATCGAAAGGCTGAGGGGGAGAAAAGTGAAATAAAGTTCTAGTGTGATGTGTCACAACTCACAAGTAAAACTAGGGATCCTTGAATGTAACAAAGTTCAAAACTGTGCCTTACAATGAAAAATCGCTCCAAATCACAGGATAGAGTGTTTCTTTAGCAGAAATAGTTTATCAGCTCTAAGCGTATATGCTCAAATGCTCACATGCAAAAACCTCATATTTATAAGTGATATGGTTTTGTTTGCCCTTTTTCCTCTCTCTAGATCTAAGAAACGCGTTTCTCTAAACATGGGTGAAACGGAGCAGAGACCAACAGCAGGATCCCGGTTAGGAGCCCAGGAAAACGCTGGGATCAGTACCTTGGAGCATGGACAAAAGCCACCCATGACACCTCCGGGAAAACTCGTCTCCATCAAAATCCAGATGCTGGATGATACGCAAGAGACTTTTGACGTTCCGGTGAGCATGGGGAGGCTGGGGAAGGGCTGAAGGTTTTCCAAGGATTTCTAAAAGTGGATGGTTTCAAATCAATTCTGGTTTTATTCCAAATGTGCAATTCTTTGCTGGCCGGTGATTTCATGTCGTGAAGAAAATGGCTGTTGCATCAATTAGCATTAAATAAGTGGTGGCGCAATAGAATGGTGTTAAACATTAGTAAAGAATTTTAAAAATTGTAAATTGCAGTTATTATTCTGCTTCTGTTTGAATAGCTTCGAAGGAAGTCAAAAGAGTTTTTCTCTTTTTTTTCCCCACTAAAATAGTGTATCAGTGGCTCCTTCCACTTTCTAAGCAGTTTATATATATTTTTTTGGTGCTGTTTGCCCCTCGATCCAGTAAACCCTAGCTCTACAAGGGACTTTTTTTTTTCCTCCTTGGCAAGGTCTCAGAATGTTGCCTTGAAATCATCCAAGTTTTTGCTCATTTGTATCACTCTTTCGGCCACCAATTGCTCACGACCGCGTCAAGTGCAAGGAAGGAATCAAAGCAATCCCAGCTGAAGTTTCTCCATACCCCTGGTGCCTGTGGAAATTCATATTGGTTTGTACTTGCCAGGGAAAGGAGTCGAGTTACTGCCACTTTTTGTGTGCGTGATCAAAAGGATTCGTGGGGATTAGTTTTGGTTTGAAGACTTTTATACCATCTAAGAGCTGGTAACCACTAATGATTTTAACGTGGCGTCCTTAAGTAGTTAACACTTAAGGGTCTGGAAGGGTGTTGCTGTATGGAAATGTACTGGGCCCTGTGTTTGGCAAAGGTCTCAGGGTTCAGGGAAGAGGAAACTGGAAACGCGAGGTCCGATTTCAGCCTTTGTTCCCAGCATTTTAGGTAGCCATGGCAACCTCCATGCCTCCCTTGGCTCTGTTTTCCCTTCTGCAAAATGGGGATTTACCAACGAGGGAAATGGATCTCACGTGTCTAATGCTCTGCGAAGTTCCTGTGGTTCGTGGTAGAATGTTGTCTGGGTATTAAAAATTCTGCTTAGCAAAAAGGCAGCCTTAGTAACCAGTTAATTTCTCACCTCTTGGCAAGTTTTTGTGCTTTCTGTGCTGCAGTTTGTTTTGCAACGAGCCCTGTGTGTTCAGCTTCAGAATCTCATGTATTGTCAAGGACTCAGGTATTTGTAAACTGAATTGTCTTGAAGTAAAATGCTCAGGTAACGTAGGTCTCTGATACTGTTATATATGCTCTATATACTAGAGTATATAGTGTACATATAGAGTATATGACTATATATAGTCATATATAACTAATATAATGGATAGTGCTCAGCTAGCCAGTAAGGCCCGAGAAAGCGGAGTTTAAATCCTTAAATATTAATTAAATACATGCTGCTTATTGTATGTAGTACAAATATCCTTATTATCCCTGAGATGAAATTTTCTTTTCTTGAATGCTGCTTCAGTATCCTAAAACTCTTTGGAAATGTGGTGGTCCATAAGAGTTCCTAGTCCTGTTTAACAAACACAAGGAACTATTGACTTCCTGATCCTTCTGCAAAGTTGCTGGGAAGCAAACATGAGGAATGGATGAATGCAATACACTCTTATAACTCTATCTTTGCTTCTGGCACCTTGAGAAAAGAGTGTTTTTTTTCCACCTTCTGCATGGGAGTTATATATCCACGTTAGTCTGCGTTCTTTAGCCTTCAGTGATATTTGGAAAAGACCTGGGTTTCAACACCTTTCTGTTCAGATCACTTCCATAAGAATGTTTTGTGAGGCTTTAATTTCATAATCACATCTATTCCAGCAGAGTCCAGTTGGTTTTAAAATCAGTTTTTTTTTGGTGTATTTTGTAGCACTCTAGATGGTAGGATCCCTTAAATTATATGTAGTCAAATGGAACTATACACATCATTTTCAGTTTCATTTTAAAGGCATTAATTTCTCAGTCCCATTTTACAAAACTGTAAATCTCCTATTATATCTAAATTAGATTGTTTATTCAAGTTGGGAAACCCATATTCTCATTTACCAGCTTGCTCTTTCTAGCTAGATTTCTGCAGTATATGCAGGAAAAGAAAGTGACCCCATTTCAACCCAGTGTTTTGGGCAGCAGGGGTGGATGTGGGCAGAGGATGTGAAACACAGTCCCTAAGCACATCTGTGGACCTCTTTTTCGTGGAGAATTAAGAGCATTTTACACAAGTAAGGTCTCGTCTACCCTTTCCAAAACTGTAGCTCCTGATCGTCATGGTTATGAAAATAATATTTTATACTTATATTTGGAATAAGAAGATACTGTATTTTTTTTTACAGTTTTGGGATTTTGCTGGGTATCTCTTTCCCTAGTAGCAAAAGGGCCAGATTTCAAGCTGTTTTATTACTGCAAATTCTGTCATATTCTTTTACAGGAAGGTACGAAATTGTAAGTCATGTCAATTTATTATTTGCTCTTGAGTTCTGTGTAAAAACAAAGCAAAACAAGAATACACTGGTGTTTTTCCGTCCTGAATTTTGGGAAGGAAATAAAATAAACATGTCTGTTGTCTAGTTCACCCTCTTTTTGTTCTAGATTCAGCCCAACTCTCCGTTAAAACTGCAAAAGTATATTATAACATGTGTTTTCCCTGACTACTTTTAAATTATCTGCTAGGAGAGAAGACTCAACAGCCCTGCATTTTAGGCAACCCCTTCCTCTTATCCTGTGCAAAGGCTTTAGTTTTATTAGAACAGAATCGTTCAGATTTTGTAGTCTTCTCTGTGCACAGTAAGAAAGAATGACCTACTTCCATCCCACCCTCAGTGCTCCTGTTCTTTGGGCTCCTATTTAAATTAAAATAACCTTAATGCCGCTTGTTCTTCTAGAAGAAAGTTGCTCTTTGCGGACCAACTCGTGGTGCTAGTGGCCTGGTGTTACATAACACCCTTTCCAGCTCATTAAATTAGCTTCTCACAAGCAAAGGAAAGAAAAAGAAAGAAGAAATCCACATAGCTTCTTGTACACCCGTAAATGACATCTTTTAGCCAAAGAAAACATGAAGTGTATGGAGCAAGCTTGTATGGGCGACTTGAAAAACAGAAGCCCAGAACGAAGCCTTTCATCTTTGCAGATGCAATATTGCTAAAGAAAGGGTGCATAGAAAACTTTCATATTCTGCTCGCTGTTAACAAGCCAATATTTCATTGCACAACGTGCAAAAATTCCAACGTTGCAAAAAGCCAATAAAAGCCTGAATCCACAACCCTGGATTATTAATACACATCTCATTTGGATTGCCAGCCTGGTTAGCTGCATGACTTCTTCAAGCAAAGGCAGATACTTCGTGGGGAGCTAGGCACTGTTTCTTCAGAAAATATTACTAAAATATTATTGTGATGACCTGTAAAAGCTCAATATTTCAACGATCGTAAATGGGTAATGATTGAGGGATTCAGACCATGGCTGGGATGATGCCTGTCCCTAACCATAACCCCCTCCATGGATTGCTGATCCCGATTTGATTGGAATGACACTGTTGAGGCGGTGTAGAAAATGAGAGGTTTTTTCCTTTTAGCATCTGAAGTGAGATGAAGTTATGTTAAAGGAGGTAGGGATTCTTCTCTTGGCTAGGATCCGGTCTCTTTAATTAAGAACAAATACTCTTTATGGTTTCTGGACGAAAATATTTGCAGCCTTTTTGTGGCTCTCTTTTGGAGAGACCAAACACACTTGCCTGCCAGATTACTCAAGTTTATTAAACATCTGTTTTCTGTCTTATGTAAACTTTCTCTCCGAGTGCCTCCAAGCTTTGTTGAAGTATGCAGGGTTGGAAAATGTCATCCGCTTTGAGGGATTAACACCTGGTTTCTAAAGCAACAGGAGTCTCTTAATAGAAAGCAGGGTGAGGGTATAATCCATAGTAAACAACCGTTGTAAACATCTTGTTTCAATTTGCTTTTCTCTCAGAAGAGGAAGACCTCCTCATCTTTAGCTTATCTAAGAGTAAAGAACAAATGGTCTTGGATGCAAGTGTTTTTATTCCCTATGCGCTCAGATGCAGTGAAGCTGAGGGGAATTTTGGTACCTAATGTCCAAACATGAGCAACAAAGATGATGAAGGGACTGCAGCATCTCTTGTACGAGGAAAGACTGAGTGAGTTGGGCCTGTTTAGCCTGGGGAAGAGAAGGTTGAGAGGGGATCTGATCAGTATGTACAAATACCTGAGGGGGGAATGTAGGGAGGCAGGGGCCAAACTCTTCTCAGTGGTGGTCAGTAATAGGACAAAAGGCGATGGGTGTAAATTGCAACACAGGCAGTTCCATCTCCATGTGAGGAGGAACTTCTTTCCTGTGAGGGTGCCGGGGCCCTGGCACAGGCTGCCCAGGGAGGCTGTGGAGTCTCCTTCTCTGGAGATCTTCCCAACCTGCCTGGATGCTGCCCTGTGCTCTGGGTATCTGCTGGAGCAGGGGGTTGGATTAGATGAGCTCTAGAGATCCCTTCTACCTTAACCATTCTGGGATTCTGTGAAAAAGCAAAGAGACCTCAGAATCCTACTTTAGCTATTTCTTAGAGCTAATGTATTGGATTTTTTTTTCTTTGTTTGTGTCTGTAATTGTACCGGTGATTCATATTCCCTGTTGGGGGAGATGCCTGCTGGTGAGAGTAGCTGCAAACTTCAGGCCAGTGGAATTACATAAGAAAAAAAATTAATATTAAAAAGTCTGAGTACTTAAAAGCAAAGGTCACATAGGCAGCATGTGCATGCAGTCCTGGTGGTATGAAAGGCAATCTGCTCCTTGACATTTATGACTATATTGACAGAGCTTTAAGTGTAGATGAGACCTTTGGCAAGGTCCCAGAAATAGCTTCTTAGCAGCCTGACCTGAAATCACAAACAAGCCCCTATCAGCACATGGTGCAATTCCTTTACACCAGTGAGATCAATGCGTCTCAGCTGCAGGACTCCTGGCTAAGAGCTTCACTGGGTACTTGTTTAAAGTAGATATGTAGATGCCCTTAGGTTATGAGGTCTCAAGCCTTATCAAACCCTTCTTTGACAAGGTGCCGAAGAATGGCAGGATTCTTCAGAAGGGTGTAAACTGGGGCTTCGTCATGGCCCAAGGTGAGATTTCTGTATGCTGTATTCCTCCCAGGTTACCTCCTCCTGTGCCCACCTTGCCACTCAGTTATTCTGCCGAGTACAAAATTTTCTAGCCATGGGTTTTTTTCATTGTTACATGGAAAGCATTTTCTGTGGCGTTAATGGGTTGTGGTAATTGCTTTATGCTAAGTATTCACCCCTCTCATCAATGTGTATTATACGTATTATAGCCACATACTATAGCCATTTAATTTCTCAGTGAATAAGACATTTATTTTCTAAGGCATTAGCCAGTTAGGCAACACAGAACCATAAAGCAGTGTTTTATGCCTTTGTTGCCAGCTTCAGCTGTTACACGAATTGCACTTGCTTCCAGCCTGGAAGATGAACAGCAGGTCAAACGTCAGCTATTTCTCAGGCTGAGGCTTCCTTCTTTTCTCATGCCTGAAATTATTTGGCCATCACTGACAGGCTATTTCCAATGAATACCAAACATTTAAATGTTCCCTAATTGCCACTCCAACACTGCTGGATCTTCTGAAATTAAAAGAGAAACTCTCTTTTTTTTTTATATATATATAGTTCAGAAACACAAGTGTTACTGTTCTCACCAGGAGACTCTCAGCAGATATGCAGTAAACTTGTTCATTTGTTTATTTGTGTTAAGAGAGCATTAGAAAGTCCTTATTGAAAAGCAGGAGATTTTATATATTGGTGTTGATAAATTGCAGGTTTCTGATTTCAAAATGGAAGGGAACATAATCCACAATTGGACTTTGTAGCCTCACCGAGCTGCCTTTTTAAACTCCCAATCCATTTGATTTTTTTCCCTTTTTTATTTTTTTTTAAATTAAGTTATTTTGTAGACTCAACTTGCGTGGATATGTACTTGTAAATGCTAACCATTTCAGTCCATCTTCAGCCTGGACTGATGCATTAGAAGATAACTGAGAAATGGATGTCACCTTCTTGAAGGACTTAACCGCACCTTACAAGGAGGGAGGACTTCAGGTAATGCCTCTTCCCCTCTCAGGTCAGCTGAGCAGCCAAGCGCTGCGGCAGGACAGAGTGGCCTCAGGTGACAAGGCCACGTTGGAAGCACTGCTTGGTACTGTTGGCCCGGTGTCACAGGCAGGTAGGACCTGAATTGTGGCAGTCACCTCAGCTCTTGGTATGTTGGTGTTTGGCGGTGCTGGTGGGCGCTGGGTGGGTTCACTGGTGGGGAGCACCTTGTAGGTGCTGCCCTGGGTGCAGAGGTGGCAGCTGTCCAGGGAGCAGTGGGGCACACGCGTCACCCTCGCCTTCTTCGGAGCGCATGCGTGGGGGAGCAGGGAATTCGTGGCAAAAATGGAGTTTGATGGAGCAAAGGCTGCGTTGCCTGTGGCAAGGAGAATGGGAGGGATGTTCAGCTCCTCTCCTTCCTCGGATCAGAGTCAGAACTGCCGATTTTCACCTTCCTTCCTTCCTTCCTTTCTTCCCCCAAGAGGGAGATTTAAAATCTTTAAAACCAGAAGAGATCTGAGAGCCCTGTCTAATCACTCACAGTTTCCTTTATAGTAACTGGTGAAGACGTGGTGTCTTCAGCAGGCTGTTCATCACGCCCGTCTTGAGCATGTATTTCAGCATGAGATTAATTGCTCTTTGGAGATACTTGTATAGCCCTGTAAAGGGAGCATAGGGCAACAGCTTAGACTTCATTTGTCATCTAGGCACCTAACTGGTGGCACAGGAATTCCTTTGTTCCCTTTGAGCTCCCAAACATGGGAAGTGATACGTGAGCCTTCCCTGCACCCCGTGGCTGGCCAGCTGTGCTGTCTGGCTCCCATGGGGAGCCTCGAGTGGGGAAATTGCACCTGGGGGAGCTGCTGCTTTTCTCCTTCCTAGTTGCACCAGGGCAGCTGTGAGAGAAAACACGTTTTGCAGGAAAGGTTCCCAGCGGCACACGCACACGCTGTGCTTTGCTCAAGTCCATCCTTTGCCAGCTCAGGGTGGTTAATTTTAAATTACTTTCCTTAAGCCCAGTCTGAAAAGGGGTTGTGTCTTGTGGCTGTATAACCTGGAAGGGCGTAAGGAATGAGCATGATAACCTTTTAGCAAAAAATAAGCTGCCTTCCTCCTTCAGAGATGGGACTGACCACGAGGAGCTTAAGTAAGTGTGTGGTGTCTTTAGCTAAAAGAATTGCAGTGTAAGCACGATGGTTTTCCAGGACAAGCCCACGTCAACATCAGCTGTGCTGAGGCTCCCTCTGCTTCGCCCAGGCTTTAGTGCAAGGGTGTGAAGATTAGAAACCTTGGGCTCACGTGGCTGGCAAGCACCGCTGGGCTGATGCTATCGCACCGAGTGACGAATGGCCATTCAGAGCAGCGTGAATTTGGGGGACTTAAATTTCAGGTAAAAGCCTATCTCCCTGTATCTTGTTCTCTCATCTGTTTGATAGCTGAAGGAAGCTTTGTTGCGGAATCTCTTTGCAGTTGCTTCCCCCAGCTATTTTGTGCACAATGGAAAGCCGTCCATGCGCATAAAGGTTTCAGCAATATGGGATAAAAGCACGGCAAAGTGTTGCAAACTCTCCCCTCATTTCCCTTGCAGTTCATTCTCCGGGGAATATGGTCATGAGCTAACAGTTTGTGCCTGCTGATGGCACAGCCTGTTGAAAGGGCCATATCTTGGGGGGGTCTCTGTCTCCTGTTAGTTCCTTGCTTTGCCTTTTGCTCGAGATACTCCCTTTCTCTCTTTGAACTGGATTCATTCACCTCTTCATATCAGCAGTCATCATCTGGGCTCTTTTCTTTCCTCAATTCTTACGTTTTCCAGAAGAAAGAAAATAAAAGAAAAAGTAAAATGACAACCAGGATAAGGCATTAAGGCAATATCCCACTGCCTAGTACTGGTGCTAGCCAGTACTGGTGCTAGGTACTGAGGAGGGGCCCCATCGGGCGCAGAGGACACGGCAGCGGCCGCTTCCTGCCCGTGCCACGGTGCCCAGCCATGGCTGTGGTTAGGGCATGTGGGCACCATTAGCTGTTATTGCAGCAAATTAGCTGTTGCCTGCGACGTGATTTACGTATTGGCAAGTAAAGCAGCCCAAAACGCCTGCCCAGCTCCACGTATGGATTTGGATACAGCTAACTTGTTAAAATACTTTTGGGATAACACTGTCAAATTGCGAAGAAGACGTGATGCATCTGGCGCACATCAAGCTCCAGATAACTCCGTCAACAGCAACAGCAGAAGTGGATTTTGGTACCCCCCGTGCTTGCCCCCTCCCCCAAGAGGAGCCTTTGACTGATAAGAATTGCACAAACCGAATGCTGCCAGAATATAAATAGCAAATGGTGAGCTGTGACTTAGTGCCAATTTCCTTTTTGATGGTCTGTTGGCAGATGCAAATATTCATGCAGAGCACAGCGGCAGGCAGCCTTTCTCCTCGCTTCTTTCAGTGTTACCTTCTCATCTAGTTTTCTGATTGATCCTGGGGACCTTTCTTCTCTACTCTTCAGTATACCCGGCGTTTGCAATTCTGGTCATGTTCTCCAGCCATAACATCTTCATACGGTTCACACTGAATTCACTTTGGAGTAATTTCAGCGTAGATGATGGTGGATGATATCTGTGTGTAGGCATTGCTCAGTATGCAGGAGTGGTTCTCCATGTGTTGATGGGGACATCTTTTGTTCTTGAAGACTCTTCACATTTCAGTGCTTCATTGCCTGGTGCAGATGCTCGCTTTAATTCCCTTCTGTTAACTAACTCCCATCTTCTCAGTTCCTTCTTTTCTTAGAAAACATTTTTTTTTTTTGGCTCTTCAAAGTACATTAACTATATGGTTCTTCATATATGCGTTGTTGCAGAGTTCTGTTTTTAGTCTCTTCACAATCAGGTTTGACAAAAACAGCCCATATTGGATCTGAAATAACTATATGTTAGGAGAACAACTTCCCTTTGCACATATTGACATGGATGAACCAGAGCTGCAGTCCGTATAAACTCCTAGGTCCACTGGAGTCACTGCAAATAAGCTGGGTTCCATGCAATAACATGTGAGACAACGTGATCCAGGAGACCCTTCAGGGAGTGTTGTCTGTTGTAACCTCAAATATCACAGTTTTGGTGAACAGAATTGAAATGGGAGGGATTTGACTTCTGTTTGGCGAAAATACAGTGTCATGTTAAATATTTTAACAGTTTATGAAAGAAAATTCTTACTGAAATTACCAAAGAAACATTTCATATAGTCTCTGTTCGAGTGTTAGATTTGCAGTCCAGCCAAAAACCAGCATAAGAAAGACTTTCATATTCTTAAACATTATGGAGTAATTCAGAAACACTTCTGTACCCCAAAAATAAGTGCTGGAAGCTGACATAGGAAAATGCAATTCATGAAGCACTTGAGCACCCACTCCCATAGACCCAAAGAGTGATAAGGAGGTAATCTGGTTCAACCATTCACTCAAGGCATGGCCAGCTGCGAGCAGGTTCCTCTAGGTCCATAGGAAGGCACTTCTGAAATGTTAACTGTAAGGATTCAGGACAAGAGTGTTTGTGGGTTTTGTGGTTTAGGGTTTTTTTTTTTCTTGAGAGGTTGGGTTAAAGTTCAGAGTTACCATTTGAAGAACCATCGCTTTCAATTACGTGTCTAGCAACTCTGAGGTAAAAGGCTTCAAATTTCTGCTCAGCAAACAAGTGTTTGCTGCCACATCTATGTCCTGAGGAAAAAACCTAGGTAGTAGTTACTTAATAAGTATGAGACACGTCATTAGATTGCTGATACTCTACACCTAGCGTTTGCCAAACTTTCAGATTTTCTTTTTAATTTTTTACTTTGTGTCCAAGATTGACCTTGTGAATGTATGGTTTGAAAAACGCTGGATACTTCTGAAAATCAAGTTTTGAGAGTTGTGTGGTTGACACCTTGTCAGAATTGCTGATTGTGTCACACCGTGTTTTACTTAATGAATGAAGCACCAAAAGTTCCACAGGAACTTGAGGAAAATTTTCTTAATAGTGAGGGTGCCAGAGCCCTGGCACAGGCTGCCCAGGGAGGCTGTGGAGTCTCCTTCTCTGGAGATCTTCCCAACCCGCCTGGATGCCGCCCTGTGCCCCGTGCTCTGGGTGTCCCTGCTGGAGCAGGGGGTTGGACTGGATGATCTCTAGAGGTCCCTTCCAACCTCAACCATTCTGTGAGTCTGTGATTTTGTTGGTCTGGAAGAGCCAGGTAGAAACATGAAGCCTGCAGGAGCTTTGTGAGGAGCGGAGGTGTCACACCTGCAGCTTAAGAAAGCCAAACAAAACAGACCCTGTGACTGCAGTGAAGTACTTGTGGATTCATCCCACAGGGGGAACAACAAGGTTTTCATCTTTTTGAATAAGGTCAACCTGGATTGCTGCCATCAGAGCAAGGCAGAACCTAAGTGTTGCCATTTCTTTCTATGTCTGTCCCATGAAATAAGTATCTTGGAACAGGTACAGGCCTTCCAATGGAAAGGTCACTTCTGTGCCGATCATTTTGGATCCATACAGCTTGCTTTTCATTACAGGGAAGAGTGCAAGTGCACAAATAAGAGAGCTGGGGAGTGACACAAGGTTATTGATGGAGCAGAAGCTGAGGAGATGCTTTTGGAGGGATCATTTAATCTTGTTACTGCCACTTGCATTGCAATGGCTTTTTTTCCATATGGATATAGCTGTTTCAAACAGGAGTGACAGACAGGGACATATTTCAAAGCATGAGGTCTCTGGGGATGTAGGCTTGAAAGGGTTGATCAGTTCCCATCAAATATTTTGTAATTCAGCAAATACATAATTTACTTGAACTTTAAAAATGTCTAAAAAAAATAGAGTTAGGGTGGAGAAAAGTTGGGAGAGAGGAAAATGATGTTAGATCTGGTAATGTGCCTGATACAGAAAAGGCTTCCTGCAGCCACCTTGGTACTATTTGACTGAGAGTTAAACTGAAAGCCAACTCTTTCAGCATGCTAGGAAAGTTCATTACTCAAATAGCCACTCTCTGTGAAGGAACTACTTGGAAAAGGAGTTTTTGCAAGTAATAGCAAACAAGAAAATAAAAAGTGATTTTTAAATTTGTAATTTTGGAGGCCATGTGATGTTTTGAATGTCATCATAACCTCATCCTCTTCTGTTTACAACTAGCCCTGAGGTCTGGCTGGGGATGGGGCGCCTCTTTCAGCCTGGCAGATGGCAAACATGAGCTTTATTTTCTTTTTACATTTTTACACATCCTGTCCCCCCTCATAAAGTTGTCTCAGAAACATCCCTAAACGTCCTGCTGAGTCAGACCGGTCCATCTGGCCCAATATTTGTCCCCCATAGCAACATGTTTAGCAACATGAGTTGGCTCCTCTGCTGTTCCCTCACGGTCCCTTATCGTTCCCTTTTGAACGTGCTGGTGCTCCCTGTCCTGGGAGCCTTCTGTGGCTGCAAGGGCTGGCGGTTGGCTGCTAGATGAGCAGAGCACAACCCTCTTCTACCTGCTCCAAAACAGAGCCATTAGTGTCATGAGTTGTCCCCTCTATGGCTATTTTGTGCAGCTTCAGCTTTTGAAAGCACATCGCAAAAGAAAGGTCAAGTTAATGTTACTGGGGACCATGATGTTTTGGTGAGTAGGAGTCTTGGTTGTTGACTCACTAGCAAAGCGGCCCGTGAAGAGGGCTCTGTTTAGGGAAGGACAAGTCTGCTTTGGTGACAGATCAAATGCAGGCCAGAGTGTGATGGAGGGAAAGGAGGAGAAGAGAGAAAGAGAGCAATTTGAAGCTGCAGAAAGAAGCTGCAGAAAGAAGGAGAAAGAAGGAAATATGTGAGCAAGAAAATTGAGAGGCTTACGCCTATAGTTGATGAAGTAGCTCACAGAACATCATGCAGAACTGTTAAATTAATCATACTTAATTTGAGCTAAAAGCTTTTGTCAGATAATGCTACGGCACAATTCTGTACAGATTGGTGAAGTTGTGCGTGCAGCCGTGGCATAACGTTCTGGTCCTTGTTCTCCGTGTTGCATGCAATGACAGAACGAGACTGGTCTCTCTATTTTTGGCAATTTTAACATAAGCATCAAGAAAAGCACCTTGGGAGTAGTATACTGAATATGAACTGTAGTATTTTCTAATATGTTATAATGAATGACTGTTTAAAATTCACAAAATAACCGAATAGGCACAAGCAGGTATAGAGCTCCCAAAATAAAAGGCCCTTGAACTCAAGTGGTAAACCTAAAGCTAAGGGGATGGAGGTCACCTTAAGCCAGCTCCATGCCTTTAAGCATTGCAAGCTCCAGAAGTTTAAAAAAAAAAAAGAATAGAAGAGAAACATGAATGCTTCAAGTTCTCCGAATGGATGAAGGATGTTTTGTTCCTCCGGGCACAGTGTGATGGAGCAAGCAAAGGGGCACGCCTGTCCGGTGACTTTGCTTCTGCCCCCTGATCCTGAGCGTTGCCGTCGTGGTCGGATCGCTGACCCTTGCGGAGGAGGGGAAGGAAGGCTCTGCCTGGCCCGGCTGCCTCCTCCAGAAGTAAGGAAGGAGTAAGGAAGAAGAATTCCAGGAGTAAGGCAGGTTCCCAGCATGCGGCTGAAATGGCCGTGCCAGGAGCTCCGGGCCGGACCGAATTTGAGAGAGGTGGCGAAAATAAAAGCAAGAGCTGGCAATGCTGGTCCTGCTGCTGAGCTTTTGTTTTCAGTTTCTCCATAATGCAGCGTTGGAGATAGTGACATTGAAAGGGAATGTTCTTGTTGAAAAACAAAGATAGATTTCTTTTCTTTTCAAGAGGGGAGGCATTTTCACCTTTGGTATAGAAAAAGCTTTTACTAAGCCAAGCTCAAGCTAAGTATGATGCAAAGTCAATAAAACTTGTAAGTAGCTGCAAGGTTTTCCAGGCTTGCATGAAGTGCATGCCTTTGTCCTGATGGAGAGTGTTTAGCTTGAAGGTTAAGATGAATTAGGTGACTTTTGATGGCCCAAAGAATGACGGCTGTGTTCGTATCCTTGGTCCTGCGCTTTGGCACATGGCTCTTTCATCCATTTAGGCCGTGCCAGTGAAGAGAGAACTGTTTGAAGAAGGCTCTGCAGAGGCCTCTGTCTCTCATCCAGCAACAGCTGAATACTTTATGGGAGCATATTAAGCCTTTGACAGGCGAAGGCAGCCAGCTGGCTGCTGCAGCAGGATGTTCTTCTCCCTCGCAACCCGAAAGGAGAAGCTGGCAGGATGCCTGCCGAGCTCGCTGGGGAGGAGGCAAGGCCCAGACTCCTACAGTGTTTTAACTAGGTGGGCTATTAACCAAAGGAAGAAAGAAAGAAAGAAAGGAAAAAAAGGAAATCCACACAAAACCTGGCACATGTTTAAGGCTTCTCTGGCCAGCAACTGGAAGGCTGTAAAGGGCAGACTCTTCCACAAGTGATTGCCACCCAAAGGCCTGGGTGGCTCGAGATCACTTAACATTTGCTCGCCCAGGTGTTGCCAACAAGGAGAATTACTAAACCAAGGCCAGTCTCATTTGATTCGGCGTGCAGAGCGATGGTCCCTCGCTATTGAAAACAGTGGTGTGGCAGCTCTACAAAATGTGGACTCTGGAGATGGTTTTCGTGCCCCTTTTTCTCCTTGTGATCGCCCTTCAGGCCAAGGTGGCAGTGCAGGTTACCAGGAAGCCTGGGAAGGATGCACAGTACAGTTGGCAGGTTCAGAACAGGGACAGCACAAGAACTGCGCTCACCACTTCATTCTGACACGTTTTAAAACAACGTGAGCTACAATCCAGTCAATCATTCCTTAAAAAACAAAAACAAACAAGCTGGTAGAAACATCTATAAGGAATCAGAGGGAGGTGATAGATGGGACCGAGTCCAGTTGGCGGCTGGTGCCCAGTGGTGTCCTCCAGCAGTCAGCACTGGGCCTGGTGCTGTTCTGCCTGTTCATCAATGACTTGGACAAGGGCACAGAGGGCACCCTGAGCAATTTTGTGGACGATCCCAAGCTGGGTGGAGTGGATAACACTCCAGAGGCCTGTGCTGCCATCCAGAGGGACCTGGATAGGCTGGAGAGTTGGACAGAGAGGAACCTAATGAGGTTCAACAAGGACAAGAGCAGGGTCCTGCACCTGGGGAGGAATAACCCGAGGCATCAGTACAGATTAGGGCTCGACCTGCTGGAGATCAGCTCCATGGAGAGGGACCTGGGAGTCCTGGTTGACACCAAGTTAACCATGAGTCAGCAGTGTGCCCTCGTGGCCAAGAAGGCCAATGGGATCCTGGCTGCATCAGGAGGAGTGTTGGCAGCAGGTGGAGGGAGGGGATCCTGCCCCTCTACTCAGCTCTGGGGAGGCCGCACCTGGAGCATTGGGGGCAGTTCTGGGCTCCCCAGGACAAGAGGGACGTGGAGCTTCTAGAGAGGGTCCAGCGGAGGACAACAAAGATGATGAAGGGACTGGAACATCTTTTGTATGAGGAAAGACTAAGCAAGTGGGACCTGTTTAGCCTGGAGAAGAGAAACTTCAGAGGGGATCTGATCAATATGTGTAAGTACCTGAGTGGAGAATGTAGGGAGGAAGGGGCCAAGCTCTTGGCTTGGCTCAAGCCCTGAACCCACTGCTCTGGGTGTCTCTGCTGGAGCAGTGGGGTTGGACTAGATGATCTCTAGAGATCCCTTCCAATCTCAACTGTTCTCTGTCATTTTCCCTCCCCAGGCAATTAGCTCATAATAGGTGTGTATTTTGGTACTGGGTGTGCAAATTTGCTAAGCTCCAGGTTCAGCCTTAGGTTTTTGCCAGGCTTGTTTTGCAGCCTGTCCTGCCCTGCGAGCCTTTGCTGAAGGAACTGCAGGTGGATGCACTTCAGTTAGTGCCCAGGAAAAGATGCCCACAGGGACTCAAAGGACAGGCCGGATCTGCACTCTGTGTTTACAGATGCTCTTCCATGACCTCTTCTTTATTTTGGAGTGGGTCATCTCCTGTGTTCTTCAGAAGTACTGGAAGCATTTAAGATAAAGGCATCAAAGATAAATTCAGAGTCCCATATGGGTTTTTGATGCTGGATTTTTTTTTTCTCGGAATAATTTGAAACATACACTTCCTGAGGGTTCAACCATAACTTTATCATCTGAATACAAAATATTTGTAAACTGTACCAATACATGGTGACACTAAGCCTCCCAGTGCAAGACCCAGGACACCACTAGTGAGGAGACTGAATATCCGTGTGGTCTGGCCTGCATCAGTGTTTTCATCAGGGAGGAAATATTGCTGTGGATTGGTTTCCTTTTGCCTCTCTTCCCTCCCCCTCTTTTTCTTTCTTTTGATTTAATGATCTCTTGTGGAGGCTTGGGAAGAAATCTGATTGCTGCTCGCAGTTTACCTGGTTACCCCTCCCTAAGTGACAGAATTAAAATAAGCTCTGATATTTGTATGCTAATTGGCAGTGAATTAAATGCAACAATTAAAAAAAAAAAACACCCCTGCCCCCTAAATGAACTGGTTAGCCTGTGGTTAGCATTACAAACTGTTGTAACGGAGGCTGGGTTTTAGCCCTGTCTTAGTGTCTGCTTATCCCTTTCATCAAATTGAAGTTTGTTCTGGCACTGGTTGATGCAAATAACCAGTCTCCCCCAAAACAGCAAAACTATTCAGGGGTGGGTGCTCTGGGTGGTCCATCCCTCTCAAATCTGTCATTCCTGAAGTCAGTCACGCTGTCAACAGTTGAGAATATGGGAATGCTCTGTGTGAGCAATGGAGATGTAACAACACAACTTGAGAGCTTCAAGGTACCTTTCCCTTTGGACAAGCCTAGGATTTCTTCCATGCAGATGGATTCAGCTGCTTGCGGAGCTGCTTCAGCTCCTAGCCCCAGTCTGTGGGCAAAGGGTGAGCGGGTTGAGGGGAGGGCTGGAAATTTATGGTGCCTTTTCAGTTGCTTTGAAGAGAGGGAAAAAATGCAGCTCAGGTTTCTCTTTGCAATTTGAAGGAGTTTCAGTGCTTGTTTTCTGACTCCCAACTGCTTGAGGCTTCAAAGCCATGGATGTGTGAAGGAGGCAAGGAGGGGAGGAGGAATACGCAGCAGCACTAACCTTCTGTGAGCAGAAACGTAGGGGTGGAGACCCCCAGCCATAGGGAAACACTTTTGTGGTAGCCAGGAGGCTACTCAGAGCACAAACGTTGTGCCCCTCTTGGAAGCAGCTAACGGAGCAGGTAACGGAGCAGGTAACGGAGCACAAGGACCCTGCTCTCCTTAGCAGCACCAACAGCAGGACATGGATCCAATACTCACTTGCTGAATCTGCTCTTCCTTTTGGACTTTGCTTCCAAGAAAACTCCTATTTCCTATGTTAGAGGATCTGTCGGCTAGCTGTTTTCTCACTGAGAAATCTGCCTGCAATGCATGATAAGGAAAACATTTTGAAGAAAATCAGATGGGGGGTAATTTTGCTTTTTGTACCTGCAGTTTCACTTAAGGAAGAACACAGGGGGCTTTAGTTGCTTATTTTTACCTCTGATCCGAGGCCCGAGGACACCCCTATGTGCCTTTCTCCCGTTTGTTGCCGCGTGTGTTGTCAGACTTCTAATGTCTCCAGCTGAAAAAGGAAATGAAGCTCCCATCCCCGTTCCCTCTGTTCTTTTGTATTGCAGCACTTTCTCACAACAGGGCAGCTCCTTGAAACTGAGGAGGAATGCATTACCAGCTTGTCTCCAGCTCTTGCTAGCCACATGGGAAAACCTCAAAAGCACAGATAAAATCTTGGCCTCAGTTTGCTTAGCATTTTATTTTTTCCTTTTACATGTGGGAAGAAGCATTATCAGGCTTCAAGAAATACTTCTTACTGGGTAGGGGAACTAAAATTGTGCTTTGCTTCTGAGAGGGAGGTAGCTGTGCTGTAGCCCTTTGCAATACGTTTGTATTTGTGAGTTGGTCTTAATGTGCAAAATAAACATGGCTGTTACTAAAATGTCACATTTCTCTTGTGCAGTGTAATAATCTATTTCTAATTACACATCACGGAGCATTAAGAGCTTTTCAGGTTATATTAATCAAAGATTAAAATTGTATTAATACACTATATAAAGAGAGTGAAAGAGCATGTGATTATTAGTCTATAACATTGCATTAATCTAAGCGTAGCCATTCTGTAGCATCATAGAGTTAGGATGATGCCTGTAGACTGAACTCCATCATGGAAATGTGTGGGGAAGCAAGAGAAAATACAGCTATCTGGGAAGCAGCTCCTCTTCCTGGTTCCCTGCAAAGCCGTGTCTGTATTTAGCACCAGTCCTTAATGTTGAGCGGGTATCCGGCTATGCTGTAGGGAGGATCTGGGAGAGCGCCTTCCCCTTTCCATCTCTGATGAGCACCACACCATTATGGATGCCCCCCTTGGCAATGCTCCTGCTTTTAACTTGTGGGTAAATTAATTTGCAGAGTGTTTTTTCAGTTTAATTACCTCCATCTACCTGCTTTCTTTACCTGCATCCATTATAGCTCCGTCTGGCTCCGCACAACCTGCCATCCTCTATCTCCTCTCAAGATTTTTCTTACAAAGGGAGTGAGGGTTGTGTCATGGGAAAACCTGTTCAGTCAACCTGACTCATGGGAATACCGAGAGGCAATATCCATAAGCTGGAAGAGAAATCCCTGGATGCGTTCGATTACTTTTATTACTGTAGACTTTGGGCCAGAACCCTTGGCAGCAGCCAGTGCAGTCCCGTCCATGGAGAGCTGAGCAAAGGAAGCTCACCTGAAAACCTGTCAAATCTAGAAGATGAAGATTTAGGTAAATAAAGGTATAGATAAATCAGGTGAGTGGGGTTTCTTTTCAGGAAGCCTTCAAAGGCTCCCATCAGCAACGAAGGGAAGGCTTGTGGCACTGGAGTCCGTTCCTGTGTTGGACTGGATGCCATGCATATGTTTCACAACAACATGGAATTACCTCCAGGGGAAATCTTCATAAATTTACAAGTGTTAGAGGTGTCACTTTTTTTTTTTTTTTTTTTTAAGTTGTGAAACCTTTGGAGAATATATTATTCAAAAAAAAAAAAAAGGACTAGGAAAGGAAATTTTGTTACAGAACTAGATGTAAGACATTGGAGAAATTAATAAATTCACTTTCATTTTGCAGTTTTAAAGTGCTTGGAAGTAAGGCTGATGCTTGAACTGGCATAGCTTTCAGTTTTTTCACTGTTATAAAAGTGTATTTTACGAAGTATGTTCTAACACTTGCGAGTTAACATTGAAAATAATTCTTTGCATTTTGGAGCTATTAGTTATACACACCATAAAACACCTGCAACAGCCTGGCAACTGATGTTGGACACAGTGGACAGGAAAAGAAAATTCAGATTCATAACTCATGTCTGTCTTTGCTTCTCTTCATCATTTGCAAAAGGAAAGAGATGAAGAGATGTGACTGCTGGGGTTGCACTGAGTTTGTACCAGATCTGTGAAAAATAAGTGGTTCCTGGGAGTTTACCCGAGTGTAATAACCCCCTGAATAACCATTTTCTCTAATCGAAGAAATTAGGGAATTTTCTGGCACAGTCTTGCCAAAGATTAAGCAGTGGCCTTTACTTCTAACAGTGCAAGTTGTCAGAAGCATCAGCATAATCCTCTGGAAGGAGGCCTCATAATTTGCAAAATCATCTGGTATAAAACATATTTAGGCTTGGTTAGGACTTAGCTCCCTACAGCACTGCTAAGCTTGGGTTTATCTCACGTGCCCTTTGTATGGGATGCTTTTATTCAATAAACAGTCTCAGATTAATCGTAACATTTACTCAGACCCACTGTTTCATGTGTCTTTCTGTTATTTTTTTCCCAGCTAGCAAGAACATAAGGCCATGCAAATGCCCCCTTGCTGCAAAAATCCTCTTCCAAGAACCCAAAGCAGAGCAGCTCAAACACTTTTGCCCCCAACACTCTGAAGAACTGTTTTAGTAAGTCAGAAAGGCAGAGTTACTAACTCCATTGATTGTTTTTGTCCCGTTAACCTTGAACTACTAAAACAGTCAGTAGTTGCTGCTTTTAATGCAAGCAGAAGCATAGCTGCTTTGCATTCCCTGTCACTAGTCAGATGTTTCTGTCCCACTTTGGCACCTGATGGCATTTGCAGACCTGGATTCTGGGCTGGCAGGTGCACTGTGACTGTCCAAAATACCCGTGTGCAGACTTATGAAATGGAGATCATCCTTAAATGCCCAAGAAAGGGAATGAAAAATCCAAGCCCAAGACAAATTATCCATATAATTTGATACTCTTAGCAGCTGTTGCCAACTTAGGGCAGACAAGTTTTTCAGAGTGTTAATAAAACATCGGTATGCCTCTACCTCATTAGTTTGCTCTTTAAAATATTAAAATCAAATAACATTCTTTTGGGATATTGTTTTACTAATGTGGTATAAAATACTCAGATTGGTTCAGAGTTTTTTAGAAGTGTGCGAAAATATGTTCTAAACACTGAGATATATACATGCTTTATTCATATTTAGGGGACATACGAGTCATTCTCTTTACAGTTCATACACAACCTTCTTTTTTGCAACTGGTTCATCTGTTTTTTAAGCATTTCTGTCTGGAAACATCCTGCTGCATTAAGCTCCAAATGAAACGACATTTATTACATTTTTAAGTGAGAGGAAAAGAGAGTCATAAACAGAAGTCTTCGGCTTAGTGGGTCCTGTTCCCTGCTCCAGCCCCTGCCAAACCATTGGTTTCCCACCATGTTTCTGTTTTTTGAATATCCATCAGTTACAATTTCATGAGTTCTCACTGCTGGCAGCAACACACATGTTTTCATTTACTGCATTAGGGGTATTCTCTAGACAACCCGTCTGTTGAAAAGAAATTAATCCCAGCAGTGAACTGAGATACTGAATTCTCAGCAGTTTATGAATTCGTGCTTTCATGTTGAGGCTATTTATATCTGGATTGAATTAATTTGAATATGTAACCAGGTGGTTGTGGTTACATCTTTTATTATCTAGCCTATGTGAAAAAGCTAGCAAAATGCAACTGGGGGATGGAAAAACTCAATAAATGCAGTTGGGAAATACAACATTATATGGTTGAAAATTCAACTTCTGTTTTTCTCATTTTTGTTTATAATTTCAAGCATGGCCAGAGTCAAAAAATACAATATGTAGAAACCAGAATAGCCGAAGCAAGGCATGTTAGGCTCAACTTTTAGATCTGATTGGCCATAAAACTTAAGTGAAGATAAAGCAAGTTAGGAGAGCAGTAGCAGAGAGTAAATTGTGCTTCCTTAGTGCTTTCTTATTTTCTAATTATCCTCTGGTCCCATCTCAGCAGCAGTAAAAAGTCAGGAATTACCCTGACAACATTTGGGGCAACTTATTTGGAGGGAGAAGAGACACCTTGAAAGGCAACTTGCAAAACCTCTTTCCTCCAAAGCTGCAAATTCAGTGTGATCTGGGTTGTGCCTTTTACCTGGGGTTCACTTCCATGAACGCTCAAAGCTGATGGCTCAGGGAGGAGAGGGGCTTAGTGCTCCAGTGCATTTTACATTGAGGGAAGAAAGTGGAAAGATTTAAGTTTGTCTCTGCTAGCTGTTAAGCCCTTTAAAAGTACCCAATCAATTTTCTTCAAACTGGATTGCTCCTTTTAAGAGCAAATTAGCTTAAAAGGCAATTTCAGTCTTTAACGCTCTCCTTTACTGTATTCTACTGAGATTGAAGATAAGTTAAAGTGAAACATTTAAGGATTTTAAGATCTAAAATCCTCCATTTGTTTTTGTTCAATTTGACAGAATTGTGTAGCAAAAACTGGAGAAACCCACAAGCTTTGAATCATGTGAAGGAAAGTGAAAACTGCACTGGTAAACACTTGGGCCTTCTGTAAAGCCCCAGTTCTCCCTGTTGCTGTGCTGCTAGTGGCAGCTGTGGTGCCTGGCCGTTCCTGCTAGGCCGCACACACTGAAGAGCTTTGCCTGCGCGGACATAGTGGGAATGTTCAAGGTTGGGAGGGACCTCTAGAGATCACCCAGTCCAAACCCCTGCTCCAGCAGGGACATCCAGAGCACGGGCACAGGGCGGCATCCAGGCGGGTTGGGAAGATCTCCAGAGAAGGAGACTCCACAGCCTCCCTGGGCAGCCTGTGCCAGGGCTCCGGCACCCTCACAGCAAAGAAGTTCCTCCTCACATGGAGATGTTACTGCCTGGGTTTCAGCTTGTGCCCATTGCCCCTTATCTTCTCTCACGAGAGTTTGTACTTTATGATAGAATCCTTCTAGCTACAGCTTTGACGTGTAGACTGCCTTTCCTAGGTGACAAGCTGCCTGGAATCCCAAGTTTCTGAAGTGCTAACAAAGAGCTGCGTAGTTTGTTTGCAAAGAAGCGTGTGGCCATGGGATTCAAATACATGCAGATCTGGTTTTCTTAGTAATAAGCATTGTGCATAGCTGGAAGATTTGCCGTCTGTCTTAGAAAGAGTTCTGTTGGTTTCTTTTCCTGTCTGTTGATTTTGCACATTCTTTTTATCTAATGGCTAATATATGCATGAGGAATATCTCGGTAGTCCCTTGCGTCTGAGGGGCAGAATCTCTTTTCATATACGGCTCCCGGCTCAGCCTCAGTCAAGATACTCTGTTCTATCTTGAGTCAATACACAAATAAGAGGAGAACCCGTGCAGTTTTATTTTGCAGGTGGTAAAGGAAGCTGTGTGACAGTTTTGATGTTTTAACACCAGGATTAATTTTTTTTTTGCTGCTCTGTAGAGAGCACAGTAGATATGTGGTGGATAAAGCTGAACAAGAGAGTTTGAGGGTGCCCACTAGACGGTCCGTGATCTCCCAGAAAATGTGTGATTTTTATTTGATCTAGAGGGCCTGGTAGTGTATTCTGGCTCTCCTTTTGCAAGTGGCTCTATTTGAATGCAATCCGAGCCTTTGCTGGTTGTTTACCTACTCATGGTTGTTCCTTCCTTGAATTAAATAATTTCCCCGGAACAATGACAGCAGTTTTCTCTTACGATGTGGAGAAACACATTAAACAGAGTAAGTATTTTGAAGAAATTAATTTTATTAAGAATAACTCTTAATTTTTCAGCAAATACCTTCCTATACGTTGTGGCAATGGAGAGCGGCTCAACCTTGGCATCCCTCCCTTTGGCCGGTGAGCTGCAAAAAAAGCTGCATTTTATCTCAATGGCTAAAATCAACCAAAAGTTCAGTGAAGTTGCACACCATCCTGAGGGTTTCTGTAGCCCTCTGCTCTAATATTTAGCCCAGTGCCTCTCAGTTTTAAGAAAATAAAGAAATCCTCAGTAATTCCGGAGGTCCTCGTTGAATTTTCTAGGCTCTGTAGGAATGTCAATAGGATCTATCTCCAGATTTTCTGCCTGAGCAAGTAGGGCAGGCCAAACTGTTGCCTGGAAATACAGTACAATATAGGATGTAAACAGAGCAAAATTAGGTTGTTCGGGGTAGCCAGTTTTGATTTTCTCCCAACTAATCAAATGTGTGGTTGGGGAACGGGAGTACGGGGGAGGGTGTCAGTAGTTTTACAGCTTTCAATTATAGACACAATTCTGTAAATATAGAAAACACACACAAATATTCTTTAACAGAGATCTGTGAAAACCTTATTCTTTTAGTTTTCCAGCTAATGCTTATGCTTGGGATAGCAAGACAGGGAAAAATGCATGTTCATGAAGCTGATGAATGACCCAAGGCAGCTCTGGAAAAAAAGGCATTAATTGCTTGCACACCAATTAAAAGATAAACGGCCTACTTTTTATTAGCTAAGTGTAATAGTGTTTCTTATCAGCAAATTAAATAAAAAGGCAGAAAGAGAGCTTTTCTTAATGTTTTTTCAGCAGCTATTACGCAAACATTTCAATACACCTATCGAGGAAGCAACAAATTAGCGAGCGGAGCGGCTCTAAATCCTCCTGTTACTGCTGGTTTTGGCATCGGCCTTTTTTTCCTTGTGTTACCATTGTGAATTAGAAGAGCTTCTAACCTCTGAGAGATGTTTAGCAGATGGACCATGTGGGTAAAAAAGTGCTCAACGTGGTGTAACAAAAGTTTTAGGCTTTTCAAGGCACTGCTGTGTTGTGCTTCTCTCCCAAAGTTACAATCTCGCACTGCTAGTGCTGTCAGCAGTGTCTTTTTTTTTCCTGCCAAATCAATCAAATCATGCGTCCTTTAAAAAGAAAAATCAATTTAGCCCATTAATTAGCTGAACTCGTTATAGTGCCCGGAGGCCAGAATCCTCATTTCCCCAAAGATTTGCTTTAAAAACACAAGCTCAAATGCAGCACTCGCATCTCGTCATCCAGAAGGACAGGACGTGTAATCTTTATCTGCTGATACCAAGCTCCGCTCTAATTAGATATTATTGTGATTTTTGTTATTTTCTGCCACATGTTACGTGCAGACCCTTCAGGAAGCTGGTGTTGGGGCAAAAAATTAGTACATCAAGCTACCAAAATGTTGCACGTGTTTATTCATTTTTTTCCCATTGTTACGTGAATTTAAAATTTCTCAACCTTTAAAAAAACTTTTAAAATCTAGGTTACCAACTTATAAGTAAATTAGAAAGAGTTGTTACATGAAAGTGGGTATTTTCTAGCTGAATATTCTTAGTTACTAATGCTCTTCCACGGCTCGTAAAAAGCTCTGTGAAAAGAGTGATGTTTTTAGTGAAATTCTCCTTCTTTAGGAGCGCAGCCTCTTGGTGACAGCAATAATGAAATCTCTTGCAAAGGACCTTTGGAGGGATTTGTCTTTTGAACCCCCTAAGTGGTACGTTTAGTGCGCTCTGAATGGCCTTCAAGAATAGAGACAGTAAATTCCCCTCCAAGTCAAAGCTCCCCACAGAAAATACCAGCTAACACTCGTCAAGGATCTTATACTCCACGAAGCAGAAGGAATTCAGTAGCTATTCAGCAAGACAATGTAAAGGCTTGTGTTGTCTCTGCTTGCCAGGCTTTCAGGGAGCTCTACGCCTCGAACACTGTCAGCAACTCAATAGCACATTGGATTTCCTGGTGGCTGAGCCTGCCAACTAGGTGCTGCAGGAAAGGAAACTTTGACGTAGGTGCCCCAGGGCACCCTGCAATGGGCACATCCAGGGCACGGGGTTTGGGGGTGCTGGGGGCTACTCGCTAGCTGGCAGCTTCTAAAACTCACACTCAAACTGAGCGGGATTAACCCAAGTCATGCGCTGGGCTTAGCAAAGTAGAAGGATCCAATTCGAAAACAAAGGGGAAAAAAACCTTAAAATTGTATCTTATTTTTCTTCTGACCTTAGTATGAATTGTAGGACACATGTAGGTCTCCCCTCTCTGAAGATCCATTTGGAAAAGTCATCATTGATCCATCTTAGTTTTTGATTGGAAGGGATGTGTGATTAAAGCAGTAGGCTCTTGCTGTGGACACTCCGTCAGGGTAGCTTTTCATCACCTTCCCTTGTCCTGCTCTTGAAAGGATTTTGTTGCCTGTTTTCAGCTCTTCGACCTGTCTGTCCTGAGCAGTGGGCCTGTTTTGCTTGTTTATTTTCTAGGGGTTCACCTGGCTTGGCATGCCTAAAAATAAGACAGAATAAAAGCAAAGCCTAGCAACTTTTTCATCCCTTCAGTGTGTGTTAATCACTCAGATACTTTATGGAAATTCAGCCTTGAGCATCGTTGAAGGAAAACTCCTAACTCAGCAGTTGCTCTGGCCGGGCAGATGCCAGCAGGATTCTGCAGAGCCCCTCATAGAGCAGGCTGTGGGATTGGGACTTAAGATTCATTAAAACCACTCAAATATTAAAATCACATGCAGCAGGAAACAGGGAGAAAAATGCAAACCACAATAATTAAAAAAGTGGGGTTTTTGTTTCTTTTTCAGCTTATGAGTAAAGAAAAGCATTTACAGAAATATTCTCAGACTTGCCAAACCCAAGAGTTTAATATCCAATTGGAAAGACTTAAAAATTGTGTTGGTAGGTCTGATGTACATAAAATTTTTTTCTTCTTCAGCTTTTAAACTTTCCCTGACCTTGCAGGCAATGACAGTTACAAACTGAAGGATCCAACGTGAAGTTCATGCAGAATATTCCTGTGAAGATTTTCCACCTTTCTCAAGCGCCTTCCCTGCCTTTCCATGAATTTCAGGAGTCTCTCTCATCCTTTTCTCTCTCAGGAGTCGCCACTGGGTTGACTTTCTCCCTCCCACATTGGGTGCGAAGTAGTGTGTGGCCTTCTGCTAAATCCAGAATCGGGTCCACATGGGAACTTACCCACATGGGAAAGATTTTGTAGCTACACAGTAATAGCTCACACTGGTGTCTCTTAGACAAGTAAAGCACAGACACTCCTGTTCTCACAGTCTCTTTTATTTTAACTTCAGTCCCTTCTTGGGCAATGCAAGCTACAGCAGACATGGTACAGTTCTACTTAAAAGGGTAATGATCTGTGATGGTATAAATTAAGTTTCTACCACCTACTGTTGCACTTTGAGGATGTTTTCCTGTAACACTACTATTTTAATGGGCTTTTTGCTGCATCAGGCTTTTTCAAGTATGCAGAGTGCTTTTCATTAGGGGTGTGTGCCCAACCCTGAGTCTGTTCCTGAATGTTTGTCAGCAACAGTAGTTCATGAAATCACAGAGGTGGTTGTTTGTCTTTCCTAGTTTCCAATAAACACGGTGTGAATACTGAGGCTTCACTAAGATTTAAACTAAATAATTAAGTAATGCTTAAGCTAAGTTTAAGCATTTTACTTTTTTATGGTTTGGTAGCTCCACCGTGGGTTGCAGTTGTGAGCTAGAAAAAAAAGTACATTTTATTTTCCCTGTTAACCTTCTCTTAGTTACAGTGTTCTAGAGCAGAGGTCCTTGAAATTTGGGAATGGAGGACACCTATTTTAGAAAAAAAAAAGTTTACGGTACTGTTTCATAAGCAGTAGTTAATGTATCCTTGCATCACCTGAGTGCTATGAGAGGTTGTTATTCTTCACCTTTTATAGATGGACAACCATATGAGAATACTGACCTGGAAGTACAAGGTCTCAGTTCAGCTTTTGACTCAGCTCATTTTTTCCAGTATGATTGTTACCAACACCAGGCTGAGGTTAAGAAGGAGAGATGCTCTCTAGGAAGACTTCGTGCAGCATTTAAAACAAAAAGCAAAATACCCTCAAAACCCAAAGTGAGTAATTCAGAGAAGGGAATATTCAGCTCTCAGGTTCTTCTCCCAACAGATTTTGCCTTAAACAGTCTTTGAATAAAGTGACAAATGTGAATAAATGCTTCTAATTAGGATAAATCAGTTAACTAACAGATAACTAAGACATTTACCTAATTTCCTCCACATTGAGGTGGACTGTTCTTGATCTGGAAGAAGATCCCCCTAGATTTTCTTTAGAAGAAGTCAAGATCTCCTCCTCCAAACTCAAGAACTCAAATCCATCCCAACAAGCAGTAAATTGGCAAAGACAGCAGGAGACTGCAGCGAGGAACAAGGAGTTCCTGGCTAACCTCAAAAAAGAAACATGTAGTGTGAAAGGTGGCAACAGGGGCAGGTGGCTCAGGAAGAATAGAGAGAGACCGTCCAAATGTGCAGGGAGGTGGTTAGAAGAGCTGAAGCCCCTCTGGAATTGGGTGAAGGCTGCAAAGGGCAACAGGAATGACTTCTCAAAGTGTGTCAGCAGCAAAAGTGAGGCTAGAGAAAATGCAGGTCTGCTGCTGAATGGGGCAGGGACTCTGGTCGTGGTGGACACGGAAAAGGCTGAGCTCTTGAATGTTGTCATCTCCTCAGTCTTCACTGGTAAGACTGGCCTTGAGGAATGCCAGGCACTGCAGACCGAGAAGAAAGTCTGTAGCAAGGAAGACCTACCCTCAGTGGAGAAAGATTTTCTTAGAGAACACTTAAACTGGACATACCGAGGTCCACAGCTCCTGGTGAGATGCACCTGCGAGTGCTGGAGAAGCTGTAAGATCTCATTGTAGACCCAGTTATGTTCAACATATTCCAGACGGTTCAGCCTATTCCTCAGTGACTGGTAGGAAGGGACAGAGCAAACCTTCATCAAGTTTGCAGACAATACAAAACTGGGAAGAGTGGCTGTTAAACCATGTTTCTGTTAAACCAAGTCCTGCCCATGGGGAGAAGTGATCCTATGCACCAGGGCTGATCATCTGACCAGGAGAGCAGCTCTAAGGAGAAGGACCTGGAGTTTCTGGTGGACAAACTGACCATGAGCCACCAATGCGCTATGGAAATAATGAGTTTTTTATTTTCCTTAGAAGAGTGGTCAAGCAGTGGAACAGGTTGTCTAGAGAGGCTGTGGAGTCTGTGTCCTTGAAGGAGAAATTCAAAGCTCTGACAGAACACGGGGCCCTGAGGAACCTGACCAGATTTTGAGATTGGATCAACTTGGATCCAGTCTTGCTTTGAGTGGGAAAGCAGTGGGGCCTGTAATTCCGCTGAAATTCCCTGATTATAGCAGGAATGTTATGAACAGAACATCTTTCACCAAAAGAGCCCCGAGGGAAAATAGAGGCAATTGTCTTTCATGTTTGTGTGCTGCAGCGTAAACTAAATCAAAACATGTTTCTGTGGCTTATAGTTCAATAAAGATTTTCCCACATACTGAAGTTATTCAGGCTGAATGTTTACTCCAGTGTCATCTTCAATTTTACACACTTTCTTTGCTGAGTTCAGTTTATAAGTTGTGGTAGATACTGTTCCAGGTCACTTTTTTTTTTTTTTTAAGAAAAATCTTCTTTTCCTCTGTAAATTGCTCTCTTTGGAAAAA
>VZSG01000343.1:740818-770953 GCA_013398315.1 Nothoprocta pentlandii | reverse complement strand
TGTCAGTGTTATAATTTTCCAGCAGACAACTACTTGTATTATTATTATTGCAGTATTTTTTTATTAGGTGTACTACAGTGCTTTCTTTGGCAAAGATGTTATAAACTGAATTCTTCTCAATTTTTATTATGACTGAACTTTAATGTGAGAGCAAAGCAGAATTATGAAATTTCCTGCCATGCTGTTTTTGGCCACATCTTTTTTTTTCTTAGTGCAATTAAAGAGTTGAGTCTGCTTTTACCATCCAACTTTTGAAAATTATTTTCAAGTCTCAGATAATAGTTGTATATATTCTTTGGAATTTGTCATCACTCTTGGTTAACAAGATATTAGAGTTTTACAAATTAAAATTTTGCTGGGAAACACTATATTTGTTTAGCAAGAAATGAGATGTAGTGAATTTTAATCAGGAAAACTACAGGTCTCACAAACTTTTAAGCAGTCTAGGACAGGATACCTGCAGGTATTTTGGGTTTGTGTTTGTCTATATGAAGGTTGCATGCAAGGGGCTCAGAAAAAAAAAGTATTTAATGTCCTAAATGTATTTAATGTCCACTTTCCTAGTAGGAAAGTAGGAAGTTTCTATCGGAAGTGTTTCCAACACTTCTATTAAGTGTTGGAAAATGTGCATTATAGGAGTGCTTTGTCCGAAATAATCCTACTTTAGGAGATTAAAAAAAAAAAGCTTTTTGACACTAATTTGGTTAGAGGTGCTAATTTGCCATGACACATCACCCGCAGGAATCATTAGTTTTCAGAAAATATGTTTGGTATTTTCCGAGTTGTGACTCTCAATGGTTGCAAAGAGTTGTGCCCTGTCAATAAGGAAACCAAAGCCCAGATTTTACAAATATTAACTCAGAGATTAATTGATCTGTGAAAAGTATTGGTTTTGTAAAACCAATCTCATACATAACTCTTTGAAGGATCTGAGCCAAAAAATTGTCATGGTTGAAGCCAATAAGCTTTCACATTTTTGTCTGAAAGAAATTTTAAAACATTTTGGAAACCGAGGAGGTAAGTAGGGATACCAAAGAGCACGTCTGCTTTTCCTTACGGGGAATCGAGGGCTGTTTTTTCTGTACCCATCCTGACAAGGTAATGATCTGTGGAATGAGCAGGAGATATGCTAAATTTCCCTGCCCAGTCATGTCTTTTATTGCATCCTACCTGTTATCCACACTGATGTTACTCCAGATGGTAACGTCTTCTGGTTGCACACCTTGCCTGTGAGTCACCTGGTGCTATTCTGTTGATATATAAAACTATTGTTTTATTTCTGACCCTTTGAGATACCATTTTTTCAGGTATCATTCGAAGAACCAATACTTTTTAACGTTCCAGTTGGTATTTATGTTAATTTGAGTTCAGTTTGTTCTCTGAGTTTCTGAGTTCAGCTATATTTAGCCTGGTTTCCCGAGGAACTGAGGTTTATGTGATGGCTTTATCTATCCATCTGTCCTCCACTTTCTGAATCTGGTCATCAACTTGAACCACATTTGATGCAGTGGTGTCTCAGTGATGTTAAATTAGGTTTAGCTTCCTTTCATTTCATTGAGTTAGTCAAGGAGAGAGACACGAGTTAATATCCCGCCTAAGCTCAGCAGATGTGTATGGAATATTTTGGTAGGTAACCAGTGGAACCAGTGAGAGCTCAACAGTTCTCACTCAGCAGGTAGGGACAGCTGGTTGCTGTGGATGGCAGGGATTGAGAGTATTTGGGAAAAACGTTGCCAAACATGGGGCTGTGGATTGTCAGGGTTTGGGGGATGTGTAGAGATTATCGAGAAGGACTCGGTGTTACTGTGGTGAGAAAAAAATGTTTGAGAAAATGCAATGTGGACACTATAAGAAGTTAATTTTAATGCTCGGAAAACTGCTTGCCTTAAACAAGGGAGATTGTGAATTGAAGTCTTGACAGATGAAGTCTCTCTTTTTTGGAAAGTTACAGTATTACATTTTTTTCTTGATTTTGGAAGAGGGCTCTTGGACATAGCAGAAAGTCTTATCGAAAGGGAAATATGCTCCTGCAAAGCAAATGATTTCAATGTCCTTGAGAAACAAACTCTTCTTTGCTTCATCCTCACCCCTAGGTAAACAATCTTAACATGTGTTTCTTTGGGGGTAACTAGAAACAGGGGAAGAGTTGAGATTCAGAATTCCTGATATGAATGTGATTGTGGGCGGAAAGAAGTTCATAGCTGAGCTCTTAAAGTCAACTCTGAAAGATGCCATGCCTAGTGATGAGTTAGGGGGGAAAATAAAAGCAGCCCACTGCTTCCTAGCTAAGGTGGGGCTGATAGAGTCTCCTGTCAGAAGATAATTCTCTGGTTTGAATGAATGAACTTGAGGTATTCATGTACTGAAGTAAGGCAGAGATTGGAGTTTCTGAAAAGGATTTTGGCCTGAATGATTTTCTTCGTTTTTAAGTACTTGTAGTGAATCTTAGTGTCCAGATAACTGATAGCTGTGATTCAGGTAGGTTCGATTCAGGTAGGTTCGATTCTTTGTTCTTCAGTCCACAAAAACTAATACTGTGGTCCAATAAGATTTAAAAAAAAAAAAAAAAAAAATCAAAACACTTCATAAAGATCCTATACCATCTTCAGGCTTTTCCCTTGGTTCCAGGAACTGAGTGGATCTCTCTTAAGAGCCAGGTGGAAGAGCCTGAAATGCTTGAGATGCAGAAAACATTCAAGATCTGGAGGTTCAGGAAAAGGCAGTTGTGGTCCTGTGAAGATCATGGAAAGGACAGTGCTGTGCATGGTGCTGTCAGGAGATGGTTATGCATTGCCAGATGATGGATGATACGCAAGACCTAAGGGATGTCGCCTGCGTGATGGCCCTGAGAGATTTGGTTTAATAATGCTCTTAATGAAGTCAATAACACAGTTAAATGACGACCATCCTCTACATAAAAGCAGAGGCTTTTCACATGCTTTTAGAAGGGGAGGCTTAACACTAAGATTAGTCTTATGGCCTCTATTATTGTGCTCATCAGAAAGCATAGAACTTGAATTTTGTCAAAAAGCCCATCACCTCTGGTAGTCTGTTTCATAAGCTGTGTTTCCAGCAAGGTCTTTTCTGCTTGAAATCTCAAAAAATTTAAAAGTTTTCTTGGACTTTGCACTGACTACTAGTTATGCTGATGCTTATAAAGAGAAAACACAGAGGTTGCCGGTGTGCATGTGTCTGTCTTGTTAGAGATAAACTCAGAGAAACCTGCACTGCAGGTAGAGGCCGTGTGTTTCAGCAAGGTTTGGTGATTAGCTTTACAGAAGACATTACTCCAGAAGCAAAATCAAATGGACGTTTTGGGTGCAGCAAGCAAGGAAAGCAAGACAACACCATTCTCCAGTTCTTCCTTCAAAGCTGATTAATTTTCAGAATCCAACCCAAACCCCCTGATTATAAGCCTTAAGTCAGCTTGTGTATCCATTAAACTTGAAGAAGGGCAGGATAATTTGTAATGGAAACTTAGAGATCATGCACTAGTCAGCTGGAATGCAGAAAATTAGGTCATGTTTTTTGACCTGAAGCTGATTCTGCCTTGCCTTGGTCTGTCTCTTAAGTACATTAGTAAAACGCAGTGCATACACAGTTTCAAGCTTTTAAAATTTTCTTAATTCTTCTATTTTACTGCTTACTTCTGCAGTTGGGCTCAGTATATTTATCCTATGTGAACTCTTTGCATACCTAACCTATGAGCACAGATTCTGTAGAATATTAACAAGTCCATCTACAGTGCAGATCTGTGTACAGATCTTTCATTTGTGAGCTTGCTTTTGGAGAAAAGCTTCTCATTTTGACAGCGACAGGATGGCGGGAGTGAAGTTTCCATGTGCCAAAGCCTGGAGTCCCAGCCTGGTGTTCTCTTGTGCCAGCAAAGCTGTTTCTGAAGTGCTCTGATTTCATCCAGCCCTGGATAATAAGCCGCCTTTTGCCTTTTTTAATTTTAGCCAAATCAGCTGCCTGAATTGGTTCACTAGCCCGAGCATTTCTGCCACTTACTGAACCTAATCTGGAATATGGACACGAAGAAGGAGGTAGTGGCAGTGGTCTCCAAGAGCCCGGGAGAGCTGGTTTGGGTTTCCAGGGCTCTAGATGTTGAGCGTGGGCTCTGCCACTGCACACCCTGATCTACCCAGCAAGCTGTTGCAGGAAGGTCTCTCCTCTCAGTTCCCTCCTTGTCTTCTCCAGGGAAACATGAAATTCCCCTTTGGCTGCGTCTGGGAGTTGCTACTTAGCAGCTGGGTGGTGGAGAGCTGTGGGGTGGGCAGCAAGAGGTGGAAGGGGAGAGATGTGGGGCAGGAGAGGGGGCTTGGTGGGCAGCAAGAGGTAGAAGGGGAGAGATTGGGGTAGAAGATGGAGCTTGGTGGGCGGCAAGAGGTGGAAGAGGAGAGATGTTGGGTAAGAGAGGGAGCTTGGTGGGCGGCACTCCGGCTCGCTAGAAGAACATCTGCAGCTGTCGGTCTGTGCACATCCATGTCAGAGGTACTTGCGCTCCACAAATGTGACATTTTCTATGTAGGAGACACCTCAGGTTGAAGGGGGGAGGGTTGCTTTTGCCTTGTGCAATTTTCAGATTATTTTCTGTACTAATATGTGTATAAAAAGGACGTGTTAATAGTAGAATTTCTCTAGTCATTTAACTGTGAAAACTCGATTACCTGAAACATATATTTAAGATGTACATTCAAGAGTTCTATTTGTTACATTATCACATTGCCTCTGGTCCAAATTCATTTTTTAAGGGAAAATTAATATACTTAAAATATTAGTATTTCTTCTGCTGCTTGCTTACATAGAAAAAGAACAAAAACATTTGTCACATTTTTCAGACAAATATTGCTGCAAGAGGAAAAACCACTTACGTGCAAATACATTGGCAGCTCCGTGCAGTAATAAATGTGTACTGACTTGCAAGTGCTCAGGCAGAAAATAATATTTAAAGAAACGAGTGCTGGGCATGTATTGATATTAGCAGTACATTTGCCACAAAGCTCAGTGCCGCGCTGGAATTCTATATAGGCCATAAATACCAGCCACTAATACAGAAATGAGCAAAAACAAGGATTACAGGAGTGAAAGCTTAGCAGCCTTAGCCCAGCGTTTCACTAATTAAATCTTTAAGCAGGCCATGGTCGCTTTGCTTCACGAGCATTCCCAGGATTGGAGATGTATCTAACCCCTCGTACCGCATTTCTGTGGACACACGCACTCAAAATGTAACTTGCCATCAAATTTGTATTGAAGGCCAAAGCTACTTGCAAATCCGCAGAAAATCTAACGTAAATTGGATTTTTTTTTTTTATCAATTGCATGTGACGTGTCTCGGGAGCCCTTTTCATTCTTTCATCTCTGCAGTACAGGGCAAACAAGTTTTGAAGCTATCCAAAGTCACCACTTACATTTAATGCTGTTATTTCAGATCTTTGCCAGTGCATTCTGGGCTTTAAAAAAAAAAAAAAAAGGTAAAAACTGAAAACTCAGCTGACAAAATTAACTGCATTCTTAGTAATTCAATACTCACTGCAACAGGAGGATAAAGAATCAAATATTGCAGCCGTTTTTTTTAGCGGATAATTTTTGACCATATGTGCAGCTATGCATACTAAGATAATCTTAATCAAAATTAAAATTTAATTAGAATGAAGCAGTTAAGGAAGCCGAGAAGAAATCCATGTTCTCTGAGACCCCAAGCTCAGCAACTGCAGCTGGCGAGGAGGCCACTGGAGGTTTTGCTCCTCGGTACCCTGCCTCCGACGTGACCCTGCCGAGAAGTGGATTGACTGTTGATAGGATTTGCCACCCCGGATCACGCTTCCGACTGGGAGCCGCTCTTCTAGCCTGTGACAGGCAGGCAGTCTGGACACAAAGGCTGTATTGAGATATAGGTTAGGTTATATATAGTACCCTGCTTCAGAATAGCCTCCATTTCGTGAGAAGTACCGTCAGTGTCTTGGTTTTATTATCATTACCTCTGCAACAAGGATCTCTTCACTTCAGCTTTCCTGTTGGGAAGGTTCACAAGGGATTTCCAAGTGTGTCTGGAAAATTAACAGAAGCGGCACCATAAATGCAAAGGCTGAGTTGCCCACAGTTTAAGTGTCTGAAATTGATTCCAAATACCCACATTTTAAGTGTCTGAAGTTGAATTCTTTGTATTGGGGAGTAGAGCAGGCAGATGGAAGGGAGAAAATAATAGCACATTCAGTCGTTATCTGGAAAAAAAACTGTGGTTCCTTAATTCTTTCCTCTGTGGAGAATATAAATTGCTAGTTACGGCTTTAAAAGATAGAAAGCATTCAGAGTCTTTCAAGTTATTTTTGGATTTGCTTAAGAAAAAATCCAGGAGCTGGCGCTTCTTATAAAGAGTTCGGAGATGATAAAAACGTTAAATGATAAAAAAGTACCTTAAATTTTCCGTCCGTTTCATCCAGTTTGATAATTCAGAAGATGCCAGCGTGGCAACGTCAGAGTTAGCAGAGCAGTGTGGAGAACAGGTTGGTTTCGTACCTGCCGCGAGGGTTTGAGCTGGACTCGTTTCATTTCCCACCTACGTGGGCAGCGTCTCGGTGGCTGAGCCCAGCGGGGTGGCGAGGAGATGGCACCCGCGTGTGACAGCCCTGCCACATGGGGCACTTGTCAGCTCTCTGCTCTCGCGTCCGGTCCCCCCGTTGGGTGCATTTTGCCTCTGCCTTAGCGTTCCCCTGTGTCCCCATAGACGTTCGGTGACCAAACGGGAAGGTGCCTTTTCAAAGAGTGTTCAAAAGTGACTTGATGGTGATTGATCTTGTTGAAGCTCAGGACAAAAAGCAAAACTTCACACCTTACAGGAACAAATAGAAAGAAGCTGTATTTTCCTATTCCCAAGAGGGGAAACTGGTGGTTCAGTCTCAGTGTTGCCCGTGGCTGCTGCCACGTGGAAGAGCTGTTGGCCACGTGCAGGGCCATGTCCCAGTCCCTCAGCAGCAGAGAAGCACTGATCCTGCAGCTTTTCCTCCACCAGCACCTACTTCAGGGTGGAAAAAGATTCACGTGATGATTATGACAAGGGGAAGGTTTTCTCCGAGGGGTCTCTTAAACACCTGGCACATCTAGAGAATGAGCAGCTCAGGGTGTTAGGTAAGGAGCAGCTCCTCAGCAGGCCAAACCATGTGTCATGTGCTTGTAGGGCGCCACGGCCCTTGCAAGAACTAACGAGGTAATTAGATAATAGGCTTCCAGGCCTCACTTCTGCTGCACCTGGTTGTGGAAGGAGAGGCAGAGTTGGCTTCTTGCCTCTTGGGAAGTGATGCCAACATAAGGAGAAGGGACAGAACATGGAAGATTAGCATGGGATGGAAAGGGAAGAGTTGCAAGCGACCGGTCCAAACTCTTTGATCCCACAGCATTATGATTTTGTTTGCATGTGGCTGATTTTCCTGGAGCAAGTTCTTCTCTAGGGGTGTGTAAAGGCCATATTTCTCTCCCAGAAAAAGAGAAAAAACTGTTCTTGTCTGGATGCTTGTGTTAGTATGAGCTCTTCTTGCTGTTGGTCTTAGGAGAACCAGGTGTGAGATGTACGTTGGAGAGTAGCTAAGTCAACAGTAACTTCCTTCTGAACCCACTGGCTTTGCTTCAATGGCCCTTGAATTTTAGAGACTGGACAGAAAATAAAAGTAGATTAAAGGAATTCCTGTTACCTGTTTGCCAACCATTTTTTTGCCAAACCTCGCAGACTTCCTTTGGTCATGCTCTCCCATTTTGCCAATTCTTGTCTTTCTTACTAGCTTTTCCTCCGTTCCCTTCAAAACCTCCTATCCGTGATGCAGTCTCCCTGCAGGGCCCTTGTGCCATCTATATTTAAATCTCCCTTAACTATTTGCCTAAGGGGAATCTTCACATGGCCTGAAAATTGCCAGTTTGTTCCATTTTCCTTAAATTCTTTCTAGTTCTCGGGCGAGCTTTAGATTTTGAGCTATCCCAAGAGAGTATTCCCTACAGTGGCAAGGCAACAAGACCCTAGCAAGTGAAGACAACTGAACCTGCAGCACTGCTGTGGCCAACAGGGAGCTGGGTTGGGTTGCTGGAGCACAGGGATGACCATGGGACTCCAAGACAAAGCTGCTTGGGATGCTGTGATAATTCTTCTAGCAAGTGAAGTTGGCTGAATGGATCTACCAGCTGCAAACGCAGCCAATAAGGCACCAGGTTGGGTGTTTTCAAGGAGGAAGGTGAAATTTGCTTTAACACCGGATTATTAACACTGTATGAGTGTATTAGAGCAAAGTTCCTTTCTGTAAAACACAGAACTTCAGGTATACACTCACAGCTTCTATCATGGGGGGAAATGATAAATAAATATGGGAAAATCACATTTGTCAAAATCTGTGGACTGTCCTAGATGTGTGTCTGTAGATGTGTACTTGCCTCAGATCATTGGGGAAAAAAAAAGAAAAAAAACACATTATTGTAGAAGCCCTTTGTTATTTCAGGTGACTGAGTTTTTGGAGCCACTCGGGGTGCCCTTTGCCCCTCGTGACTCTGACCAAGAGCTTCCATTTCAAGTCCTGGGTGGTATTTTGAAGTTTCTGGCTCCTTTTAGCTCCTCACCCCCCCGCCAGCTTCCTCCAGCTCCTGCCAGGAATTACCTCAGCACATTTTTGGGCAGTTTCCCCTGCCGAAGGGCTGCTTTTTCTCCGGCTTTCTCATTACCTCCCGCTCACATCCCACCCCTCAGTGACTTAGAATCGCTTCGTGGCTGCCTCGTGGCTTGGGCTTTCAGCTCAGGGATTCCTCAGAGAGCCTGGCTTAGTGTAAGTGAGATATATTGCTCACTTTACAGGAGGCCCTTTGCTGTTGTCTGCACATCGTGTGTTACAGCTCTTCAGGGATCCACCTACAATAGTTAAATATTACAGCAATGATTTACAGCATCCCGAGGTAACGTATAGATCATTTAGTAGCATTTGAATGCCTGGTGTTTACAGGCCTGAGAGACATTTCTCTTCACAAATCTGTCAGGTAAAAGGTATTTTCAAATTAAAGCCTCAGTTGGATTTTTTAAAGCTCCATAGGTGCAAACTCATTGATGGATAAGCATCACTTGCTTTTCAGTGTTCTTGCACATGCTGAAGCCTTTCTGAAGGGCTGCATGAAAAGATGATACTTTGTGCTGAGCCGTAGTTGGAGCATTTCGAGAAACATTTTCTGCATGAAATGAAGGTTCATTGTGCATCAATAAAGGGGAAAAAAAAGGAGCATTCTTTTAGTCTGTTAATCCTTTAGACAAGAAAGAACATTTATTTCAGTCCAAGAGTATAAGATCTAGTCGGAGGATGATGCAAGTTTTGTTATTGTTTCTCCATGAAAAGACCGGAGGAAAAAATACAATAATAGATGCTCGATAGTGAGATCTTTTTTCCATGTAGCAGAAATGAGCCAAAGCCTAAAGGAGAAATGATATTTTCTTGAAGTTTTTTTTTTTTGTGGTTAATAACAGAAACTTCTTTCTAAACAAGAAAAAAATATTAAACTTGCGATAGCAGGTTATAGTAGTCAGGAATATGACTTCTAGTTAAATGTGATGGCATTTTAAAAAAATACCATGAAACTGCGGAATTATTTTCTCTCAGGCGCAACAAAATTAAATTTACTAGTAATGTGGACAAAAAGCCCAAGCACCTTACTAAAGCCAGTAACCTTGCATTACAAGGCTGGCAACCTGGCATTGACCTTGGTGGGAATTTTGCCTATAGGTAAAGATATAACAGCATTTAAACTTGCTCCAGGCAGGATTAATTCCCACTTAGTCAGAAGCAAATTTAAAGCTTGTGGAGGAGTTTGGAAAGATAGATATATAAATAATAGCCTCCCAGTGTGGAATTTCCGGTTGGTTTCTGGCCAGCTGGAGCAATGAATGTCTTGAGGCAGGACAAGTCCCTCTCATCATTAACTGTCAGGAAAGTTTGTCCATAATGTTGGTGTTAGGCCAGCCGCGGTCTTGAACAGCTGAAAATCGCGCTGTGCATGGGTCCAGTCTGTTTAGGCTCTGTTTATTTGTAATTAGTCATTAAAAATGGCTATTCTTGACAAGAAGGAAGCATGTGTCATCTGCAGTGCTTCCTGACATGTCTAAGACCAGTTTTGCTCTATAGTTTAATAGTTACTTAGTGCAATATAAACACCAGCAATTTTCTTAAATGCTGGTGAGCTATAGATATGGATGTGTCTAAGTACATTTAACCCTGTTACTAGCTCCACACGATTGATGGCTTCTGGTGGGTTCTGGTGGAATAAGGATGTCCAAGAACTCTTAAACAAAGCACAAATGATTAAAACAAATCAAAACAAACCTGCTGCGTTTTCATTCCTTGCACATCAGAGGGATGTTGGGTTCGGTTTGCAGTGCGGTGCCCAGCCCGCTGTGCGCCTGATGGAAACGAACCCACCACGCGTGTCAAGCCTCTTCCATGCTCATGATTCTGGAATGGGTTTCCTAAGCCTTCCCCCTTGGCCCCACCACCAGCAGCACTGAGTGCTGTGACACTGACAGGTCTTCTTAACATTGATGCATGGTTGGAGAAGGAGGAATTGAGGTCCTGAATGAAAACGAAGCTTCTTTGCTGTTGTCACACTGGGCTTTCAGTGCTGGGAGCTCCGTTCGGGTCCCCTCGAGTTACTCAGTCTCTGAGTTAGTGTCTAGTTCTCTCCTGCTCCGCCGCTGTTTAATTTTCCTTCTAACCTTCAGGAAAAACAGTTGTATTTCTCCTCTGCTACTCACCTTCCCCTCATGCTTTAAATGGGAGCTCATTCACTGGCTTTCCATCTCTAGCAGAGCATAAGAAATTAAGGGACTTGGTTACCAAGGATGTGCTGCAGCAAATACAGAGATCATTGATACCAGCATTCAGCTTTGGTGAGTGGAAAACCTGCACTTTGTGTATGTTGGGGGAAATGAGTGTTGTGAGAATCCCAGAAAAAGCTACAATTAAAAGGAGATCAGGGACGTCCATGAGCGCTACTGTCTGCTGCTAATCAACACTGTTACTTCAGAGAAGCCGTGATTGCGCTAATTAGACAAGCTACGTCCTACATGGCAAGACACTCATATCACTTTATTTCATGAACCTACCTATTAATGTTATTTACTCAATTATTTATTGCCAAATCCCCATGGGTCCTGTGTAGCAAAGAATAACGCATGCACTGCTTTCTGTGCAAAATACTGTGCAGTGACATAACCCAAAACAAGCAGGGGAAATACGGTGTGATGGGTAACCAGCTCAGCGCGAGCCTTTCTGCCTTCCCCGTTGTTCAGGCTGTGGGAAGCCAAATAATGAACGTTTTGGATGTGAATATGTGTTAATGCAATAAACTGCCTTGGAAAAGGCCCTCTGTGTGCCACATGCCTCCCTGCAGGGCATAATGTGTGCCCGAGATCCCCAAATAAGGGATGCAGCCTTGGTTGCCCACGGAGTTTTATGAGGTAAATCTGATGTGCTGTTGGAGTCGGTGTGTTATGGGGTTCACTGCGTTATGTGGGGCCGTAGCTCCCCCTCCCATAGTCACTCGCACCCATCTTCACATCCCCATGGGAGCCACATCCCTGGGGCAGTACGCTCTGATTTCCAGGTTTCTTCAGCTTATGCTGCTCCTTCAATCCCGTCTTTGCAGTCCCAGCCCGTCCCTTGTGCTGGTGTCAGCCTCGACATGGCACAGGGCACAGAGATGCTTTTCCATGGCCTGTCTGCTGTTGCTTACAGATCACAGCTCCTGAGACATGGAATAAGTAGCAATTTTTTTTTTGTCTTATACTTGGGGATTCTTAAATTTTTGCAAAGTTGTTTTCAGATAAAGCTAGGTTTATTTCAAACATACCGTATGCTTTTTCAAAGTGCAAATGAAAAACAGGAGGTCGCAAGTCTTTTCCAGTGTGCTCCCTTCAAAGGGAGGCAGTTTTCCTATCCCTCCAGTTTCTGACTGGAAAAATGGGTAGTAGAGGAGGCGCAGATAGTGGGCAGCATCCTCACTGATGCCCACTGGCCTGTTTACGCAGGAGCTGAAGCTGCTTCAAGCCTGCAATGTTGTACTGGACATGAATAAACAAACACTCCCTTTTTTGAATATTCAAGGATGTCAACAAGCAGGGCTCTGCGAGCATGTCCGGGTGCAGAAGTGTCCAGCATTTCCTTCCCTGTCTCCCGAAAGTTTGCCGCATGCTTGGCGTGGCAGCGCGGCTTCTTGCAGGAGCTGCCACACTGGCTCCGTCCACGTGGCGGCCGTTCCAGTTCTAACTTCTTCCTGCAGCTTTGTCTCCCGGCCCCTTTCCTCACAGCCGGCCGGCCGAGCAGGGGCTGTCCGCGCCGGCGGCGGCGACGTCCCAGTGCGGGGGGACACCCTGTCCTGCGGTGGGGCGAATCGCGGCACCGCGGCGTTCTTGTAGGCCGGACAATGGCGGCCCGCGCTGCCAATCTGATAGCGGCCGTCCTGCCTGCCGGAGATCCCTGTCGGTTTGGGCTTCGGGCGCTGTCAGTCCTGTGCGTGCTCAAAAGCAGGCGCTGTTTATATAAAGAAACAAAGTGGGGTTTGGTTCCCGTTGGGACCTTGTCAGCGTTGCTGCGCGTCCCGTGTCTTCCCTGCGCTTCTCGTTGGCTCGTCTTGGGAAGAGGAAGCTGCAAAGCGGCCACCTCCTCCTCCTCCTCAGAGCGTCTCCGGGCGGGCGGCCCTTCCTCCGCCGCATTCCCACTGCTTTTGTGGGAAGGCTCTTCCTCCTGGGGCTGCTCAGTATTGCCTGCTCGTGAGAATAAAAGTCCTGGGAATGGCTTTTGAGCAGTCAAAATCCCCCTGACCCAGCGGCATGCAGATAGTCTCGCTCAGGATACCTGTGTCTGGGAGCAAGGGGTGTAGCCAGGGACTGTTCCTGCCTGCGCTGCAGCAGCCACTGGCCTGGGAAAGGCGAGCGGGGGCTCTCTCATGCTCCTACACCATCTTTCAGGAATTAAAGGCCAATCTTAGAGCTGCTGTAAATGGCAAAATGGGAGCTGTCTGCTGTCTCCAGGCTTGCCTTCAATTGCAGTCGTCAGCTTGCAGTGCGGCAGGCCTCGAAAATCCCCCTTTCAAATATTTTCTTTTCAACTGCTTAACAATTACCCTCTAGTCTTGCTGCACAGTTGATGCACTGACAGCTGTAGACTTTTATAGGGCTTCTGGAAGAGTGTTACCAATATGAAGCTGGGGTACCTGCCCAGTGATACAGGCCCGATAATTTGGAGTCTCAAATATTCCTTCAGTCTTTTAACATAGAGGAAATTAAATCTGAAATACATTTCTACTATTAAAGGACGGTAAAAGTCCGCTGTGAATTGCCTCAAAAAGAAAAAGGCAGCCAGCCCTTTCTTTCATTTTCATATACCTGAACTTCATTATTTCGATATCTCAACACATTCCCTCTTCGACAAAAGACAGCAGGACGGAGCTTTTCAGATCCTCATTTGAAAGTCTGCTGCAGCATCAAGGTGCGATGCGATGAAATCAAGACAAAGAGCAGCTTTAGCTTTAGCTCATGCTACCGTTTTTCTTTTCTTTTCTTTTCTTTTCTTTTTTTTTTTTTCTCTTCTCTTCCTTTTCTCTGGGATTCTGTGTGGATCCAGCAGCAATTAATATTTGGTGCAGTCTCTTCCTCATCCGTGTGCTCCAGGAATGAATTGTAAAGGATTCCTTAACCTTCAAAATGCAATTGATCTCACCAACAGTCTGTGGTTTTCCATTATTTTCCTCGGTGCAGTTAAGAAGGTTTGCAGGAGAGGTGGATTTACTATAATGGCGGCTAAGTAGTTTAACTTAATCCTGAATAAACAAACAGATGCTCTCACCGAGGACCTGGCATCTGGGGCTGTCAACATGTATTACCGCAAGGCTCGGGAGAGATAAAATTATCATTAGCCTTCACAGAAAGACCCCGGGTACATTTCGGGAAGAATTGTTCTTTCGATCATGAACTAGATCATGAACTCCTGCAAGGAGCAAGTCTGGATGTTTAGATGCACACGCTGGTGACGGCACAGACAAAATGCCGCTTTCCTCAGCCCATTTGTGCTTCCCAGCTTGTGTCTCACGTGGTTGTGACTCTTCCCCGAGGGCTAATGCTGAGGTATGTGTGCGAGTTTACACCCTAGAGCGTGTGTTTCCCGCCGCGGCGTGCCTGCTGTGGGGTTATACCTCAGCAGGTCTGGGGCTTTCTGATGGTTCCTTGTCCGACGGCGTGGTTCCGGCCACCGAATGTCACCCCGGAGCTCCCGGGGCTTGGAAGGAGCCAGGGCCGCGGCCTGCGCTGCTCTGTCCCGGCCGCGACGCCGGCGCCAGGGCCGGGCCGGCCTGCAGGCCGTCACCTTTATACCTCCTTCTGTCAAAACCCTTCCGTGTCTGTCAGAATCCTTGTCCCCACATTTATGCACCTGGAATAACATTTCTGCCGCAGCCTTTCCGTGCAGTGTAATAACGTGGGGGCTCTCTTTTCCCGGTGATCGCTGCCCTCCTCGGTGCTTTCAGTGTTCAGTGAGGTTCAAAACCCAGATTTCGGCCAAAGAAATTCGGCAAAATTTCTGTAAGTATTTGAAAAGGAATTTGTAATGAAAGTAATTGGTTTAAAACTGAACCCTAAGTATTTCTCCAAGGGGAAACACAAATGCTGCAGCCCCAGCAATACCCAGGTTTCAGTGAGCAGACTAACATTGTGGACTCAAGAGTGATGCTGCTATTCCTCTGAGAGAAAAAACCTTTTCTGAAGTAATTTCATTTTCCTGAACCCACATGATCTCCTTCTCTTTATATTAAAACCAGTATTTGGAGGACTTTGCTAGGGACGCTTGAGCAGAGGAAGTGGCCACTGCTGCTGCCTGCCCCACGCATCCTGTGGTCTGCATCCGAGGGCTGCCACGTGTGTGCCACACACACGTGCCACATATATCCTCCATGAAATTTACTGCCTTCCCAGCATCTCAGCTCCTATCAGGACCTGTCCTTCCCTAAAAAGGTAGATGTGAATGTATCTCAGAGTGGTGCTGTTCTCCTGAGAGGTCAGAGTCAGGTGCAATTTATACAGGTTGTGACTTTCAGCTAAATTCCCTAATGAAACACTAACTGAATGGGTTGTGGAGGGCTCGAGTTATCCACAAGGGCGCAAGGAGGACTTTGTGATCGAGCTTTTCACAAACAAGTGCTTTATTTCAAATTCGTCCACCAAGATTGGGTCTTGTTGATGAGAGAGCATCCATAACAGGAACCCAAAAGTAGATTCAATTCAAAAAATATCTCATTGTATCAGCAAGTTTGGGTCTCAATTTCCCATTAAATTTAACTGAAAATCTGTTTCTGAATAATTTCTTCCGCAGAATGACCTTACAACACGGCTTATGCATTGAGCAGGACGGAACAATTTGGACAAAACAAATTTAAGTGCATTAGGAAACTGGATTTTCCTCCCGACCTCTTCTGAAACCTCTCAAGTTTGCATAGCTTTTGTTTCCTCCTTGCCCACATTTGGCAGTACCTTATGTCAAGAGGTGGCTGAATTCAAATCAATAGGCGAGATTATGTCTCGGGGACTTGACCCACAGTTATTGTGGCACGTTGCTGAGCAACCTCTTAAGAGGCACAGGGAATGAAGTGTGCAGTTTGCCATGGTTTTTTTTTCAAGGGATTTAGCCATTTGTTGCCAGTAAACTGCTTCTCCTGAGGTTTCTCCAGTGCTTGCTCAGTTCTGAACGCCACTTGTTCCTCCTCGGAGGGGAGGTAGAGGGACATCTGTCAACCTGTCCTCCAGGTGCGTGTCTTCCAGCACTGGGGAGAAAGGGGCTACTTCCAGCTCCTTCCCAGAAATCCAGTATATCCAAATGAGTTTTGAAAGGACTGTGTTGCTCTGATTGTAAAAAAAGGTATATTACAGGCTAGGCTAACCCTTTGTGGGGCTGTCAACCTTTCAGCTTTAGCAGCTTACTTGCATGAAATTCATATTCTGTGGTTGTTTTTGTACTGGAAAGCAAGTCAGTTCCTTCAAGGCCAGACTTACTGCTGAGCTTTGTGAGCGAAATAATTATTTTCAGAATAAAGTGACTTTTATTTCAGATTAGTGTGTCTGCAGGGAGAGTGGAGCTATTCCAAAACAGTTGATTTTGCTGTTCCCGTTCCCATCAACTTCTCCATATACCGAAGGCATCAACTTCAGGAACTGTGCCACGGCTGTTTAAGCTGCACTCCCGTTTGTCAAGGGAATAGTTAGTAGAAAAAAAACCTGCTGTTATTAAGCATATAGAGTTACGGGACAGAAGTTAGAGGCATTCGTCCACAGGGACAAATCCATATTATAAATAGCTTCCAGCAAAATCTTTTCATTTCCGCAAACAGTAAGCAAAGATTTTTTTAGGCTCTCTTCCTGGACTGAACTGCTAGGCAGAGAAACAGTTTGGCAGTAGGATCTTAAATTTTTTTAAATAACATTGCAGCAGGTCCATGATATATCCTGTTAATATGTGGCGAGAAAACCAAACCTCTGTAATATGACTGTTATGACTTTCTAATGTGAATTATGTCAGTTAGGACCTATAAGCAGTGGCTGCTCTGAAGCTGCTTCTTTCATTCGGCCAATGCTCAGATTTTCATGTGTCTTGCCTCTGTGTTAGCTGCACAAGCTTGCAAGAGATTTGTGGCTTGTGAGAGTATGTTTTTTAAATAGCTGCTTTGATGACAGGTATGAAATTAGCACCTCCAAAAGGTGAGACGCCTCCTTTGGTGTCTTCCTCATGAGAAGAGGTGCCCTTAAACTGCTCCAGAGGAGACTCTGTAGCGTGGGGCTGCGCTGCCAAGAGGCCGCGTTCGCGTGCGGCTCGTGTCTGAGAGGAGCCCAGGAAGGAGCAGAAACGGCCTCCGAGCCCTTCCCAAGAAGGGTTTGTGCTGTGTAAGCAGGATTTCAGCTGGGGTTTGCTGGTATTAGAAGTAAATGAAGAAATGAATGCTCAGGCTTTTGTACATCCAGACCTCGGGAAAAGCTAATTGAAAAAAACAAACCTGGACGTAGAAAAAAGCTGTTATATTTGATCAAATTGATCGCCTTGGCAGGAAGGGACCGTGAAAGCACACATAGGAGAAATTAACCCTAAGCTCCATGGGGGGAGGACTTGGATTTCGTGGCTCCGCACTCGGTAAGTGGCGTTCCCAGCTCTGAAGCGCCGCTGGAGAAGCCCCGTGTTTTCCACCCCTGCAAGCGAAGGGCTGCCGTGATGCTGCTCAGCAGCTGGCTGCCGTTAATCATTACGGGGCTCTTATCACATCTGGGCTTGGGAGCCTGTAAATGATCAAACCAGCTTTATCTTCAGCTTTGCCTACCAGCTGCTCAGCCATTCCCGCCGTCGCACAGAAAACGTGGAGTGGCTGGCCCAGGGTTTCATAGCACCCTGCTGTCTCCTTCCTTGGAAATCTGCTATCAGACTTAAGCAGGAAGATGAGCAGGTGTAGTATGAAGCAGTGCTTGCATCTGTGTAGTGGGAGAAGGGAAAGAAATGACAGTTCGTTGCTCATCTAGCAAATCTGTTTGCTCAGTCAATCCGAGTATTAGTACACTTCAGACAAATAGCTAAAGAAAAATCTGCTTATAGGTTCTCTAAAGGCTCTTTTTACTGCTTCTGTGCAAAGTTACCCTCATCATTGGAGCCTTTAACAAAGCAAACCCCAATGTGACCTTGTGGAGAGTTGTGGCTGATTGACAGGAAGATGAACACAAGTCTCAAGTGGGATGCTTCCTTCACGGCACCTAGTGATCTCTGGATATAGCTCCATGGAAATGCCAGGCAGGTCTTGTATGATGTGAAATACCACTGGAAGAGTAAAAGTACCAGAGGAATATTGTGGCCTGTTTTGATGAGCAGCGTTGAAGATGGTACACAGGTCAGGAACGAACTGCAAGAATGAACAGAGGGTGGAGAAAAGAAGCTCTCTGTGGAAAACTGGAGGTCATCCAGGAGGATTGGTCTTGAAGCAACTACTGTACAGCAAAGTAAGAGCTGAAAATGAGGATTTGATAGGCCTGAGGAAAGAACCTGGAGTCTGATGTTATTCCAGCTATTTCTCACATTTTCCCCTTATGCTTTCTAGAAACCTGTTCCCATCACTCCACAACTTTTTCCAACGAATGCCAATCTTACTAGGACTTCACAATTACATCTATAAATTGTCTCCCATCTCTGCCTGGCAGAACTCCTCAGGGTTGTCTGGCTTCTGCAAGCTTCAAATAATTAATGGGTTTCTTGCTTCCAAGACTTCAGTCAAGCTAAAATTCCGTGATTTCTGATACCACCAGATCCTGAAGTGTGAATCCATCTGCTCACTATGCAGAGGAGCCATAAAGGAAAGTACGAAGGTAAAAGTTGGCAGCTGCAGATTGCCAGCAGCTGAAGCTTCCTGGGTGGTATTGCTTCTCAGGTTCATTCTTCTGCCTGTGACAGTCATTTCTACCAGCCCTTCTTTGTCACCCTGTGAACATTTCAGAGAAAATGAACAGGGGAAGCAAACTAAGACAAAACCCGGTACTTTTGCTAGAATGAGAATGCTGTAAAAGTAACCAAATGTACACATTTTACGGACTGGTATAAATTAGTGTTAGCCCTGGTGATGGGAGCAGATGCTAATTGCCCCTCTGAAGCCTGGTTTTGGCTGCTGGTTTTGGAGCCCTTTTTCAGTAGCCAATTTTCTTTTTCCTGACCTTTCACTGGGAGAATCAGAAAATAACTTGCAGTATTGCTTTTCCCTCCTCACCGTATACAATGCATATCAGCATAGTGTCAAATCACACTTTGCTGTGCATTTTATAGTATTGTTTCAGGTTTTTAAGGCCCTTGCCGCTTGTTTACCAAAGAATTTGCATCAAGTAGTAAAGGCACTTAAGTGGGAATGGAAGCATGTGTCTTGCTGCAGTCATTACAGATTTCTTTCCTTCTGATTCAGGTAATTTCCAAATTGCTTGACATTAAATTGCAGAGACAATTTTGGTTTGTTTAATTTTTTATATGTTGCCAGGGAGACAGAGGGAAGGGGCATTTTATTGGTGTCTATCCTGCGATTTTGCAACAGAAGCATCTTTATGGATTAATATATTTTTTCTTACACCTTCTGAGATGTAAATATGTTGGAGTAACTATGCAAAGGTCCAGCTTAAAAACACCTCTGAAGCAGAATGTGATGCCTCTGCTCTGCTGCACTATTTTTAAAGCTGTGGTCAAGGAGGATTTCAAGGGCACGTTCCCTCTCATCATTCATAAGCCCTTCTGAATCTGAAGATGTTAAATACAGAGGGGAAAATTGTGCTTCAATAAAGTTACAGATACCTAATAATCTTGCATTGCTTCTTGTACAGGGTGTGCCCCTGAATCTAGCAACATTTTGGGAATACTTCTTTCTTTTTTATAACTTGTTAGATTATTCTTCAGTAATGCGTATTAGACTGCTGCTCTGTTTTAATGCAAATTAACTTGCCAAGTATAGACAAGTCTTATCCCTAATTTTTTTAAGTTGCATGAAATTCAGACACGAATGACACAATATGTTACACTACTTGTATTATTAAATGCAGAACGAAATACAGTAATTTAGTTATCTCAAATAATTCTTGGTAAGGTAATCAGACATGATGAGTAAAGTCTGAAACTTTAGAAAATAGTAAATTTTAAAATTAATTATGGACCATAGTTATGATACACTGCGTAGGATGTAACTCTAATTTTGCCATGCATGTTTGCTGATGTAAGAGTAGTAAAGCATGAACAGATGTGTGGTGTTTTGTTTTGAAGTGTGTTTGCTTTTATCCTGTAATTTTCCCTTTGTCTTTTTTACTCACTGGAAACATTGTCCTTGTGTATGAATTTACTCACTGAACCCTTGGCCCTCAGTGCCAAAGATTAGCCATGGCTTGGGAAGGATGGAGGAGAAAGAAGGCTAAAGAATCCACTACTTTTATTCTCCACGGCATGAATCCTGGTGAATGTAGGATGTCTGTTATTGTTTAATATTTTTTGTGTTGCTGTGAGGATAGTCATAGACTCACAGAATGGTTGAGGTTGGAAGGCACCTCTAGAGATCACCCAGTCCAACCCCCTGCTCCAGCAGGGACACCCAGAGCACGGGGCCCAGGGCGGCATCCAGGCGGGTTGGGAAGATCTCCAGGGAAGGAGACTCCACAGCCTCCCTGGGCAGCCTGTGCCAGGGCTCTGGCACCCTCACAGCAAAGAAGTTCTTCCTCACATGCAGATGGAACTGCCTGTGTTGCAGTTTGTACCCATTTCCTCTTGTCCTGTCACTGGCCACCACTGAGAAGAGCTTGGCCCCTTCCTCCCTACATTCCCCCTTCATGAACTTACACATGTTAATCAGATCCCCTCTCAGCTTCCTCTACGCAGGATCATGAATGCCCCCATCACTCTCTCCTCCTGTCATTCCCAGATTAAAGCTTTCCTTGACAGGTTTCCCAGCCTGTTGGTAAGGATGCTTCTCACCCTCTTCTTCAGGTGCATCCTGTCTTTCCCCAGCAGTTGTCAGTTCTCCATGAGAGTTTCACGGTCACTGAAACTGAAACCCTGTTGCTGATGCTAGCTGTTCAACCAATCCTGGCCTACAGGATCAGTCCAGTGCTCCTCAGGCCTTTCCCCCTCCCCAGCAGGATGGAGAAGAAAGCTACCTGGGTCATGGTCTCACGCTGTGCTGTCACAACTGATGCCTTCCAGGTCTCCCATGACAGTAGCCTTGGTGCCCACATGGAAGAGCAGCCAAGGGGAATAGTCTAAGGGCTGGACAAGGACTGGCAAGGATCTGTACCTCCCGCTGTCTCCACTAGCAAGTGATTCTCCTATTGCCCCACTTTTCTCTGATTTTGGAATTCCAAATTAAGATATCTTGTTCTGCAGCTTTGAGTCGCTCTCATTTCACAGCATCCCCCCTGGTGCTGCAGTTGCACCTTCTTTGTAGATATTTCCACAATGCAGACAAGCTTTCCTGGGTGAAATTGAGATTTTTTTCCCTCTCTTGCTGCATTGTTGGCATCTCCTTTTGCTCCTTGTTGCCCGTCCCTGCAACAGTTGCCACAGAAGATACACGCACCGGATTCTCATCCTCACAACTGCGCTGCGATGTCGCTGCCTAGGGCCACGCTGTGGAAAGCCTAGCACATCCTTTGGCACTGCTTGGATTCTTGCATTGTTATGGCAGACAGACAGTGGGAGCTTTGGCCTGCTGTTTAAATATAGCACAAATATTCAGAAGGACTTTTCCCTTCTCATGCCCTCCTACCCCCAAGCAATGCTCTTGGGTAGTGTCACTTGCCAGATGTTCTTGCAAGAAGCAGGAAGGAATCGCTGAGGTTTGCACAACGCGAGGTCATTTGGGGGGTTTTTCCACTAGCTCTGCCAGGAAACCTGACGTGCGAGGTCACAACACCCTTGCCACATCTTGAACCTTGCCATGAAGGAGAGGGTACAAATATCCTGCCCGTTACAGAATTATTGATACCACTGCTTTGCTCTGTAAGCTTTTCCATGTGAAAAATCACAGCTGGCGTGTAGGTAAAGACTGGAAGGTAGCAGAGGTAACAGGGAATGCGTAGACTCTGCACAGGTCAATTTACATTCTGGGTTTGCAGCTGAATTTTAATTTGCAGCTAAATATCAATGTGGAAATTCAGTTGTGTCAGTCCTAGGTCTTTACAGCATGAGCCCCAACCTCAAAGTTCAGCATAGGGCTGCAAAGGCCCCAAGTTGTCCTGTTCTTCCTGGATCTTTGAAGGAAAGGGTGGGATACAATGATGGGAGCAGAACGAATCCCTTCATAGTCACCATGGTGTTGGGTTCCCTCTTTGACAAGTTCTGTCTTCAGAAAGCTGGAGCCTTTTCCTTCTGAATTGAGAGCATACCTTGCCTGTCAGGAAAAGGCTTCTGAATTAAAACCCCCTCTGGTGTGTTTGAGAGGGTTTTATTTCCCCTCTTTAAAACCCCCTCTTGTCTGGTTTGTTCCTGCTTGTGGTTTGGGGTGGTGTAACGGGGAAGCTGCTGACCTGCACCGTGCTGGCTCTTTCCTTCTGCTGCCTCGTCAGCTTGCACGGAGGCTGCAGCGTTGCTTTCCTCCTCTGCCTTTCACTCCAAAGGTACCTGCTTGCCAAGGGCATTAAAGAAGTGATAATGCAACACATTAGGATGCGAGTACATCCACAACAGACTCAGGCATTTTTGCCACCTTTTATAGAGCAGGAAAGTGTGCCAAGCACGTCCCAATACAGGTAAAGCTATGAAAAAATCCGCAGTCTAATTTTAACCATAGTGTTAAAGGCTGACCTATTAGAATAGGTAGGAATTCTTCAAACTTGCTGAAAAATGACTGTACACCTACTCACAGTGGCTTGTGCCTGGCACAGTGTAACTTTGAGCTTATTAGAAAATAAAAATATATGTCTTTGACCTATTTCTGTGTGTATTATGGTAAGGCTGGGCCTTCCAGAGACTTAGGCAAGATAGGTACTGCCTACGTGAAGAGTGAAAATGGGGAAGCAGGATTTGAAAGCAAATGGGACCTTGCAGCTGGAATTAATTAGGGACCCTTGTCATGTCAATAATGACCCAGCGTAAAAAGGTACATAATTTACATCTGACCCACAGGAATATTAACATGGAAAATTCATAGTTTCTAAAAAGCTGTCAGGATTTCATTTTGTGTGAGTGTTGTAAACGTAGAGAAGGCTTCCCTGCTTCAGTTCATACTCACAGAATGTCTCTCCAGAAAACAAAGAATTCTGCACGTGAAGTCAGCATTGTTTTCCCTTCTATCATTTCCAAAACTTCAGTATTTTCCAAGTGAAGTGGCAACGTAAGTCAGATGAATGCTTGCGCGTTTGGGTCGGATCCTGATAGATGCTCTGTGCCATTAATTTCCATTGACTCCAAAGGGGGACAGAGAGAACACAGGATCTTTCAAATGCAGGCCTTTTAATTGCAAATTAACGTAGTGCTTTTGATGTTGAATGCTTAGGGATACACTTTCTGTATGGAGTTGGTAATTACTTGATTCATTAAAAGTAGTACTGTGTCTCTGGGAATGCAAATCTTCCTTGTAAATGCGTTGCTGAACTTCCCAACTGTAGAGCATGTGGTATCAAACAACAGCGTATTTTACACTCAACTTGCACATACAATATTGGTCACATAACCTAATCTGATCGTTTCAAAAAGCCCCCCCTCTTATGTAAAATGATACTTGGCAGAACAACTCTAATGCCACCATATATATATTTCATGTCCTGTGAAACAGGAATGGAGATTTATCTGATTTCTTTCTAGAGTGAAATTGTTAGATATCCACAGATTTGGAAGATGATGGCGAGATGCCAGCTTCCCATAGGCTTCTGATAAATTTGAATCTCTACTCCCCTCTAGCTGCTGTGCTGTCTGTGCTTCCATATTATTGCAAGAGGGGACCAGCAGGACCCCCAGTTTTCCTCTTCTCTCTTGCATGCAGGCCCTTCTCCCTATAAAAATGCCTTGCCACCTGCAGTGGCCACTCTTAATGTAAGTGTGCAGGCACCAGGGTTAAATGGATGCAACCCCACCTGGCTCAGTTCTGCCTGTAGCAGTAGCACTGTTGCTGCTGCTGGTGTTTTGCTCTTCCCAGCTGCAGCTCCCACGCAAAACCGCAGTAGGCATCTGAGCACGGAACTTCTCTCCAACCCTTGCGTATGGCATTGCCTTGGTGGTGTTAGTCTGGATAGCCAGAAAGATATTTTTGCCACTATAACTTAGTATTGAGGAAAAAAAACGCTAAGTTTGCAGAAATTAGTGTATTGAGTCCACTCACACAGCAGGCAAAGCCTCACCGTTGTCACTGGTGAGCTGCATTTCCACGTGCATTATATGGCTATTAACAGGAGTGCCACCATGATCTGCAACACTAAAAACTGACCGTGCCAACACTGTTCAGCATTACATGTCTGTGGAAGCACAGGTAATCTCACTTTGCTGGCATTTACATCGTTTCTACTCTGCTGCACATTCACAAGTGCATTTTCCCATCCCTTGTGTTGTTTTAGGTGGAAGGCAGAACTTTCATTTGAGTTCAGTCACTGGATCAGTTCATACAGTGGGTCTGTTGATTTATTTTCTGCTTGTTCAGTTGCTTACTTTGGTTCCTGTCACAAACAAAATGTGCTTAGAATAAATCTAATGCTCCTCTGTAAACGGCTAATAGGTGACTTGATTTATAACAGTGAAAGAGGCTGCAGCTTAATAACACTGTGAAAGTTGCACTGCAGTAAGTAAGCTCATCAATTTGAATCAAAATTTATAGGCTGGTTCCTGGATTACTGCTACTAAAAATTGTCCAAAGAACAAGCGAAGGCCCTGGAGGTTGATAATAATGTGAAGATCCATTCATCACTTGCTCATTAACAGGAATATGGTTCATATTGCTGCTATCCATAAGTGCTGCAGTCTCCGTGTGTGTTTAAATACTGGACAAATTGCTCTTTTTAATTTGCACTCTTGGTGGACAGTTCCAGACATGATGTGTACGAGTGCACATTTGAAGCATCATCCAAATATTCTCTTCTCACATACTTGGTCCCTCTGGACTAATGATGGTGCAGGCTGAGAAAATCCATACTGTCGTTCACGTTGACATTTGGCTCAAGGTCTTCCTCTGCTCTGTAGTCGCTTGAAGCCTTCCAAAATGACTTTGGTGTGGTACAGCATCACAGCCTCATGCTTAAGACTTTGTCCCAGAGGTCAAACTGGTGAGTGCAGCTGCTGAGCCCTGCAGTTTTAAGGCATTTTCCTCACTGCCAGGGTACTGTTACGATTACATTTGCAGGACCGATTTCTTGACCCTTCACAGATGCACGTTTGCAAATACAGGCGCTGCAGTTAGCTAGAGCACCCAGGGGAGGTAAAGGAGCCTGCAAGGCCTCCTCTGCTGCAGACCAAATGGAGACCTAGGTGAACAGGTAAAAATACCTGCTGTTGTAGGGCCTGGAAGAGCAGCCCCAGGGCCCTGCGTGGTTTCAGGTGCGCTTCCCCACCTGGGTGTGCCGGCTTTGATCCGGCGAGCGGAAAGGCTGCTGGAACGGACCGGCTCCCCCGGAGACCCACGGCCTCGTGGACCTTGAATTGCTGGTGAGTGAGTCACACATTGGAATAGCTGACATTTTTAACCAAGTTGCAGCCTGGGGTTTTGGAGAGCTGCTGGCGTTGCAGCCTGTGGTGGTGCTCATCTGCAGAAAGAGCATGTGGGAAAGGAGTTTTCTGCTTGAGCCCTAAACCAGAGGGAACAGCACATGTGCAGTGCTACAAAAACGAGCCCAGCAACAATTGCCCTGATGCTGCCAGCCCTCTGCTGCAGGAACAGCCCCACCAAGGTCACCCCTTGCCGTCCTCCAGCTGAAGCATTTGGGCTAATTCAGAAGAACACCCATCCTCTTCCTTCTCCAGATCCTGCTTCTTGAAAGAAGCGAACCATCTGTATTTAAAGATGAGATTTATATGTTCAGTAGGTTGGTTGGATGGATCTTTTGGGAGACTATAGTAGGGGCTTTTGGTGCTGGAGAGATCATGGACATTTGGTCACTGATGAATATGGATACGTAGCCACATTCAGAGTGGGACAGATCAAGTACTTTTACATCCTTGGTGAAAGATGTCTTCTTTGACCTCTAATGCTGGCATCATAGGAAATTAAACCAAGGCGACTCTGCTGTTTTCATTCCTCACGGGCTGTTGACTTCCGACCACAGCAAGAGGCAACTGAACTTCGTTGGTTTTGTTTTATATTTACCTGACGTGGGCTTGCAGGTAAGTGTTTGCTGGACTGCTAAGAGCTTGGGAGAACAGGAATGGGCCAAGAGAAACATTCCTCTCATAGCGTAACTGCTTCATATGATGGCCATGGAAGGAAAAAGCTGCACTGCCCTTTGCAAAAGGCCCTGCTTCAATAGGCAGGCATTTTTTTTCACTGTTTTCCCAGCATTACTGCTCCTGTTTTGGTATTGTTCCTCCTTCCCCCTCATCACAGCTGCTTTTATTTCTTCTGGAGGAAAGAGAAGAAGCTACCTGCCTCCTTCCCTTTTATTTTGAAATTGTTTCCCTTCCTCTTGCTCACCTGCCAGCTCTCCTAATTTGGAAAAGAGGTTGTGTGTATAGTTACTGTGGAACACTTTTTGATGAGAGGCTCTTGTTCATTGTGTTCAAACTGCACAGAATAAGTAACTATTTAAATATTATACTTGTGACATGGTTTGCAAATCATGTTTTACACTGAGATATCTCCTTTGGATCTCTTGGATGCCTTAGTTCTTGGGTAAGAACCAAATTTCTGTATTCTTTTTGTTCAGGTGGTGTTTTACTTAGCCCAGTGTTAGCATCTTGTCCTTCCTAGATTCCTCATTAGGAGATCAAGTTGAGATCTTTAGATAGGCTGTTATTTGACATTTGGAGCTTTATCTTCCTTTCTATTTGTGTAGCTTTGTATATTTAAACCCAGCTCTAATGCTGAGAAATGCTATCCTACATCAGCTTCAGCAAACATGACTACAGGATGCAAATTCACGGTCTGTTCAGCGTCTTTCCGGTCAGTATGGCTCATGGGCTGAACTTGGCTCTTCAAGAGGCCAGGCACTTTTCAGAGTTTATAGAAATCCTATTTATATAAATATATATATATAGTTGTTTTGGGGGATCAACAGCCAAACACTTTCATTTCTACACAGCATAGATTAGATGTAAAAGGTGCCAAGGAAGCAGTAGCCAGCTGTAACTGAATTGTATAGAAAGGCTATTTCAGATGAGAGAGTGGTAAGAATAACAGCTATTTACAATGACAGCTTCTTTTTTTTGTTTGTTTCAGTGTCTTTCTACTTTAATGAGACTTCTGCATCTTCTTGTAGAAAAGTTCTGGTTTTGGGGGAAGGGGAAATTTTATTTATTCCCAAATTCCCCTTCCTTCTCCCTTGGTGCTAGAGAAGTTTACATGTGGTAAACACTTAAAGTCGCCCACTCTGCTTTTACAGAAGTTAGTGTCATTTGATGTCATTATTAGACAACAAGAACCTGTGTATTGGTGTTTGCATTTATTTGTGTTTCTTTTTTCACATGATACTCAGTTGAATTGTTTCTTCAATTCAGGATATTTTCAGCTTCCTGTTTTGGCTCTTTGCTTCTTTTTGTCAAAATCTTTAGGGTATCAAATAAAGGCACTTGAATTTCCGTGCTTGTACAGATTATGCTCTAATAGACACCTACTTTTCCAGTCAGTCTGGAGAAATCTCTGACTCACTGCTTGCCTAACAAGCTGTAGATTTCTTTATTTTTCATGCTGAGATAAGACTTTTTAAAGTACAGTGCTTTTATCCTGTGTTGATAAATTTGCAGCATTATCCTTATCTCCTTATAAATGGCCAACTTGTTTCTCCCATTATTTTTTTTTAATATCATTTCTGTGCTAAACTATTTTTATCTCTTTCATTGAAACCTTTATTTTGCAGCTTATACTGCAAAAACAGAACCCATATCTTTATAAACTGTCTAGGCAATCATTTAATATTGAAATATGCTCTGGGATGTAGTGTTTGGGTTGGTTTTTTTTTCTTTTTATTCATTTATGAACTAGTTGCTAGATATTTGCACTTTCACTTACAGGCTTGTTGGCTAGCTGTAGGAGAGAGAATGGGCTTTAGGGGGCTGCTGCTTGCAGTCATATCATTATATGGCCTCTGTAAACTTAGTGGAAGAAGGAAATTTTGTTTCCTAAACTGTTGGCATTTTGGGGAACTGGTTTCCAATGGAAATGGTGAGGTAGGTGAGTGCTGGTGATAAACATCTCTGTACTGTTATCCAGTGGCTGCTGTGGCCTCTGTGAATAGACCAAGGCCTGGAGTTGAGCGCCCGGGGCAGCTCTGGAGATGCTGCTGGTTTGGGCAATGCTGGTAAGCTCAGCACCAAAGGTCATCTCCATCTCCCCGTTCCCCGTTGGCATTTACAGCTGTGGTGCAACCCTGTGCATGTACATGCAGATCCAAGTACGTGCCTGAATAGAAAGCCAGAAATTTTAGTTTACTGCTCTTCTCCGGTTTCTGAACCCTTGAAAAATCCCCAGTTCTGTTGTTAACGCTGACAAATAAGGACAAATCTCTTTTTCTTTTTCCCTTCCCTACCATTTATGGGTGGCGGATAGTAGTTGCATGTTGAATTACTGCTGGTAAAATTCACAACAGCTGAATAAAATTGAAAAGAAGCTGCTCTGATTTTTTTCATTCCAAGGAAAAGTGAGCACTGCTTTGAAGTTGGAGTTTGGAGTAGAAATCTGTATTTATTAACAGGATTACCGGCTGTCATCTGGATATAGTCGCTGCCCTACCCCCATTAGACACTAAGCAGAGCGAGGGTTATAAGATACCAATTCAGCTGTTACACTGGGCTGCTAATCAGATACTGCCCTGGCTAAGTGTGTATAGACTGCTGTTATAAATCTTCCTCTGAAATCCTTTTAACTGGATGGTGAGCTTAATTTTGTTTTATGACGTTTGTTCTGGCCAGTCTTTAACTGTTTATGGCTTTGCTGAATCTTTTGCTGTTGCAGATGTTCCCACAGAAATGAAACTTTTTGCCTCATTGTCCTGAGGAGAAATGGGCTTGAGAGAAAGCCAAACCTGTGGCTTTTTTATGCAGTTTTTGCTAAATTGCCTCCCTTTGTTCCAGTCGTTCCTTTTGAGCATCGCAGTGCACAATAGGCGGCATGAACATGTAACTAAGGAGCAAACAAGTGTTTCATATGCAGCGAGAAATTCTGTGAATCTTGTTTTACACTAAAACAAGATTTGAAGACTTTGCCATTATCTTGTTATGGGAACACATTCTAGTAAGTGATAGTCAACACCTATATCCTTTATGAAGTCCTTACTGTAAATAGTATCACACCTTAATCTTTACCTACTTTACAAGATGTTGAAGTACTTATGGGAGTACAATAACTTATTGACATATGTCTTTCATTCACCTAAGAGCACTTGGGAGGAAGGACTTTCGCAATTTTTTTGTGCTGTCAACAGGTTTTTACCCTTTTGGCGTTTAAGTCATGGACCAGAACTTCTGTACATCTGCAACTTGTTCAAAAGGCATATTAAAAATATCTTCTATCCGTGCTTTTTCTCCTCTCTTTGCAGTATGCAAAGTGTTCTAGAAGTTCTGCCTTGTGCAGCACTAAGGTTATTTGTATTGCTGTAGGGAAAAAGCTTGCAGGAGCCCATTAGAGGAAGCTGCATCTCCTAGATTTTCCTGCATTTCCACTTCAGCCACAGTGCTCCAAGTTGGAAGATCCTAGCAAACAAGGGTTTAGGCAACTGCTGCAACTAATGCAAACTGCCCTGTTACCCTGTTCTGTTCCCCGCATGTGCTAGCACCTGGGTGGAGAGGAAGCAGCTCCAAGGTTGCCCCCGAGAGAGGCAGGAGGCACAGCAGCCCGCGTGGTTCACCCCAAGAAGCGGTTTGGGCTCCTTGCTGCAAGACCCTGTTCATTCTCAGGTTTGTCTTTCAAAGAAGAACATTGGACGTTTTTAATTGCTAATGCCGAGGTAGCCCAGAGCTAAACTGTAGGTCTGAAAGCCCTGAACGGATCGATGCTGAACGTACAGCTGCTTTATCTGATAAACTCTTATTTAGGCTAGGCCTCCTTGGGGCGATGTGTGGTGAGCAGCCTGGTAGATCCTGTTGCAGTGACAGCACAGACCTCTTCACTGAACAGAGCCAGCCTGGCCTCCACCGCTGGCCTACTTCAAGATGATTTAATATTTGGCCTACTTCAAGATGATTTCATATTTTTTCACGGACGTGTCATCAGAGAGTCTTTTTTGAAGGGTAGGTGTCTCTCCACCCAACTCCATGCCCTGCTCTTACTAAGACAGGGAGAACCCACTGCACACAGTTAGTGCCCCTTTGCCAGCCCTGCAGGGATGCACTGAGAGCGACCGGCGAGGCAGAGGCGGCTCCGCGCGGCCTATCCGTAACGGCAGCACCCGCCTCGTGCGCCCGTCGCGGCGTCCGGCTCTGGGGACACCGAGTGTCCCCGCCGGGGAGGAGGCTG
>VZSG01000343.1:723325-740042 GCA_013398315.1 Nothoprocta pentlandii | reverse complement strand
GTTGCCCTGTCTCCCCACATGGAGTGGCCATTGCCCTGCTCGCGCGGCCGTTGCTCAGCCCGGCACCTTGAAGCGCCCTCGCGGGCAGGTGTCACTTTTCCTAGCAGTGTTTTTCCTTTCTGCTCTTTAAAAAAGGAAAGAAAGGGCCTTACCCCCACACCTCCTCCTCCACAGCCTTTTCTTGGCAGGGACTGTTTCACTTGGCTGCTGTTTGTTTTACGGGGTGTTGCGGCCTCTTAGTTTTCCTTTGTGCTGGCTGTTTCCTCCCGGGATCCCAGGCAGTGTGTGCCCAGGGGATTAGTGTGGGAGCGGGGCCCTTGCGGAGCGTGGGGATTCGTCATGTTGTGCAGCACCCCGAGTGCGGGTGAGAAAGCGCTGTGCATGCCCCATAGCTCTGCTCCTAAATGCTTTGGTGAAAGGCAGGGAGTGATAACATGGCTGCAGCGTAAAACGTGGGCAGGTCTGAAGAGCCGCCATGCACAATATTGGTGCTGAGCCACTGCTGTGCAGCTCCGGCATTGCCTGGGCCTGGATCCTGAAACCTGAACCTAGTGGAAAGGAGTTGTAGCTCTAGCATGAATCCCCATCAAGTGCTACCAAAATCAACATTTTTAAATAATTTTTAAAAAAATCTATTTTTTTTTAAGTCCAGAGGCTGTTGAGATTGAATTAGGTTGTGAAGTTGCAAGGCTGGTGCAGTTAATGTTGGATACTCCATATTCCTAAAGCCCGGATTTCCTGCGTGACTCTTCCCTACCTGCTGACCTGCCCCTGCCTGGCTTCATGAGGAAGCATGACATGGGAAAGTCTGGAAAAGTTTATCCTCAACCAGCGGTTGAGAAGAGTTAGGGAAGGAATTCTCTTCTGCCTTAACTACAGGATAACGTCACATCATTTTTTCCAAGTGTAGGATCCTACCCAAAGTGGGAGTAGAGGCATCTGTTTACAGATTAAGAAAGTGAAAACTGGTCTGTGGAGGATGTTGTAGGAAGGAGTACAGCGTACCATATTTATTGCTCTTGTATCCTTTGGAAGCCTCGTATCCTTTGGGTTGCAACAAAGTTGGTGCGAATGCCCTTCCTTCAACACTGAGCTTCTGGGGAGCACAAGAGGACTAAGTGCTAGGAGAGAGACACCTCTGAGTAGGTTTTTGCTGGGCATAGACTGTGAAAGATAGTGCCCCTGTCCTCTGTTCAGGGACATGGTATTGCCTTGCTCAAAAAAAACCCAGAAAATAAATTTGAAAAGTGGGAAAAGTCACAGTCCTTCCACATCTTAAACATTTTCAGATTGCATACAGATTGTGGATTGGGCTTTTAGTCTTTCACATGATTCCAGATTCTGGGGTTTTAAGAAAGTTGCCAGGACATGTGTTTAAAATTATGAGTTGGCAGAGTGGGAGACAGCTTGCCAGAGGGGATCCCAGGAGGGATTCCTTTAAGTGAGAAGGAAAGACTTCTTTCCTCTGTTACTCTCCTGGATAGTGGATGAATGTGAATATGTTATCCCCACTCTATAAGCTAACCTTCATTTTTTTCCCAAGCACTGCCACAGCTCTGTAGGGAAGAGGCTATACTGTGTTTCCCTTTGCCTGGGTGTGAATGTGTTGGGGAGAGCGAGGAGGAGGAGGCTGAATGTTTGGCTTCCCTGCCAGATACTGCGTGGCACTGTTTGCTGAATGGTGTTGGCTTTCCATAGAGCTCTCCTGACCTGGGCTGGCATTCAGAGAGCAGGAGAAGGCACCTGATGGCCTGGGAAGGCTTTGGATGAGTTAGTGAGAGACCATTGGTACGTCTGTTGTGAACCGGAAAGGAGGAATCCACAAGGACAACAGCAGTGGTTCTCAAATGGCTGCGGTTTCACAGTCAGCTTTTTCTTTTCTCAGTTTCTCTCTGTCGCTGTCTTATATTCTTGTCTGTCCAAGATAAACATTATTCTTGTCCAACAAGCTGCAGTCTGTTGATTGTAAGTACCAAGCAAGCCCAAGCACTGCTTCAGATACTCGCAGACCTTCGCCTCATGTTTCCCCAAATCTTTCCGTTGCCACCTTCTCCATCCCCTTCCTGCCACCCATGCCTTGCAGGAACATGTAAGGTAAATATCCTGCCCGGCAGCTCCCGCCTTAGTAGTGGTGATTAGATTGCCTGTGGTATCTACCCTTTGCTACCCGGCCCATATGGATAGTTGATATTTGAATATATATATATATAAACAGGTAGGGGAGAGATGGGGGATGTTGGTAGGTCAAGAGTGGACACCATCTTTTGGAGAATGTGTAGAAAGGGGTAGAAAATGGGATCTAGGTGGGACTGTGCGGCACATTGGAAAGGAGGCGGCAGCAGAGGAGGGAAGGAGTGACAGAGAATATAAAACTGTTCAGAAATATGTTATTGAGCTGGAAGGAAGGTGTGTAGTAAAGCAGGAGGGAAAGAAGATGCAATAAAATCAATTTTTTTTTCCTTTTAAAACCTATTGTATAGCTTAATGAATTGCCAGAGTTTCACGATAGGAAAAGCATGGCAATAGTGCTCTGTATCTTTAACACCTATCTAGTAGGTATAATATGCATCCAAAAAAGGAAAATCTGTGAAACCTTGTTTTATAGTTAATAAATACATTTCCCCAAGATGCTGATGAGGAGTGTTAAATTAACAACCTCAGAAATTAAGCTGCTCGCTACCTCCAAGTATAAAGCTTTTTTTTGTGGTTCTTGAATAAATAATTCAGTAACTTTTATGAGCTTTGCCAAGCCATAGCTGGCATGACAAAGTTACGTTCTTTATCACCTCCTTTGATCTCGGCCTCCTCGCTGCTGTGAAAAGGACAACTTGTGAGTCGCGGGCGCTCGGTGTCGCCTGTTTATTTAACTGGGATCGCGCTCGGCAGGGCTAGAAAGGGAAATTCTGCCCTTCCGCTTCAGCAAAGGGCAGTGCAAAGGTCTGGAGTGCTGCAGAAGACCTAGGCTCCTGTCTCTGGTGAGGAAAACACTCGTTTACCTGCTTTACAACTTCCCTGGGCCACCTTGCAGGAAAATAAGACGCAGTGGGCACATGGCTGGTGCATGAGTATGTTATTTTGCATGTTCAGGGAGCAGATGTGCCCTGAGAAACGTGATCTGGAGAGCAGAAGTAGCTGCCCTAGGTTGGGGAGTAGGAGTGGGCCTGGCAACTGTCCCCAAGTGACTGGGTTTAAATAAATAAATGAAGTAGTAAAGTGGTAATAGCTACTAGGCTGCAAGGGGGGCCAATAGGCAGATGAAAGCACATGGAAAGAAAGTGTTTTCAGCACATGTAAGACATTTGCTTTTCTTTGTCCCTGGAGCTTACCTGAGAAAGGCTTGCCTGATTTAGCTTGTGTGAAGTACAAGTCAAAATACTGCTATGAATGACATTTTCATTATTTTAATCTGATTTTTTATTATTATTGTCTAAGTTTCAAAACAATCCTTCAAACAGTTTTAAGCTATAAAAGACAATTTCCTAAAGTCCATCTCTCTCTTCCCCGTGCCAAAGAAGGATAACTCTGCTCTAGTGAGTTGTGGTAAAACCAGGGTGCAAGATATTACCAGGGGAAATAAGGTCCCGGCAGCAGAGATGTTTGGCAATGCAACCTTAAAATGAAGAAATTAGTGCATTTTGATGCAGTTTTCAATAATCACAGGGGAAGAAATGAAAATTCTGAGTTTTATTTTTGGTGCATTAGTTAGAATTCCTTTGCTTTACAGGGTAGATTACAAGGAAGTGAGTTCATGCGACTTTAGAGAACATTTAAGTTATTTTCCCATATGAAAAAGGAAGGGAAGATTTTTAGTGTCCCCAATGTGCTTTTCACGAAATTGATAGAATCATAGAATCATGTGAAATATTTATCTGGGTTTTCATTTGCCTTTCTGAATATCAAAAACTTTGAGGTTTAAGATTAATCTAATACCAATACAGAATGATCTGATGTATTTCTTACAGTGTCCAATTCAGTCCTTAGCATGTGGGAATCAATGGATGCTTAAAAGAGAAAGAAAAACAAGTTCATCATGGCCGAGTGTAAAGTACTTTTCCCACATGAAATCCATGGGGATTCTTGTGAGGTTAGAGGAGCAAGACATGAACAGCAGGGAGGAGAAACAAGTGAGCTTGTTGCTTCGTTCTTTGCAGCTCTGGAAATCAGAGCTTGCTCGTGCAGATTTAAGGGCTTGATGCCCAAAGAGGTATAAAAAGGTGGCTCTCTGCTAGCATCCCTCTTCCTGCAATTGGAAGTGGGGATGACAAAGTCCCTCTAATGCAGGGCTTTTGCTCCCTGTGTGTCATAATTTTCATTGTGAAAGAGTGGAAGTGCAAGCACATGGTACCTGGCTTGTGCTTGCTGTACAGTAGGCCCAGCAAGTCGTATTCAGATCAGCTGAGTTTGTACTGATGGAGAGTTTGTAGATCTTTTTCCCCCTCCTTTTGAATGGGGAGGGAAGGGAGGAAAGATGACTTGTAAACCCAGTTCAGGAGAAGGTTTTAATAGCAAACATCCGTATTTTTGTGAAGTGCCGCATAGTGCTGCAGAAATCTTATAAATTTTCATGACCGTGTATGCGATTCATTTTTTGAATGATAGAAGGCTGTTGAGTAATGCTTCACACACAACCACAGGATGATTGAGGGGCCAAGGAAGATGGTCACAAACACTCAAAAAGCTCTTCTCAGATGAATAAACTTATCAAAACTGCAAAGGATGCAGGTAGGAGTCCTAGTGCACATAAGTTGTATTAGTCATAGGGCAGGGAGGATGTTTGACACACTGGGCTCACCGAAGAGGATGGTCTGAAGAGCTCCATCTCTCCTAGAAAAGAGAGGGTGGTGCTCTGGGTGTCCCTGCTGGAGCAGGGGGATTGGACTACATGATCTCTAGGGGTCCCTTCCAACCTCAGCCATTCTGGGATTCTGTGAAATATGTTGATATTGGAGGAATGTGGATGTGTGTATCCATCAAACAAAAGATCTTTTTGGAGATTGTTCCCTGCTCCAAAAGGCAGGGCAAGTTTTGTGTGCGCCAGTTATATACTTGTGCCTACAGCTACTCTGTGTAACTTTAAATATCAGCCTAAAAAGGAAAAGGAGCATTCTCCTCTTGGCTCTTAGATGGAAAAGAAATTAGTATAACACATTTAAAAGGACCAGCTTTATTAATCCCAAGAAAGCTTCCTTGTTACAGTCAGGACCTACACGTAGCAAACATTGCATAGTGTGGGAAGGGCTTCAGCCTTCAAATTTCCACCTCATCCTGCCAAAGGGAAAGGAGCATTTTCCTCGCGACATGTTATTTCTTTGCATTATTTCTTCACTTTTGTTTAAGCACCAGGCAATCACTAAGTGACGTGACAGGATGCCTCTGAGTAAGAGGCAACCTTAACCGAGAGGTAAACCAGGTTTTACCAAGTAAGAGCGTAGGCTGCTTAGTTCTGCCCAAAGAGCACTAACATCCCTGCAGGTTAGCTGAGGACAGGGTACAAATGATGAGAAGGGAAAAAACCTCATTCATGTTCTTAGATAGCCTTGTGAGGAGCGCGAGGGAGGTGGTGGTCAGAGTGTGGCTGAGCTCTGAAGAAGGCCTGTTCTCTGAAAGGTGCTGCCTGGCAGGAAAGGGGCTGTGGGCCGGCACAGGAGCTCGTGGGGCTCTCGCAGGGAGAACCTCTCAGCCTTGGCCTTCTGCTCTGGGACTTTTCAGCTCTCCCCCTTTTCTCATGTTAAGGGCAGTTTGGGGTGAGGGTCATGTGGAGATTGCATTCACACAGGGGCTCGGGGAGCTGGCACCTGGGGCAGGGGGGATAATACACCCACAAACTGCAGGCCCCTTGGGGAATTAATCACACCACCGGCTTCCCTGGGATTGAGATGACTTCTAATGGGATGCAGCAGTTGCAAGAGAGAGAGATGGAAAAGTTGTGCTTTCCTGGGGGATTTTCAGCATCTCGGTTTGATTTACCTCCTGGCCTGGGTATGTGCAAATCAGAGCTTCACGATGATTTCAGCATGAACTCCTTTTGACTGCCAAAATAGCTGGTGTTGCAGCAGGCAGCGCGGTCAGAGAGCTCAGTCAGTCATGAGTTTCAGTCTGCAAGACACTGAAGTCTTTTTAAGTCCTTCCAGAAGTCAATATAGGAGTCGAAGGGAAAATGATCATATGATAATCATTTCTACTATGTTTGCTGTCTTAAACTTTAAATCAATCTGTTGGATGTTCTCTTTTGGGTGAGGGTGTATTCATATTTGTGTAAAATTCTGGCATGGAGCTTTCTTTTTTTTTAATAAATCTTAAATAGCTGCATAAACATTTCCAAAAGGATGTACCAACTGTTAAACTGAGCCCTCAAGCATAAGCACATTGTGGGGCTAAATCTGCAGCCTGATTCCAGGCTCTCATGCTAATCCATTATATCATAAATTAGACTTTCTCATAGCATTGTACAGCGTTGTTGCTGGGATAGCTCTGACTTTGGGCTGGCTCTTCCTCCTCCTAGTTTTAAATCCTTTCTCCCTTGCACATCAGAACTGAACCTTTGCAGTTTGATGCTTAGGAGACATGTTAAGGTGGGGAAAAGCACTTCAGATTCTTTGCCCAAATAACTGCCATGGAAACTTTCCTGAAAAACACCTACCTGGCATAAAAATGATTTTTTAAAAGCAAGCACAGACCTGCTTGCAGGTCACTGCCTCGTGCTCCTGTAGTATTTAGGTTGTTTGCCAAGCCCTGGCTACTTAAAATAAACCATCCAAATAAACCCAGGAGCACTTGTAGGCTTTAAACTCTGTACCATTATACCTGGTAATTCTGCTTTCACTTACCAGCATCGCTGTATCCAAACCTATTTCAAATCGTTACGCTGACATGTGGTTCTTTCCATCTTTCCATCTATCTCCAACCTTTTTCAGAAGGAGTGAATTCCACCTAGAGCTGACTCTGCCTCAAGTTGTCATCTTCAGGTCTTGCAGCCAAAGCCTTTTAAGGTCTAAACATTATTCCTAATGCCTCACCCTGTCATTTCTCTACTGGGATTTGGGTATCCCAGACTCCAGGAGAGCTTGAAATGTGGGCCCTCTCGTGGCTGATGGTAAGAGAGCCCTGTGCAGGAGTGTCCTGTACCCGTCTGGAGTCCTTCAAGCACCTGGAGTTGCTCTGAATGGCTTCACTAGAAGCACACGGATTCAAAAGAGGGCAAAGAGATTCTTTTGTGGAAGAACCTTTTTGGATGGCTGCTTTCAGGGGTCTTACATACAGAAAAACAGAGTTTGGGAGAAGGAGATGTAGAATAAGTAGCTTTGCTGTAAAGGACAGGATGCTGCTTCCAGAAAGAGGGGCCAGTGGGGAGCTGGATACTCCTGGAAATGGATTTAATCCGTTGCTTCTTAACTGTGGTTATATCTTTTTGAAATGAGTAGCATGATTCAAAAAGCCATTGCGCCTATTTAAAAATTCACAGTGCATCAGTGCACTGCTGGATACTGGATTTGATGGAGGAAAAGCTAATTCACAGCGTTATCCAGCTTCCATCATGGGCTGAAGAGGACTAGCATAGTATTTGGTTGTAGGTAAGCAAACAAAGTAAAATTAAAAGGCTATTATTGCAACTTTAACAAGCAGTGCTTAACCATATTTTAATTTTAAAGGAAAAATGTTCCTAGCCTATGGAAAAAAATGCTATTTATACTGCCATCCATTAAATGTAATGCTAGTTCATTAATTTTTAAACTGTTTCCATCCACAGCATAGCTCAAAACTACTGTACCCTTAAAATATGAATGTGAGATGCACGAATTACTGACTCTAAAGGTTGTTGACATTAATTATAGATTAAGAAGTTCTTGAAGATGGTAGCAGATTTTTCTTCTAGCTATACCGGAGTTTGCTTTTCAAATTGGTGAGAGAACAGATAGGATTATGGTTGTGTAATTTTTCTTTCCACCTTGCATTCAGAAACCTCATTTATAAAAAAAAAAATATGAAAAGAAATTGGAGTTCTCATCTCCTGGACTGCAGGCGTAACGCTCCAGCGCAGCTGTAGAGCTGTGCTCAAGTAAGAGAGTTTATGTTATGGCAAAGTTATTTCTGAGTAATTTATAAACAAAATCACAGCCCTTGGGATAATATAAAACTCTTACTCATAGAAGAGTTGTTTTGTTACCAGTAAAATATTTAACCTTTTTGTGCAAATTCAAGGTCAGCAGCTGCTTCCAAAGCAGCAGTGCTGCTCTAGCAGTGGCAATGCTTTAAGGAAAGCAGTTCACGAGAGCCGCCTTTCACCTGTCTCATACATAAGTAGTAAACAGCCAGCATCAACTCACAGGAATTTAAAAAATATCCATGTTTTATTTTGTTGTAACCGTCTTCTAGAAAACAAGAGGCACAGTCAGAACAAATCCGTAGTGTTTCCAGTTAAAGGCATCACTGTTTTTTTATTGATTCTTGTGGGGATGATTTCGCATCGCAGCTTCTTTGTGAAGCTTTGGCTTTGCTGCTGGTCCTTGAGCACCTGGAAGGGGATTCACAGTCGGCCTCAATGATCTACGGTTGGACTCGATGATCTTGAAGGTCTTTTCCAACCAGAATGATTCTGTGATTCGATGACTCTGTTAGCAGTTTAGAGCTGTCCATCTGAACTACCCTGGCTAACAATGTGTCCTTCATTGTGCTGAGTGGGGACCTCAAACCCAGCCAGCAGAAAGAAGAGAGTTTCAGATGCTCATCTGTTTTTGTTCTTGTTATACTTTATGTTTTCTCTTTCCTTTCTCCACCCCCAAGGAAATTAGGCGAAGAAGAGCCTGGTTTTCTAACTTGAGAAAATGCTTCCATCAGTCATGAGCTCTCATCCCTGCTCCAGAGGCACTGAATGTGTTTTGGTATTAAACCTGAATTCATTATGAAGCGTAGATGGTGCTGGCTTGGCGAAGCAAATACCAAAGCCCAGGTGTGTGCATGGATGGCGTGTGGATGTTAATAGGTTTAGAGGGTGATATTTGCTGCCTCCTGACTCATCTTGCCTGTTAACGTAAGGTAGGATGACAGTGAAAAAGGTTGTGTATGACTTGGCATCTCTTAAAAAAGGCAGCAAGAGCACAGTGATTGCTTATTGTTTTGCTGCTGACGCAAACCGAAGGGTTATCTTTTATGTATCCCAACTGTAAAAGGGTATGCATTTTTTTTCCATTGAGCTGTTTAAAATTTATCATAGGTTGCTGAAATATCTTCCATAACCCTTATCTTTTGGATTATGTATGAATATGTTCCCATTTGGGGTGTCACTATCCCAACTGCTCTTAATATATACAAGCCTTCTCACTGGGTATTAGAGGGATGTTCACTCATAGTACAAGTCAGAGAGCCCTTCAAACGCATCAAATCCAATAGGTTTTGTACCTCTCTCCTGTATGAAATACAAAACCAGGCAATTGTCTGTCACTGTGAATGCACGCATGAGACAGACAGTGAATTTTAAAGCAGTCTCTCTTTGTAAATATTGCAGGGCTTAAAATTGTCCATGTCTACAGCAGAGATTTAGCTTTTATGTTTGATTGTTTGCATGTTTGTTATCTATCTATCTATCTTTATCTTTCTGTCTGTATGTATATCTGTAGTTTGCTCATGCTGTCAAAGAAAGGTGGTGGAAAGTTCTTCTTGATGCTGTCCAAGCTACAGAGAGATTCCCGTTTCTGTGATGGGTCCTGTCGAAGGAAGCAGATGGTATAAAGAGACAGGGGAGTCAAAGGTGGCCAAATACCTGGGAAGTGCAAAAGGGTGAGAGCAGAGAGCCATCCCGGGGGGAAAGGAGAGCCCTTCAGTGACCCACCAGCTGTGCTTGAAACTTCTGCCTGCCCATAGCTGAAAAAACAAGTGAAAAATCAGAACAATACTCAGTCCTTCTACCTTGTCACAATACTTGTGACTAATGCTGTCTTAAGGCTCCCAGAAATCTGTGGAGAAAAATGCAAATTAACTTTTAAATTGTAAAAGAAATAATTATTTTCAATATTACTGAAGTTCATTGCCATCATTTAAGTACAAATGTGCAGAATGACTGTGAGTGGGTCACACTTCAAAGCTAAATTGTCTCTTTAAACCTGAGATGAAAAAACAGTCCTAAGCCAGAGAAGTGCATGAATTTAACTGAAGAAGTTTCATGAATCCATTATCAGGGCTGGGCCCATCATCTGCGTTACTTATGAGCATAATTTTATAGGGTTTTTCTTATTGTTTCTGTTGATATTTTTTTGGCTCAGAAATGAGCAGCTTGGAGGGGAAGAAGAGCAGGAACTGCAGCTGGCAGGGAATCAGCTCGAAACCGAGGGAGATCTCAAGCAGCTCAAAAGCAAAAGGGCTTTGTGGCCAGGATAAGGGACTAGGAGAGAATTACTTGAGCAAGCCAGGGGCTGTGGTTGAAGCTCCCTGTTGTTTGCTGCTCAGAAGCAGCAGCAAAGAGGTTCAAGAAGTCTCATTTGAAGGTTGGATGTTTGAATTCGGCATCCACGCTCTTCCATTTTTAGGCATCCTGGTGCTTTTGTGTACTAGGTTTTGGACTCCTTCACACTTTGCTCTAATTCTTTGAATTGTCAACCTAAGCATTCAGAAATCATGAATCAGCCTCCCTCTCCCTCCAGTGGCTTAGAAACCCTAGGCTTTTAAGAAATAACAGATGTTTTCTCTTTTTAATTTGCCTTCTGGTTTTAGAGCTTGCAGAGTTCATGTTTTAAAGCACTTCTCCCCGAACCCCAGGCTAACATTTTATTTTTTCACTGTTTAAATTTAAAACAGCTTCTTCCATCAGCCTTAGTCATGGGAGCTTTAAGAGGAAAAATTCCAAGCTCATGACAAAATCATGAGTTGGCCTTGCTTGGATTGCCTGGTCCCTTTAGGTTGCCTTTGAGAATGGAGGATAAGACTTGATTTTCTGGGTTATTGCATATAGTCTCCTCTTATTGCAATCTGCCGTGTTACATAATTTAACCCCCCAATTTATTTTGACTTCATCTTAATGATGCTTCTGTTTATGAACCCTGTGTATTATTGTGGAAAACTCTTGAAGCTCACTTGAATGAAACTTCTAATTTCGAGCCTAAACATAATCACAGTCCAGTTGATACCACTGTATAAGCATCGTGCTTTAGTTGATCCGAGCATCTTATGCTGCCTGAGTTTTATTTCTGCTTTTGCTGTCCTTCCGATGGCCCTGCTTTTTTGATGTGATCATCCTCATCCTCACCACTGCCTGCCATGAGAAGAATTGCCCTAGGGAGACAGAGCCTCCAGCTACATGTGCCTTGAGCAGCCGCCGTGGCTTCTCTCTGTTCCCCATCTGCCTTGGCTGACTTTCGCCCTCTCGCCTGGCCTGTTCAGGTGCATTTTCAGCTGTACTTCAAGCTACTTTTTTTTGCTCCCTCTGCTTTTCTACATTCCTCTTGTTTGTCTGCTTCTCTACTGCCTCTGAAATGTCCTTCCTTGTGAAGGATGTAGCATCCTGTACAGAATGAGCATCTTTGGATGAGAGCAAATCTTAGGGGTTTTCTATCTTTGTACCTCGTTCACTTACAGGGAAAGTCATGGGACATCATGGGACACTGTCCCTAAGAAAAAGTCTATTGATCAGAAGCATATATGTGCTTTGGATTATGACTTCATCCTAAAGGTTAAGTAGAAGTTAATGAGGAAGTGGTTAAACAGCAGTATGAAAAATATGGAGAAAGTACATCACCTCTCAGGTGGTCTATTCTAGCCTAGTATTTAACTAGTTTAACTGGTGATATATGGAAATTTATAGTGGAAGTGATACAAACATTGTGGCAGAACGGTCAGTCTCTGGAGGCTGTCACAGCTAATTCTAGATAATTTTTACCTCACATTTAGTCTTAGTTTAAGCACACACCTTTCAAAGTTGAGTACTAAAAGAAAATCAAGTTGACATTCGGGGGCTTTCAGTGTTGATCTGAGCACTGCTTGTTCTGAAGAGCTGCGCTTGAGCTGCCTAAGAGGGTTCCTGGGAAATTCCTGTCAGGGTCTTAGGCTCGTGCAGTGCACTTAAAGCAATGGCCTTGGACATACACAGCGAGAAGCTCTCCATCCATGTGTGCTTCCAGACACGAGCTTCAGGTTGGAGTGGTGGGATGAAGAAGGTTCATCCCACCTCGTGCAGCGTTCGGGCTCTCCTGGGTAGCACCTGCCAGGTCTCAATGAGTCTTCTCTTAATGCAAAGATTTCCTTGTATAAATGAATGTTATTCAGTGCCAACTAGTCAGGTGTATTTTGACTACACAGAAGTTAATCACATAACAGTCCACAGTTCCACGTTTTCTGGAACTGATTTGCTGAGTTTTTGGGGAAAAAAAGTCTTAAACTATAATAAAAGGTATTTTTAGAAAGTCTGGATAATTATCACTATACACTGAAACTGCAGCATGCAGAGTGCTGGATTTTCACAGCAGTTGTGGAAGATTACTGCTGCCTTTATCAGAAACGTATTCATTTGAGCTATTTCATTCCTTCCAGGTACCGAATTTTGAATTATGACTCCTAAGAATTTGTTCTACTTGGGCAGTTGGGAGAAGGCTGCGTCTCCTTTGGACTGCACGTAGGGGATAGTAATAGCAGCGTGAACATGCTCTTCAAGCAGGCACATATGCATATGTGCATTCATTCCTTTTTTATCAGGAATTTCTTTGGAAAAAGATTTGTTACTTTGAAAAAAGTGGCATGCTAGGGCACATTAAAGAGAAAATGCAGTGTACATGCATGCTTTGGGGTCCTGTTTCATCCCCATTTTTCTTTGGTTTACCTGTTGGGCTATCTGCTCCTGTTTAGCGTGGATATCCCATGCTAAATGCATTACATGTTTTGCAAACACGTTACACACAGTAGTGATTAACTAGAGCAAGCATTTCCAATCCCGTTCTTGGCTCTCCCACTTGTCTCACAAGGGCTTTGGAAAAGACCTTCAAAGAAAGGCATGGTTGCCTGGCACCTTGTTTGACACCAGATTGTCTTAAAAATATAGCTCACTTTCCTCCTGCAAGTTCCCTTAATGTAAGGTAACAGCGTTAGAAACTCGTGAGCAGAGCTTTGATGGGAATGCTCTAGTAATCTGGAGATGAATGTAATCTGTGTTAATGTAATAATAATAATAATAATAATAATAATAATAATAATAATAATAATAAATGTGTAATATCCTTGATGCCCTCCAAGCAGATTGTACCCAGCTCAGCTTGCACACACAATATGTACCGGCCACCTCATTGTCACCATCGTGCTGGAAGGGCAGGAGCTGATTTAGTGCTGTAGCAGTGGCTCGTCGTTCCTTATGAATAGTCCTCCCTGTTTGCATGAAGAGCCAATAGAAATAATAGTGTATAATGAATGCAGACTATCACACTGATTGATAGATGTAATTGCAAGATCAACAGATCAACAGGTATTGTAATACCTGTTGAAAACCACAGTGATGTTTTTCCTTCCAAACCATTGCTTGTGATATCATAGAAAATAATTTTTAATTATGTTATTAGACAATTATTTTAAGAATATTTCAAGATTAGAGGTGAAGCTTCATTAAAGACATATTACTGTAGGATTTAGATGTTTGTGCTAGATATCTTGTCAGTGTTGAGCATTTTCTTGCACTCTCAACAGAGGAAAGCCTTGTTTGCTGAATGCCATTTATTTATTTATTCATTCATTTATTCATTCATTTATTTATTCATTTATTCATTCTTCATGGCCTTCTGTGATACTAGGAACAGTGATTTACGCTGTAGTGTTTAAAACCTATGGGAAATAATCTGAGACTGCCTCAACCCTGCGTTTCCCTATGAAATACTTGGCTACCAATCACTGCACAAAACATCTTAAACGTAATGCACAGAAACAGATTTCACAAACAGCTTAGCATCAGCTTGAAAGGTTTGTATGATGTGTTTTATGATTTTTTCTCCTTTTTCTACACAAGATTGGCTGCCTAGTAAAGGATATTATTGCTAGAAATAACAGTAAGCAGATTTTTGCCTTTGGCTAATACAGTCATTAAAATGTGGCTATAAATCGTCCCTTGTATAACTGCGTGCATTGTATGTGCCATGTGTGTTTTTCCTAGTGGTGAAGGAAAAAGCCATGCATATGTCTATTTTTAACATAATTATATACAGATGTAGATATATCATGGTTCTTAAAAGTACTTCTTTTTCCAAATCACTGATTTATGGGAATTGGAGAGTGACTGTATCAGTTTTTTGAATTTTTCTTTTAATTGATAATACCCGTTCTCCTAACTAGAAAGGCATGGTATTAGACAGGCATGTTATTGCATTATTTGGCATCAGTTTTGAGACCTTACGCAGCAGCCTACACAGAAAGCACCATTGTTTGGATGTTTCACATGGGGGTTGCTCTACTGGCCTTGGAGATCCTTGCCAAGCAATTTTCTGCTAGCAAAAACCCCCAATTGCCAGCGTGGGGCCACTTGTGCTCTGTGCAACCGCGAGCTCCATCCAAGCTGGCCGGCCCTGCGAGCGGCCGAGCCCGCTGCCCCTTGCCCACGGTGACTTGACGTCTTACAGGCTGGGTCTGTGCAGTCAAATTCTGAGCTTATTTCCATGGTGTTGGGCTCCAGGTTGCCTTAAGGCCGTCATTGCTGCCCTAAAAGAAGATGCAAGTCTTTCATTTGCCTGGAGGAGCCCGACTGCATCTTGCCACGGTGATTCTGTGGTTCCTGCTTGTCAACATTACAGATGCTTATAGAAACGTGTTCAGTGATAGTGTCTTATATGACAAATGTAGTGGATATTCTTTTTATTATAGGATAACATTTTTACTGTTGTTTTTCCTATGCAGAAACATTAAATTTGCATTTTGCTCATAGTCCTGATTTACAGGTGCAATATATCGTGAAAATACAAGGTTTTGCTCTAGCTGTTGGGACCTGTCTCTCAGTGCTCCCTTCTTTGTTTCAGCTTCATGTTCTGCTTCATGTTTTCCTGAACCCTTTTGGACCATTATCTTGCTTAAAATAAATATGAAGCTTTTTAAAAAAAATGTCAGACCTTAATTTTAGCTGACTAAAGTTTTAGATGAAGATTAATCTGTGCTCATTTTGGTTCTTTGGAAGTTGAGCCTCTGAACCAAAGGGAGTAGAAGGGGCTTCCTTGCCTGCTAGTGCAATGGGAGAGGTAGGTGCCCCTTTTGGGCAACTCATCCCGTGGGTGCAACACATTTACCTTGAGATGGGCTGAATTGTTTTCTCATGGTACTTTCCTCTTGGTTCTCTACGGAGAGACAGCCTGAGTGCTCAGTTTAGACTAAACCCATAACTTGTAGGCAGCTTCAGGTAGGTGAACTTATTTCCACTCTAATCTTTGATGTAGCCTTGTAGTTGAATTAGTCGCCCCACAGCTCAACCATGAGAGAAACCTGTTGCTTTTAATAGACTTGCATTAGTCAAAAATATATGCAGGAACATTTGGAGACATCATTGCAGGCCATTATGAGGAATGAAATGGATTTAAATAGCATCTTATCTTCCTTGTAATTACCGGGAGAGGAAGAGTGCCTTGCTTTTATTAAAGAAGTGCAACTGATGGGACCAGTTCATGTCTCCATCGTCCTCAAGACAAATGGGTTTTACTGTGAAATTTTTATGTTGAGTATTGGATCCACATGTGATGTCAGAGAAGTGACCTCCATAGACCTTTTGATTTCTCAGACTTCTAAAATTACTCCGTGGGATGTTGATCCTAGCAATAAATCTCCAACAAGGGCACCTATCCACATATATTCACAAATTAACGTAAGCCCTTCCTTAAAAACTTGATATAGTGTCAGGATCTCCTGAAATAGCTGGTGGTGACAGTAGTCTGTTGGATATGAATTATACTTCTTTTACTGGGAAATGTTTGTCTTTAGTAGTGCAGTGATTTGAACTGAGTCTTCAGGAGGCTTTATAAAATATTCTGATGGTATCAGCTGTGCATAATATCTTTTGTGTAAGCACTTATCTGGTCCCTAACAGCACAGCAGCCAAAACAGTTCATAAATGTTAATAATAGCAAGAAGTGAACATACCACCAAGTTAGAGATAGCATAAACCTGTGGGAAAACAGAAGTTGCAATGAGATGAAGGCCTAATTCTTGTAGTTTCCTCTGTTTTCCTCTGAAAATTCCCTTTCTTTCCATTTATTGTAAAGGAAAAACAGGGCAACTGGATGCTTCATTGCCTACAGGTAAAGAGAGAAGGAGTCTCAAGCCAAGCAAGGCCTTGAGGGTAGTGAGGAAAAATACAGTCTTATTAATTAGCGTGGAAACAGGTCTGTATCTGCCCCAGTTAGTGCATAACTGGGGGTGAATAACGCCCCATTTCAGTGCTGGGAGCTACTTCCTTGTCGGCCTAGTGCTCTCCGAGGCAAAGACTGTGGCCACTGCAAGTGTCCCAAGGGCAAGGTCTAGTTACTAAGCCCGTCTTTGGATGGCCCCATCCATGGACTCAGTTGCTGTATGATATTGTGCAAACCTAGCTTTGCTCCTAGAGCCAACAGCCTTTGCTGTAGCTACCTGTAGTACCTATCTGCAGCTCTGCTAGGCCTGGCGCCAGGCCTAAGGAGGTGTAAACTCCAGTGATGACAGACCTCTGATACAGCTGATCTGGGCACTTCTTCAGCCTGGTTTTAGACTTGTCTCATAACTACAGGATATCAAAACTTTT
>VZSG01000343.1:640584-719287 GCA_013398315.1 Nothoprocta pentlandii | reverse complement strand
GAGATGTTCCAGTCCATTAATCATCTTTGTTGCCCTCCGCTGGACGCTCCTTAGAAGCTCCACAAATCCAGTCCAGTGGTAGTGAGTTCTGTACCCTATTGATAAAATGCTTTCTCCTTCTGCTATCAAAATAAAAAGAAAAATGCATACAATTTTGAATGGTGGAGCCCTTGCTTAGGTAAGAAAGATCACATGGGGACGGATGCAGGAATCATGAGAAGCGTTTGCTGTGTTGCGTTTGGTTTCTCTGTAGCGTTAGGATTAATGCCTTGCCTCAATGTTACCCATTTTTTTTTTCCATTTTTGTGGGCCTAAGAGTTCTTGCATTTGTATAATTTCTGCGGCTTAATTAAAGGGCTTTACTGGCATAATAGCTAAAATAAAATACTTTCAAATAAAAGTAAATAACCTCTTTGCATTCCCAGTCTGGTTTTGTATTTCATAACTCTCAGGATAGTTATAACTGTGCAAATGGTCACATTCTCAGTTGCGTGTAAGGTTTCTGTTTTCACATTTGATGACTTCACCATTGTTTATTCTTTATCCCAGGAAAGCATTTGCTTTTAGCTGGAGAAAATGAGGAAAACTGCACAGGCAAAGAAAACAAGACCAGAGGAGAAAGTGGCCTGAATAATAGAATGATGTTATTTTCCTCTGAAACACTAATTGACGTTGAAAAAAAGAAAACCCAAGGAGGTGGCTAGAGGGTTTTTCCTTGAAACACAGAGAAGTGGAAAAGTGGGAGGCCGGGGCGGTTCCCAGAGCTTGGGGTTTCCATTCCCAATTACCCGCTGGCTGTCGCCTTGCTGAATTACACGGGCAGCACTGAATGGGGCCATTCTGTTCCGTCTCGAAAGCTGTGGGCTATGAAATACAATCCGAGGGATTTTTAACGAGTGCTCTGAAGCTCCGTTTCAGAAACAAGGGGAGCAGTATGCTGCTAAATAGCACCGAGGCTGGGGGGTTAAACTCATGCAGCCTTTTGCTCACGGGGAGGGAAAGTAATATCAACATTTACTTGACAGGTATGTGTTTACTTCCAGAGTTGAGTCAAACAGCTTTCCGTGCAGCAAACTCTGTGAAAAATGAGGGTGCATCAGCCTCACATCAAGCTCTCCTCTGGTTGCTGAAAACAAGAGCTGTGGGGTCGTGCAGTGTCGTGATGTATGTTGCTCTGCAGCAGCACCAGCTCTTGAGGTGCTCTCCCAGAGAGCTGCCACTGTTGGGTGCCCACCAAGGCTCTTGCTGTTACTGCTGTGTTGACTTTGGGTGTCTTTCTCCAGTCTTAGCATGAACCTGGTCTTGGAGAAGTGCACAGGTTTGTTGTTACCTTCCCTTTTTTCTTTTGTGCCGCTTCACAAATCAGCTTGCTCCAAGGTCTGGAGCTCATCATGGACTGGCTCTGGTTCTTCCAGGTCGTCCCTGTTTGGCATCAAGCCTGTGACACTCTTTTGAGAAGAAAATAGTCTTTTCCCAAAGGGAACGTTTGCCTTGCTACCAGAATAAAGAACCACTACCAGATGCTCTTTAGTTTTGCTAGTAAAAACTAGGCAGATGTGACTCGATATTAGCAGGAGCTAACTTACTTAAGGGAGTAAGATAATATATTTTCAGTAACACTTCTCATTGTCCTTTTAATGTCTGGTGGTTCTCAACCACACTGGAACTTTAAAATAATGTTATAGTAATTTTGCTTTAGAAACAGCGGTTCTGGCAAGAATCTTGGAAGACTCAAGAGCCATGAGATTCTACAGCTTTAAAGTTGGTGAAAAGACTGTCTCAGCAACTATCGACTCCCACCAAATCTGTTACACTGTTCTTGGAGTCTTAAGTAAGCCAACAGTAGCAGCTATGTTACAAGAACAAGACTTAGAGCTTTTCAGGAGGTAAATTAACCAGTGCAGAGACCCGTTCCTGCAGTTTGTTTGGGTGTTTTGTTTTTTTGATACAGAAATCCATGTTCACCAGAATCCATCCTCATGTGAAGATGTGTGTTGTCTCCATGAAAACAATTTCCAAAAGTCTCAACCATGCAAAAATGACACCTTCAACTGAGTTCATTAGCTGAGGGAATCACAGCAGTCCTTTCAAGCTGATAAGGTGACTTTGAGCAGCAAGTATGTCATGTACATGTATTTTTTTCATCAGTACAAAGTTGGCGCAAAGTTGGTTGTATTTTTCTGAGAGTGAGATGTCAACTTGTTAAAAATGCTATAATGCAGTAAAAGCAACCAGAGAGCCGTGGAACTAATCATGAAGCGTTTTACGACTGCTTTTCACTGTGACTAGTGTTTGGTAATAAACAGATACATATGAAGAGCACAGTGACCAAAGGCTGAATGTTGTTGGTGTGCAGACCTAGTGGACTCGAGGTGCCAGAGCTCCACGGGCATTGCTGACAGTGGGACGAACCTGCCACACAAATTGTTCTGTGGGATTTTCGTCTTGGAGAAGAAGTTCTCCAGGCCTCTCTTTCTTTGGCAGGCTCTTCTTCACGAAGGACTTCACTAGTTTTGTGCTACAGCTTGCTGTCCCTGCATCAGGTAGAGATCACAGTAATTCAAGGGACGGAAAAAAGAACTACCAAAAAGAAATTGCATCATTTTAGCTGAACATGATTGGTGAGTGCATGGCGAACAAGGCTCAGTTCTGAAGCTTCCCTCCTCTTCTTCTCTTTTTCATCTCTCTTTCTACTTCCTCACTGGCTAGAGAAGTGGCATGTAAGTGCGGGTTGCATTTGCCCATGAAGTTACAAAGCTGTGATTTTATGAGCCGAAGAAGAAGAGACCAAGCGGAGCCTCCAGTTCCAGTAGCTGTAGTGAGCTGTAATTATGGAGATCTACAGCTACTTGAGGAATTACTGTGGCTGCATTTTATATGCCTAATTCTGCTGTAAGAAAAAGTTTAATCAAGCGCTACTGGAAATAGCCTCATCATACAATTTTACATTAGATTTGCTAGATCATCTTTTCTTTTCGGTTCCATGCTATTTAACTATTGAAGAGGATTATTTAGAAGCAGAAATAGCCCTTTCTATGAATGATAAGCATTCATTTTTTTTCACCTGAACTTTATAGGTGGCTATTTCTGGTCAAGTTGCTTTGGGGTAGCAGAATAGAGTTAAAATCTAGTTGGAAAATCATTCTGCTCTTGCCCTTTTTTAGAAAGTATTTTGACAGAAGCCAGTTTATCACAGTCAGAAAACCAGGAGCATCACAAAGCGGTCTATGTTCAAAAGGAGAAAATTACATGTTTCTATAGGAGCAGGCGCTAAAATATAGCTATTAAAAATACTTCCCTATATATTTTTACTTCGGTAAATGTTTGTTGTGTTTATTTTTTTTTAATTTAACTAATAATTACAGCACTAAGACTAGTGCAGGTTTTTGACGATTTTTTTTAAGAGCAAGTATTTGACATAGAACACACCTGAAGCAAAAATCACTGTGTTTTACAGTCATACTACTGTATGTTATACATGCTGCCAACAGCAGTGCTCCAGGGACTACAGAAGGGGAGAACTGGCTGAAAAGGGAAAAAAACTTACATGCTGAGTGCAAGGTAGGAAAAAAATGCACTGAAATCTAAAAATTAAAAAAAAAATTATAAATAGTCTCATTGTACACCAACAGCAGATGATCGATTGCCTTTTTTAATGTGGAATAAGAGACTTATTTGAGGCACTTGGCCTCAGTGCTGCCTTTCATGGCATGTATGTTGTGCAGCCTGTGCAAGAGCATGTGGGATCTAGCCATTTGACTACACTGAAATGGGAAATATCTTAAAACGAGTGAAGTATTGGTGGTAAGAAGTAGGATATCATGAAAATTTGGCTCCTTGTACAGCCCCCTTCCAAATGGGAATGAACCCTTGTGGCTGCAGGTCTGCATCCTGCAGGAGAAGGAAAAGAGGAGAGCAGAGAGTACCTGGAGCCACCATGGGGGTAGGTCCAGGACAGCAACCCCCAGACCAAAGCTTCTTGCTTTTAATTCCACTTCTAAACAATAGACACTTGCTAAATACAAAATATGCATTTCTTTTTCTACCCCAAACAAGTATGAAATCTATTTCCTGATGCTGCCAGTTTTGTCCTCCTGCAAACAGTTTTTGAGCTTCCTTGGAAGTCTAAATTTCAGCAGGGGTTGTTTGTTTAAGAAGCCCATTGCTCAGTCTCATCTCTGAAGTTATTTTTATACTATTTGCTTATCATGAACCCATTTTTGTTTTTGTATATATTTATACACTAACAACTTTGTATAACTGAGTAAATTCACACTGCTGAGGGTGTGGGGTTGTTATTTTTAGCGATGATTATGACAGTACACGGCTTAAGAAATAGTCATGAAAATGCTGGGTGAACATTTTGCTGTCGATTCAGTAGTTAAACTGAAATACAAAAGTAATTTGGAGGTCACATTGATCTGAAATAGTAGAGCTTCCTAGGAAGATTTCTGGTGAAAGAACTTTTTAAAAGTTGCTTTGTATTTTAATATTGGTAAAATGCAATATTTAAATATTTTTATTGAGAGTTAGTTTGACCTAAATTGTGGAATTTCATTTTTGAATTTGAGCCCTCAAAACATGATAGGGGAAGTGCATTAAGGAAAGAAAGATGTCTTTATATTATGGTAAGTGGGAATAATGAGTATACCTTTGTCTTTTGTATAAAAATAAAGGAATTATTTTCTGCTTATCAGTTTAAACTAATTTCCTAGGAATTGAAACAAACAACATTAAAAAATGCACACACACAAATACGCAGAAAACACCTTTTTTTTTTTTTTTCTGGTCCATTTGCAGCAGTTTTGAAGGAGGAAGAGAAAGCGAATAGTCCATGCTTCCACATGAAACTCTCTTCCCTTGGCAAAGACACTGATGGTACTTACATTTTTCAGATGTTCCAAAAAGGTGTTTATTTTACTTCTTTGTAACCTGACATCATGGGCCAGTAACATTTAAAAAATATATATAAAAAAACAACTTTCAATGAGAGATCTGTTCAATGTGAGTTCAGATTAGCTGGGCAGGTAGGTAAGACTGGTGAAAAGGCTGTTTGATCATGAGCAGATACGTATGCATGAGTGTGTGTATATGTGTGCGTGTATATACTCACACACACATAAATATATATGTAGTAGATGAATTTGAGAAGAGAAAAAAAATGTGTCCGAACTCCCTTCTTCTTATAAAGTCTTGGAAGATTTTCAGATGCTATACATTCTCTTTAAAAGTTTCAGTATAACAAGCTGTGCCAAAGAATGATCTGAACAAGTATCTAGAGGGATATATCTTTTAGTATTTGGAAGCCTCCTGAAAGTGAAAGAATTGTTAAATCTATTAAAGTATTTGTCGCTGGAAGGTGCATAAATAACTTACTGTTTTGGATTTGGATTTGGGAGTAGAGGGAAGGTGAATTGAGTAATGCTGAAATAATGAGCAGTAATATTGAAGTAGTGTGTTGGATGCACAATGTGTGATGCGGGCTGCTGCGACTCGGTACCTTCATGGCTTGCAGCTAAATGTGGTTATGCACATTACTCATAATTTAGGACTTACTGGCCTGCCATTCCCTGAAAATGTAAAGTGTCTTTTAAAATGTAATATCACAGAGCTAAATGAAAGGCCAGCTCAAAATACATTAAGCAGAAAGGCCGTGTAGCATGAAATCAGTAAGCTTGTTTTCACTGCAATAAAGTTGTAATGTTGTTTCGGAGCGGCTCAAAACTGCCTCAAGAGAGGAATTGGAATGCCCCGCTACCCACATGGCTGGGGGTTGCCTCATCTAAAATGAACCTTATAAAAGGGAGCTGTGGGGACTCCCTTCCAGCACGGCATCCACACAGCTTATAGGGAGGTACCAGCCTTGCCGTCATCCTGGGTGACTTCCTTGTGACTCGAGTACCTCATCCTCCTCACTAGGTCTTCTCCTGCAGGTCAGCCCTGGCTGGTTTTGGTGTGGGCACTTGCTCAATGAGGCTTCTACACAACAAAAGGTGCCCTGACACCTTGGCCCCATGCCCAACATGTTTGGTCCTATGGATGACCACCACATGCCTGGGTCTCATGCGCTTTGTGTTTGACCCTATGGATGACCGTCTTGGCCTTTGCCTGGTCTAGCCGAGTGCCGCTGGCACTTGGCCTCTCAGACGTGACAACAGGGTTTGGTGGCTACGTTGTCCCGTAGGTCCTGTAGCCATGGTCAAACCCGACCCCGCTGCCGGGTGCAGATGAGGTCATGGCTTGGGGTGCTCGTTCCTGAATGCATCCTCTGTCTGCTCGTGTTTACTGCGACCTGAGTGACAGCTCGTTTGCGTCCCTACTCAGTGCTCTGAGAATTTAATTTATTGTGTTTAAATTTTTCTGTAGAGATGTCATGGAACTGCACTGAATTAGCATCTCTGTAAGACCGACCAGTTCCTGCATTTTTGAACACTATACTTCTAGTCCCACCAGAGGAAGGGTGTCATCAGGCTCTGAATCTCAGCAGAGCTTGTACACAGTGTTTCCTCTTGAATGAACTGTCACGTTTCATTTTGCGTTAGACAGATCAAAGCAGAGTTTAGAATAATAATCTTATTTACAGCTACTTGAGTAAGAAACATTTCACGTTACAGGGGCACGCTCCAGAGAAAATGCCAAGCGACATAAACGCTATAACACTGCCGTACCGTTGTCTGAACACATATTAGGAATGAACTTTATGGAGACACTCATCGGCTTTTAATCAGCTGCTTTCCCTCCTGGTGTGAGCTCGGGCAGGTTTGCTCTCCTTAGCTAACCTCGTGCTGCGTGGTGCTGCAGGGGGCTCCTGTCTTCTCTCCCTGTCCATCAAAAGCCTCCATGGTGCCTGATGCACCTTCTTTGCTGAGAGGCAGGTACAGAGTTTCATCTCTGTCCACCAGGAGTCCATCATCCATCAGATACTTTAGTAAGACGTGTTGATGGCTTTAACCCAGCTGGTCTGAAAAGCAGCTTTTCCATTTTTCTGGTTATGCATGTGGATGAAAGCAATGTCCTTGGACACAAGCAGGTCCTCTGCTCTGCAGCAGCCTTGGCCAGACTTGTCTGCACACTGGGGCATTTGACTGACATTATCAAACCTAAATCTCTTCCACGTGTATTTCTGAAAACTAGGGTAGTTACTACCCCGTATCTAACGTTCCTTTAATATCATTCAGTTGTCTCTAACAAAATACACTTACTAGGAAGTCGTTTCATTAAGAGATGATGGCTGGTGCAGTGGATGGGCTGAGCAGTGTTGGAAAAGCCCTGCCGTAACCAGCAAAAGAGGTGTGACTACTAACATGGTCTGGGCATTGATCTGCACGAGGGATTCCAGTTTGGTGAGGCTAAGGAACATGAAGAGAGTGTACTCAAATATATTTACACTTCAGATTTATTTTACATGGCGTTACACCAGATCAAAAGTACTCTGTCTAGAAAAAATAATAATCTTCTTTTCTTTGTCTCTGGACCCTCGTATTGACTCTCTGAGATGATTTCTTTTTAGTTTCTGCATGGTAGGTCATGACAAATGCTTCAAAAAAACAGTCCTATCTGCACTTGTTCTTGGTCTGTTTTCTGCCAGTACTTGCAAGACTGTTGTTTGCCATAGCGAATACTAACAGCAATTAATATAATCACGCCAGTGAACTTTACTTCCTGGTGGCGTAGATCTGTCCAAGGCAACCTGAGTATGTTGGGAAAACCTGCTCAGCAAGTTCCTGCCCAGGTGAACTTGGCTTTTCCTTTCCAGCTTCGTTTTCCAAGCGAGCCAAGGGTCCGGTCGTCGCGCCCTGCGTCCCTGAGGCGACTGAGCCCCGTGGTGGTGGCACCTCCGCCGCCCTTAGGAAAACGTCACCTTCATTCCCCTAGTAGTAGCCTAGCTAGCCTAGCTAGCCTAGCTGATTCTCCTAGCTAGCAGCCTAGCTGCTGGGCATTTCCCTTTCTCCAAATATATTGCACACGATGGCATGAAATTCCTGTGGAAAGATGCTTCGTGCTCGGGAACACGGCTCGAAACCCAGCGTGTCCTCCATGAAGCATTTGGGAACTTGGTCTGTCACCAGGATACGGAGACCAGGCACTATCCTGACAAACCTGTGGGGCTGGAGGCCAGGGGAGCCACTGCCTGCAGCAAACAGCCTGCTGGCAAAGGGCACTTGCCAGAGATGGGGAACCTGGGCTTGGGTTTGTCCCTCAGGTTCAGCCCACTCACCGACTTCAGCTGCTAATGTGTTGCTTTTATTCTGTTATTGTTCTTTCTTTTTGCTTTACTAATTATTTACCCGGTGAAAAGGTAGGGTGAGTGCAAGGTCACTTGTCCCGGCTGTGAGCAGGAACTTGGATGTGGGTTTCAGCTAACCGCGGAGCTTGGGCTGCCTAATGGGTCACTGAAGTGAGCGGAGATGGCCTTTTCTCAGGACATCTATTGAGTTAAAATAGGTGCCAGGAACAAAAATATTTGATTTTAGTGCTTTCTGTCTTACACTAAAAAGTGGTTTTTTTTGTTTTGTTTTTTTTTTTTTTTGCCAAAGTATCACTGGTGAGCCCTAATTCTCATAATTCTCAGCCATAATATCTGCCGTCAGCATGGATTTAACCGATGTGCTGCTCAGAAGCTCCCTGGCAAACAGCAAAGCTGTAGCCTCCGAGAGCTGTAGCATTTTGCAAAAGCATCTGGTCTTCGTAGAAGAAAGGTTTCTCTGGTGAGAATGGCAACATTGCCCTCGACTCCTTGGGGCTGGTGGGCAGCTCAGCGTAGCTCGTGCAAGGCTGGAGCCACCCCGGGCCTGGTAGCTGTGCCCTCAGCCTAAACCCATGTGAGACCAGGGCCTGGGCCTTGAGCGAAAGCATCGGTGCCCGGCAGACAGGCCAGACAGGCCTCGCGTTGTGTGTCTGCCTGTGAGCAGGGGGCTTGGACTAGATGGTCTCTAGAGGTCCCTTCCAACCTCAACCAGTCTGTGATCTGTGAGCTTGGTCTTGCCTGAGTCTGCCATCCAGGGAGGGCCGGTTATCCTCTTGGATAGGCCTGTAAGTTTGGCTGGAGAATCTGCTGAATTTGTAAATGGCATCCACAGTGTTGTTTGCTGGACAATATTTTAGTCTGATTAATTGATCTGTCACTTATTATAAGTATTTGTGTTTTTCTACAGTACGTAACCTTAGGTTTTGGTCTCTTCTTTGCAGCAAAGAGCTCCAGGGAAAGTTCTGCATGATGCCGTCTGCAACCACCTGAACCTTGTTGAAGGCGACTACTTTGGCCTTGAGTTTCCTGATCACAAAAAGATGATGGTATGTGAAAGGCAACATTTTCAACTGCTTTTCATTTATATGCATGCGGTATTCTTCCTTCTTCTCCTTACTTAAAAAATATGTTTAAGTCTGAATCTCCAAGAAAATAAAACCTTATTTTTCCTTTTTTTTTTTTTTTTTTAAAAAAGTGCTCATTCCTGCAGGAGTCAAAGAAATGTTTTTAGAACCTGATTACTCCTTTCAGGTTTCATCCATGTTGAAAGTACCAGGTAATTCAGATGTGAGAGGGAAAGCAGTTTATCTCCAATAGGTTGCACCAGAGAAGCCAAAGGCTGGTTGGGCACAGAGCTGATTTGCGATCTTTAACAGCCTGCTTAATTTGGAGTGCAAAGATAAATAGTGAAATTGTGCTCCATAGGCTGGGCAAGTTGCAATAACTGTGACACACTTCCACAAGAAACGTCTTGGACAAGAAGACACATAAGATATAACAAAAAAAGGAAAACAAAATGATGAAAGTGGTGTCTGTAGAGCAGAGGGCCACGGGCAGGTGTGCAGGTCCTGGCCCAGCACACCCTGAGCAGGTGCCTGCAGCCTGCACACACTGCATTAACAGTTCTGGGGTAGAAACAGGCTCACGTAGGAGGAGCAGTGACCTCTCCCTTCTTTTTCTGAAGTTTGTTTCACTGCAGATTTGCTGTGTGACTTTCTGGCGTGTGTGCTGGCTGCCTGCATTGCTAGGCCAGTGCATTCAGGTACCTACTGGATTTCGTGCCTGGTCAGTGAGTTCTGCACCAGTTGCCTGGTTGACCTAAAGCAGATGACTTTGAACAATTAAGAAAAAAAAAAAAGAAAGGGTCTTAGGATCTTTGTGTCTAAATAGCATTTCTGTAAGGAACAATATTTCTTAACTGAAGACAAAAGAGGATTTATTCACTTCTGCATAATCTGCTGTCATGGCAGTAGTGGTCACATAGTTTGAGGTCAACTATAATTAAAAGGGAAACTGCAAAAAGAGTCTTCAGCCTTTTAAAAAGTGATCCATTTCAGTTTGCTCCTGGATTTACATGAAACACAGTTTGCTGGAAAATTTCCTGTTCTGCCATACATCCTCAGTGAACTCTTCAGATACCTAAGGGCTGAACAAAGCACTTCAAAACCGTGTGCCTGTACAGTGCTGTCACACCAAGGTCCCCATTAACACAGACAAACTGACTTACAGACAAATCCTAGCGTCCTGTGCATATACAGCTGCTCCTCAGCTCCAGAACAGGAGGATACCTTTGCTGTTCAGCTCCAGAACAGGAGGAGAGCAGGTCATCTACTCTGACCATCTCCGTTTCACAGGTCATCGCATTTCAACTGAGTGACCCTCTGTTTTGCTCAGCGCCTTGAGAGAAGGGAACAGGTTTTGGTCTTGTGCAAAGTGGTTTATTTGCTCGAGGCGAAAGCAGGGGAGAGACTGAGGTTCTGCCAGCCCTTGCAGGCCCTTGCAGTGGCCAAGATTTGACCATGTGGAAATAAGTCCAGATGATCCCAATGGGGGAACCAGGGCTCTTGGATGAAGAAGTGGGCAGAAAAACCTAACTGCTATTGCCATTTTGCCCTAAAAGAAACCTCCTCCACACATCCAAGATGGTGATCCATGTGTCCTGCCCTTGGGGTAGCAGCAGCCGAGCAGGTGCACGTGCCAGTTGACGTGTGTCTGCTCTCACCTTTGCTTCTGGGAAAGGAGGAGGTGCCCAGATCTGGCCCCCATCTGGCCAGCTGTGCCCCAAGCCTGGTGCACGTCAGCGGGCAGGATGCAGTCGGCTCCCTAAAAGCAGAGCACAGGAGCTCTGAAGTGTGAGATTTGGCTGTGAGTGATGGTTTCAGTGTGGAGGACTACACCAGTGTGAGCCATATTTACACTTAAGCTGTAACGCCAGTTTGTACAGTGCAGGGGAGATAAATGTTCCTGTGGGGTTTAAAACTTCCCGAGCTTCTTGCTGGCTGTAATGCAGAACGTGAGCATCGGGCATACTAGAGAATTTGCAGCTAATTGTGCATCTAAGAAATAAAACATACACGCATATTTTACTGTGTGTGCTTTAAATGGGCTGAATTGCTGCTCTTCCAGCATAGCGGGGTAAAAGGAAAAAAATAATAACTATTTGGAGTGTATTTGTTGGGATGTTATCATGCGTGAGGTATGATATTCACAGTTCAGCTGAGCTTATTCCAGCATGCAGGGCTGCAGACCCGCTCCTGGGCATGATGGCTGGGGGATGTCAGGATGCCTGGCAGCTGTACATGTGCCAGAGGGCTCCAGGTGTAAGGGAGAAGACACGGAGGGTATGAGGGCTGCACTTGCTGCTCCAGCAAGGGGAAGTGAGGCACAGTGCTCAGGCCTGGGATTTTACAAAGTGTCCCCACACTTGGGGACACTGCCCAGATTCCTCTGCTGCTGGAATCTGGTCACCGTCAGAGAACATCTGACTTTGCTTAAAAAATAAATAATCAAGCCTCAGAGGAGACTGAGGTTGTGAATCCAAATTTGAATCCCCACGTTATTTCTCATTTCCAGTTTATAAACCGTCCTCAGAATGACTCTGTATAGACTGAGAGTGGGAGCTGCAAGGTGCTTAAGTTTCAATTGCTTGGGTTTGATGACACTGATCAAGTCTTGTTTTTTCCACATTCCTCCTTCCTCCCCACACACATGCAGCGTGTACATTACTAGTGTCCAGCAATCTGGTAAAGGATGTTTAACTTGCTTACAAGGGAAAGCAGAGAAAGGAACAGTGCACAAATGTGCTTGTGTTATATCCTATACCTCCCAGGGAGAGAGAGAGGATAAGACTTTGTTCAATCAAATAAAATATATGACTCCCACATTCATGTAAACTGGCTGTTTCCTATTCAGTATATTTTTTTTTTCTCCCCTAAACTTGGCAAAGCTGCTGACCATCATAGCAGATTAGGTACATGCCAGCTTTCTGAAACAAAGCGGTTTAAAAATACTGAGTTGCCAAAAAGTGTCAGAAGCAATTTAACAAGTGATAAACACCATTTGCCTGTTCTTGGGTAACAAAGCTCCTTCAAAAAAATCACTTCCAGAGGCTGAGAAACTTAAAACAGTTCCATTGAGAAACACGAGCAAGGTTAAAAGCACAGGAATGTGAGGTCTGGGCTAATTGGAGACACTGTTCAAAGTACCTCGCTGGTATGGGAACTATGGAAATAGCAAACAACATCACAGCAGTTATAACAGGAAAAGATGCCTGTTTCTGTGTGGCTGCTTGGATGATTTTGTACGATGGAAATTTTGAGTATGTTTCAGTCTCTGCATAATCTAAAACTCAAGGTCAGAAATGTGGCATAATCTAAAACTCAAGGTCAGAAATGTATTCATTTTTATATGTATATATGTGAATATATATGCTCTTTTACATATAAATATATATTCACATATACATATATATCTTCCAGGAGGAAGACTTGGTTAATTTGTTTTTTAACGGTTTTAACCTTTGTGAAGGTTGTAGGATGTTCCTCCCCAAATTCTAAATGTCTCCAAGGAAGGCTCCATGCAGTGCAGTGAGATAACAAAATACAAATCCTGGGTTTAGTTATCAGCTGAGCTCTGTGAGCTGTCACACTCCTTCAATCCCCATAGGTTGTTTGGCTTTTATCTCCCTCAGCTTTCTGTAAGCTGCGCGAGGAGGAGCAGTGATTTATCCAGACCCTTCCAGCTAAGACTGCTGTATGAGGCTGTAGGCCCTGGTCATGGTATTTCCATCTATTGCTTCCCTTTTGAAAGCTGGGGAAAAGACCCACACAACTTCCTGAAAAATTGGTATGTTAAAAAAGAGATGAAAATAAAGCATTTGCAGAAGTAACACTGCGCCCAGTGTACTTAGGAAAGTCCAGATTTATGGAAGAGAGAAAATGTTGGGCTGCTGAGGAGTCAGCTTTCTTTCCCTCTTTAAGCTGGGCCTGCCTCATTCTCTTGACCATCAAGCACCTCGTCCTTTCTGCAGGCAGCAGTGACAAGAATCCTTGATCTCCTTGGGATAATGTGGGGATCTCCACATCAACGTCAAGCCTCACCAGGGGGCTCCTTTGGGTACCCAACACCAGGAGACTGTTGTCGTCTTCTCATTTCTCTATTTGCCCACCACTCCCAAAGCAAAGGCAAATATCAGCCCCTTCCTGTTGCCTTTCTGTAGGTTAATGCAGGTGCTGCTGTTGGCTTATGCTGGTGCTGGCTCAGGCCTCCCTGGTGGGGCATCCTGATGGTATTCTTGAGGGCCACAATGGCAGCATAGGATGCCCCTTCATTTCTTGTTTCAATTTCCTTTGTGCCAATCGACTGGGTAATGGCCTAACTTGCCATGATTGCTACTGCCTGAGATAAACAAGGGGAAGATCTCTTCCTTGCTGAATGCTGTTTTCCCAGTGCTCTGGATTTTTGCTGCTTCAAAAGCTGTGCCCCAGTGACAACTTATTAAGCATAATGACCGTCCTGGAGAAGTTAAATAAGTAAATGAATAACCAAAGCAAAACAGAGATTAGGTTCTTCAGAGATGATAACACCACTTTCTTTTGGTTTTAGGTGTGGCTCGATCTTTTGAAGCCTGTTATGAAGCAGATTAGAAGTAAGTACTTCCTTGCCGTCATTCTTTCTACCCATCTGAGAATAGCTGAATGAATGAGGTCTCTGTCAACTGGTATCATTATCTTCTCAACTTTCTTTACTGAATTCTGTTTGGGTTGTTTTTTATCTCAGTTCTGGCCTTAAGAGCTGTGCTGTGTTTGCTGTCAAATTATGTCGCAGCAACAAATTCTACAGAGCACGTAGACGTCAATCACATCTGGTTTTGCCTTTTCTCCTGAAGGGTATAAACCAGTAGTGGGTTTTGGAAGGCTTAGTCAGTCACTAGAAACATGGGCTTGAGGCAGTGATATCAACACGTTTAAATACTGAGGAAGAAAAAGCATGCAACAAAAGAAACACACATTGCTGAAAGGTAGCAGTAATCAGGAAGAAGAAAAAATAACCAGAAGAAGAAATTAATGGGAAGAAACCAGCCTGTATATTACAGCTGCCTGGGGCATTGCCACAGAACTTGGAGCTATCTTAGACCAAGAGGAGAAAACTGTTGACTTAAAGAAACCAGGGCATGTCATGGTGGGTGGCTGGAGAGGAAAGGGTCCTGAAAATATTCAGCACCCTTGGGAGGAGTAGCAATGAACAGGAAGGGTTTTGATGATTATTTATTTCTTTATCAAATGTCAGCAAAGCAGTTCATTTATGGACATCTGCTCTGGAGATTAGATTTTGATGGGCACCTTTCCAGAGCACATGACCAGATATAAACCAGTCATATTAGTAACAGTGGATTCTATGGAAACTCTCCTCTGACAAGAGAGAAGCACCTTGTTCCCTTTATCATTGACCGTATTTGTAGGAGTCCAAACAATTGTGCTGCTGTTAAGGTAGAAATAATATTTTGATAGTGGACTTGAAAAAAAATAGTCTGTTTTGGTACCCTCTTTTTCAAAACCCAGGTATTACATTTTAGTGGGTCAACTGATGCAGTAACTAAAAACAGGCTTGGTTTTGGCAGCATATCCTTTCAGGAAGTCACTGTTCTTTTTTATTGTGCATAAATCTATTTTGCCATTTTTGAGACTATCAAAGATACTAACACAGGATGAAGGTCAGCATGTATTCATGCACTGCATATTCCACCAATCATCCATTGCACATCATTCTGTATAGTCAAATATGCCCCGTGTGTTACAAATATATCACTAATTTCCTTTGACATTTCTCTAGGACCGAAGCACGTTGTGGTAAAATTTGTGGTAAAATTCTTCCCACCTGACCACACTCAGCTGCAAGAAGAACTGACAAGGTTAGTAGTTGGGTAACTGGATTCTTCTAATCTCCAGTGGACAGCGGGCAGAACGTGGGATTTGAGGTGACTGGGTGACAGTCAGTGTCTCTCTGTCAGTACTAACTTGCTGCTATTCACACAACTATTGAATGCAGTTGGAAAAAGGAGCAGGAGACGCTGTTGTGCTCTGTGCTGAGAGGTTCTGCAGTACACAGGAGTCTTTGGCTGCCTTGAATATGGAGGAGCTCTGGAGAGCTTTGCCCTCCTCAAGAGATGACCATTCTGAGCCCTCCACGCCCCTTTGGGAATAGTGTTGAAGGGTCCTGGGCTGAGGTGCCCTAGAGAGCTCCGCTTGCCGAGGGACACGTGTGAGCTCCACCCCCAGCTTCGGGAGAGCATCTCCACCTGAACTGACCCAGCATCCGGGCACCCTCTCCATAGGGTTAACGCAAACACCAGAAGTTTGCGTGGATGGGAGTGTGGCTTCTGAGATGGAGAAACGCAAAGATGTGGCTGAAAATGAAAAGCAGAAGAAAAATATGAATATGAAAAATATGAATATGAAAAATCAAAAGTAGAAGAAAAATGGAGATGAGCATACATGTATGCAGATAGAGTACCTTAACGGCATGTCAGTGCTCTTCAGTGCTCTTAAAAAAACTTGATTTAAACTCTAAATTTCACACTGTAGGCACAGATAGAAGAGTCATAATTCTGTATGAGTAAACAGGTATTTGAGACACCTGTTAAAAAGTTCTTCCTCACTAGCAGATTCTTTTCCAATCAAAAGCGTTTTATTTTTTGCTGAAACTTTTCAGCTCTTTTTCTGACCTATAATCGTTAGCTTTTGTAACTTTTTTTTTCTGTTCTGATTCTCTATTTTCACTATTCTTTTAGTTTTTACTTTTAATCCTCCCATAGGTTGAAGTCCACTTCTACAAAGAGCTCTTGTATCTATAGAATGTGCTTTACAAAGAATATCCTTTCATAAGTTGTCTGCACAAAGAAAGTGTTCTGCATTTATCTCTGTCTTGTTTTATTTTGGTGATAGAGCAATGGAATGGGAAAAGAAAAGATTGATATTGTCTACTGGCCTTGATGTAGGAAAAATGAATATTTACTTGAAAGGGTGAGGAAAAATAATAAAGGCCTGAATGAAAGCTTGTTATGCTACTGATGAAAAATTTCTGTTTCTGAGTAGGTATTCTGCATGCCAGTTGCTTAGTACGTGCACTGTAAATTAATTTTAGTGGTATGTTTCTGCACCTGGAGACATCTTTTTGAATCTTAATGATTTTTTTTTTTTGTTGTTAGATTTTTAAAGGTATACGTTAGGGACTTTGAGTGTGTAAGTACACAGCAGTCTGTGGGATATGGAAACATGTCCACTGGGAAGAGCTTCATTGCTTGGAGAAGCAGTTAACACACCGTTTTGGTACTTTGCTTTCCTGCTAGGATGAGTTCTGTATGACTAGACAGAGATATCTGTCTCTTAGCATATCTCCTGATTTCTAGAAAAAAGTAAAAAAGAAGACACTGAGCAAGTTTGAAAAGATCATTTATTTAAATCTGCTGTATTATTTCATGTACAGTGTACAGTCCTCACCTCAGTTACCCACATGATTTGTAGAAGTCAGATCAAACCAACATGATTTGTGTGCATGCTTTCGTATCAGCATGATAAGGATTCAATTTTCTGTTCTTCAAGTAGAGATGAGAGTTTCCTTTCTTCTGAGTAGAGCATGCTACAGGTAAACACTTCTCATGAGAAAATCCCATCTATGTTATTTGGAATATACTTGTGACTGGGAATGTCTTCATTTTGAACTCAGATGAGAATTGATGACTCAGTGGAAAGAAGGCAGTTTTCATCTGGTCAGTTCAGTGCTGATTTTCTGATGGTGCAGGTAACCTCCAAGATGTGGCCATCCCTGTTGTCAAATGGTTCACAGATACAAGAAAAACTTAAAGTTACAGTTTTTCACATCTGTAAAAGAAACGTGTACAAAGGCAGCATTAAACAATTGCCTGGTTTCAATCCCTCCAGGTGGAGTATTGAAATACTTATAGCGAGCTTGCTCAGTGTGTTTTAAAGAGGTGAAAAACCTGCCAACCTTGCAGCTCTTCCTGAGCTCCTGTGGTTCAGCTGTGTAGCAGCTGTACTGCCAGGAACATGTCCCACTGACATTGTCCTGCCCAGGGTATGTAGCATGCCAAGGACCGGGCAAGTGCTTATAACCAGACCAAACACAGCATGTTTGAACTGATTTACCAGCAGAGATGCTCCCTGGACACATACCGTGTGTCTGATACATGGTGCTTTATTGTCTTTTGTGTATTTGTTGTAGTGTAAGGCTGGAGGCTCTAGAAAATGGAGTGTGATTGACTGACACATTTGCAGAAGACAGAATTTCTCACAAAAGAACCAGCAGTCACTGGAAGGCTTATTAATGTGTCTAACCAATTCAGTTTGCCTTTCTCCTACAGTTAATATTTATCTTCAGGAAAGCTGATCTTAGGATGTAATGCTGAGTGGAACAGGCTATGCTGATTCCTGTTGAAGCTGGTAGAAATTTAGATGCTGAAGTAATGTAGGTATTGTATGTAGGCCTGTGGTATTTCTGCACTTCTGTTTCTTGTTTACCAACTATCTGTAAAACTTTCCCACATGGTTGAGATGGTTTGGCAGTGAGTGTGGTCAAAATGGCTCGCACACCAGTAAGGTCCAAAAAGTATCAAAATTAGCTAGAGGTGGTCGGTCCAGCTCTTGTTCCCCATTTCCAGGTGAATGCCAGGGTGGAGGCGTCACGTTCTGCTCGCGTTCTGCAAGGACCAAGGGATAACGCTGCTTTGTCTGCTGTTGCAGCAGCTCCACTCTCTAGTGCTGCTGGTCGAGTGCTGCTGAACACGGAATTGCTGTCACATTGCTGCCACTCCATAGCCCTTCCAGGTCTCATTGCTGTGTTTAATAGAGAGAGAGAGGAAGAGAAAAAAAAGAGAGAAAGAACTTGATTTTGCAAAGCAGCCACTATGTAAGACTAAAATGGTTGTTAATATTGGGTTTATCTATTAGGGTTTTTTTTTAATTATCTATTAGCTTTTATTTCACCTCTGAGCTTACAAAAATCAGATCCTTTCCCTGGCTTCCACAGCGTGAAAGGAACCTGTTGCCAAAAGCTGAGTCAGTGTTGAAATGCTTTTCCTTCCTTTTTCTCCTGCTTTGTGTAACTCTTTGTTCACTTTGATTTCACAGGTACCTATTTGCATTGCAAGTGAAGCAGGACCTGGCACAGGGAAGGCTAACGTGTAATGACACCAGCACTGCCCTCTTAATCTCACACATTGTACAGTGTAAGTTCCTTTCTGCTCAGGAGGAGCAGCGGGGTGATTAGTTAGACAGGCTTTGCTGGGTTATCTGTTAATGGCTGCCGTGGGAGGAGGGTCAAGCCACATGAGCAATTTATTGCATTTCTGTAGAATGGCATTGAAGGGCAGGTAACTTAATTTTTTTTTTTCCAATGAAGAGCTCCTTGGCACGGGATTGGCATTTTTAAAGCGCTAAGTCTGACAATCTGACAAGGCTACTCTAAAAAGCAGTTTTTGCAGGTGGCCACAAATAGGTTGAATTCTTCCCGAGTTTTATTATTTATATTTAACATTGTATCGTGTCAGCAGAGCATTCAAATTCCTGGAAATCTGTGTTGTGCTTAGAGAATGTAGCAAATAAACATGCTTAGAATGCCAGACTAAATCAAAGTCCTAAGAAGAAATCACTAGGGAAGAAAAAAAACCAACAGATTTATTTTTTTTATCTGAAGGTATGCACAATAAAACTGTTCAGTAGAATCATACATCAGCTTTTTTTTTCATCATATCAAAGCTTCTTCTGTCTTTCAAATCACTTGAAAGGTGATACATGCTCCCCATTTCAAGAAATTACAGTTAGTTGAGAATAACAGTAGGAAGAAACACTGAGTATGTGTAAACCTTGATGGAAATCCTGATCATAATCAGCCTAGCTCTGAATAGCCATTGCACAACCCAGTATTGCATTTTCCACTGAAGTGCTGCGTGGCGTGGATTGCTGTCAGCAAAGACATTTAGAAATCCTTGAGTGATCAATAGGTAATTCTCATGGTGTTTTGTCACAGTCTGTTAGGGCGTTTGGATAGTTTTTCATCAATCACTCTTGAAAAGGAAAGGCAGATTTTGCATGATTTTCTATTTGCCATGCTCAGTGACCAGTGTTACTGAGGGCAATAAGATGTTGTACAGCAGCCTCTTGGCAATTCTGTATCCCTCATAGCCTTTTCATGCAGAATGTTTTTGCAGCAAAGACCTTTTTTTTTCTTTTAAGAAAGCCTTGGCTATTTAGCTTGTTCTGTCTTTCAGTTTTTCCTGCCACTGTGTTCAGCACATCAGCTGTTATTTCTCTTTTCTAACATCTTTTCATCTCTGTGATAGTTTAGAGATACTGAGTATCCTGTGCTGCAGTACAGACTGGGGGGTCTCCTCATTTAGGATATTGTTTCATCCTCTCTTGAGCTCTGCAGTTCTGCATGCAATATTTTCCTTATTCCTTCTACTTAGGTCCTAGTTCATATCTCACTTTCTTTTAATGATTACTCAGTTAAATTCTTCACTGAGCTGCCTGCAGCCCTGGTGTCTGAACTGCTCAGTGGGCAACTTGCTTTCCTAAAGCAGCGGTGTAAGAGGATAAAATCCTAGGATGCCCATTCGCCTTTGTCTCCTTCCCTCCTTTCTGCCCTTTCCCTCCTCACAGTCAAACACAAATTTAACTCCATGTTTTTCACAGTTCTTCCATTATCCACCTGGCCATTCCCTGCAACACACAGTACAGGCAGGCTTTCCTCCCAAACGTGGGCTACAGCATATCTAATTTCATCTTGAAGACTGAGCAAAAGGGCAAATCAACACCAATGCTCTTATGCTATTGAGATATGGTATGTTGTTGAGTTGTGGGATTGTTCCCAATTGGGCTGAAGGAGTATCGTGATTTGAGGCTGTTTTTAAATTTTTGTGCTGTCTTTCCCACTTCTAAACTTGAGGTGTAGAGTGATTTTGACTTGTGATCAAGAATCAACTAGTGTTCTCCTTCTGAAGAGTAAGGGAAGACAGTTCTGCACTGGAAAAGGGAGCTTTTCCATCCTGGCAGAAGAAGGGAGGCCAGAGAATGCGTGCTCAGATGGAAGCAGAATCCACAGTAGCTAAACTGTGATTTTGGGCAGAGGGTTTTGTGTCTTGAGGTGCACCTGCCATGCTGCCCCCCTCACCAGCTCCTCACTGCAACCTGGGCCTTTCTTTCATGTTTCTGACATGGTCAGTGTACCCCTCATCCCCCCCTTTCTTGTGTAATTCTGCTTGCTGGAAACCTTTGTGCAACCTTCTGTTTGCTGGAACTTTGTGATTGCCCCATTTCTTTATCCATCTTGTGTCTTGTAAAGATTTTTCTATGAAAATCGGCTCTGATAAGAGCGTACAGCTGTAGCCTACCCACGTGGTTCTCTTTTGTACTTATTTTCTCTTCAGCTTATAATTCAGTAGCTAAAAAATATTACACATTTGCCTGCAATGAAAATAAAGCTTGACAGCTGATAGCAGTGATGTTATCCAAGTGGAAAGATGGAGAAGGGAGGAGGGTAGGTATTGTGGCTTATCAGTGCTGTGCCTGCCAGCAGTTTCCATGAAGGACTATCTGATTCCAGAAGCCTTGACGTTATGGATACAATTATGTTTAAATAAAATTATAATACGATAGCAAATAGTTTTTTGTTACATTAGCGTGCGTATTACAGAATAGATTGTATATGTGAAAGCTTCCCTTTGAAAATACCGTTTGGCAAGTGTGAAAAGTGCAGGATGACTTTGGTACAGTGAATGATGCAGAAAGTGAATGTGTCGAGTAAGAAGATGGCCTGATAAAAGGAAAAGAGCTGAAATGTAAAGCATTAGACGTACCAGAAGTATTAATGCAGGCAGAAAATGTAGAGAGTGGTGTGAGGCGCCTGCAGAATGAGAGAGAAGAGATTATAAGTGGAAGTCAAATCTTTGACTAAAGCACACAAGAAGATTTTAAAGAAGACTTATATGAGAGGCTGACGGTATTCAAGATCAAACTCCCTCTCTTTCTGGAGACACTGCTATTAGAAAGGAATTTAAGAGGAAGAAGGAAAACTAGAGAGGGAAGAAGAAGAAACTGTTGAGTGCAGGGTCAGAGAGAACAAATTCAGAAGTAACTTGAAAGCCAAGAGGACAGTCTTAATAATGGATTTGCAGTCTTACAGACGCAAAGAACATTAGGAAAAGCATGTGAGGAAGTAAGAGTTTTCTGTAGTCTTGACCCTGAAGAAAGCCCTACATAAGGGGGATTTAATTACATCTGTGCACAAGGATGTACAAGCTGTGATGCACATTTTCAAGAGTCAGTGCCCAGCTTGCATCACTTGAGGCCTTGCAAGCCTAAGCAGGTCTGTGGCTTCATTAGAAAAGGGAAACAATCTTCCATTTGAGGTAGGACTAAAAATGGACCCCAAAGATTTTTGTCACTGGGGGCAAGTAAAATTGGGGTGATGGAGCTGCTTTTGAGATGGGCACAATGAGGACCTTTCTGCAAAGGAGGATTCTCAAATGTTCATTGGTAAGAAAGTCTGTTGTTGAATGTTGGAAGGGATTATTCAGAGCAGATTGTCTGATCCCCACACCCTTACTCCTCTCATCTTGGTTTTCAGTTATTTTTCCAACCTTGACCTCACCAACCTTCTAGGCATTATGAGTAGTTACGTGGCTGCAGCCAATTTGGGCTGAAAGGTCTTTCATCAGTGATTGCAGTCCTCATCTTGCATACTTATGCGAGATGCTCTCCCCTCCACATCTGCAGCTAGACAAAAATCTTTCAAAAATCACCTGCAGTGTCTTAAACATCTACTTACACCCTTCTTTCTTTCTAAACCAGCTCATTTTGGACGGAACTGGTTTAAGGCATCTTTTATATGGTGAGGCAGAGGTGGGGTGGTGGTACCCTCAGGTAAGGATGAGGCAAGGATCTGAGCCCAGGTGCCCAACACTCTGAGTCAACTGCAGAACAGTGTGTCTGTGTGTAGCGTAGATCTAACTTGAGGGATCTGCATTTTAGTTTCATTGACATTTATAAGGGAGCAGCCTTTGCTGTAGTATTATTCCTGTTATTCCAGCAGGTTTGCAGGAAGAGGCTGGTATCTTGTTCTGTTTAAAAAATAAAATATGAGCAAGATCTTCAGAGATACTCAGGAATACTAGATAGTCATATGGTATTTACACATAGATTGTCCCCTCTCCCCACAAAAGGGAATCCCACTGAATGGGCTGGGAAATGGAAGGTGGGTGTAACACACTCTTGCACACACTTTATTGAATAACTGCAGCAGATGGGCACAGCTTTGAGGGGGAGGGAGACAGAATCTGTCTCACATTGCTGCAAAATTAGAAGAAGACAAATGAGATGAAGACATGCATGTGTGAAAACAGGCAAAACACAACCCACCCTCTTCCAGTTTGTCCCAGGAGGTGATGCATGGGACTTGGGCCTGGGGAAGGAGCTTGTGCTTGCCTCTTGTGGGGAAGCTGAGCACCTCCATGGGGTGAGGGGCTCGGGGGCAATGCTGGAGTAGTGCTGCCCTTCTCCAGGTCATCCCCTTTATTCCTCCACATGAGGCAAGGCAGTGCTGTGATGGCTTCATTGGCTAAACCAACATCTAATAGTTGTGTACTCGGCTGTGGAGGTTGGAGGGAATCCTTGGGCCGCTTCTCACATCTATGGCAGGTGTTTGCAGAGAGGAGAAGGGAGGAATGTGGGGAAATGGCCAAAATGGGAGTTTGAGTCATGAAACCACAGCACAGCTTACAGCAGATGTGTTTGTCTCTCTGCTCTCCTCCCTGCTGTCTGCACCCTTTCGTGCATACCCAATTCACCGCTTTAATATCTCTTTTCTTTAATTCTCCATAGCTGAGATTGGGGATTTTGATGAAACCATAGATCGCGAACACTTAGCAAAGAACAAGTATATACCTCAGCAAGAAGCACTAGAAGACAAAATCATGGAATTTCACCGTAATCACATGTAAGACTTTTTCCTTTTTTTCTCCTTCTTAATGATCCTCTTTTCCTTCGTTGAAATTCTCCCTGTGCAATGTACTTACTTACAGATGGTAAGGACAGAAGATTTAGCCTCTGAGTTTCTCCAAAGTTATGACTGAAAGAAAAAAAACTCCAGCCTAGGAGTTTCCTGAAGGTTACTGCTGTCTTTCTCCCGTCATCGTAACAAGATGTTTAAAGAGCAATTGATTTTGATATTCATTCAAGCCTGCAATTATTTTACAGTCTATTTCATACGAAATGCTTCACTGCTGATTTTGTGCATGCAGATATGATTGCAGATGATGACTCTGATCAGGCACTTGTGACAATAGACTCTTTGATTTCAAGGACATAAAATGTTGCATTTTCACCTTTTCATGCTGTGTTTAGGGATAGATGAAGAAGGATTTTAATGATAATTTTTAGGGAAGGCACAGAGTGCATGCAGAATTAAGGATCTGGGAAATAGGATTCAAGATCATGGTGCAAACTGATGTCCCAAGTCCTGGAGAAGAGCTTAGTGGTAGAAAATACAAAAATTAAGAACAAGGCATAGAAAAGTGTATTTCTGCTTTTGAGAATACTTCAGGACTTAAACAGTTTCAACTTGAACTAAAAAGTTGGAGATGGGTGGTTGGGAATTTATAGCAAAAATAATCAGAATTTGTACATAATATAGCAAGAAATTTAGTGCTTATGGGCTCACAGCATTTACATTAAGGCTGTTTTGTCTTCAGTTTTAATTTTTTAAAAATCATATTCACTTTTACAACATTGAACAACATTCTTAAAAACCTTTATTTGTATGGATTTTCTAAGCACATATTATGTGCTGTTCCAATGGAAATGTTTCTATATAGAGGGAGAGTGACATCTGTTAAAGAAAATGATTCAAGATCTGGTTGTCCAAGGTGTCTCAGAATTGGAGTGGTCAATATTTCTAATAGCCTGTAAAATCTGTGGATTCTTTGGTATTGGCTTGCACTAAAATGAAATTGTTTTTCAAGCAGATATAAATGTAGGGGTGTGGAACAACCATGAGGATATGGTATCACTGACAGGTTTTAATCTCTGTGATGATATGTCTCTTCATTCTTTAGAGAATCCATTGATCTTTGTGAAAAAGGTGTGAAGAATTTGCATTTTTTTTCTGTGATTTCGTTTTCAAGGGGACAGACACCAGCAGAGTCTGACTTCCAGCTTTTGGAGATTGCCCGTCGCCTGGAGATGTATGGAATACGCTTGCATCCGGCCAAGGACAGGGAAGGGACAAAAATCAACCTGGCTGTTGCCAACACAGGCATTCTGGTGTTTCAGGTTAGAGCTGTTCTAAAAGGTTATGGCTGTGTGCTTTATTATATATATTAAACCCATATCTCCCACAACAGTAAGAATTGCAACACCCCAACCATGACTCCAAGAACTTCGTTGAAAAAAAAAAAAAAAAAAAAACCTATCTTTTTTTTCTCTTTTTTTTTTCCCAACAAGCCGCCTTATTCCTTTTATAGTTGCATTATATCCTTCACTTCCAGGGATGTTTGCCTTATTCGCACACACAGGCTGGACATTGTTACCATTATAAAACAACTATTTATTTTAGCCACTTAACTTTACTTAAAGTACTACGGTGAGTGTTTCCAACTTCAAAACCAAATGTCTCTATAGTAAACCTACAAAACTGAAGCATGAGCAATTGAAGAATGAGAACTTGAAGCACTTGAAGCATGAGAAAATCAGGACGTTGTTGAGAAGTGCATACATCTCACATAATTGTACCTGTAGGCCCTTTCCCAACTCCCCCTACAGTATTTTACATCAGCTGGATTTGCAGGTTTCAAAAGCTTGTAAGTTAGGACGTTGCCTTACAACTGAAAGCAGATTCCCACCCAAAATAGCATGGGCCTCACTGGGTCTTAGCAGACAGCTGGGATGCCTCCTAAGAGATGTAGCTGCCAGCTGAGGCCCAAGGCCTGATTTGTAAAGCTCTACAGCTCAGTCATCTCCTCTTGTTCTCAGTCCTAACATAGTTCAGGCAGCTTTCCAGAGGTCTTGCAAGAAAGCTTGGAAATTCTGCTGGATCGAGTTCCAAGACTGAATGCTGTGATGGGATCTCTTAAGCTTTGTCCTTCTGTTTTGACTCCAGCAGTTGGAGTTTGGTAGTAGGCTTAGGGGTTTGTTTCCATGGGGCAGGAGGTGTATGTCCATCTTTTTTATTGTGGATATAACTGAGAGAAACTACTATAGCAAATCTTGTAAGAGCAGCATCAAGGAAAATGGAAGTTTCCTCACAGATGGCATTAGTGTTGCCCACACAGACTTTTTTTTAAACCCAGCCACTTATTTAGGAATTGGTAGTGGCACTGCTGAATTCTCCAGGGGAGGTTAATTATAAAATTCATAGACAGCAGGGACGGACTTAGCAGGGATAATCACACTGCTGGTACTCCTACACCCTTCTGGTGATGAAGCCCAAATCAATAGGCACTTGTGCATTTAGCCATCCTGTAGTAGCTCGTCTTTGAAATGTCCGTGACGTCTGGGCGTGTTTGTATTGAACTCTTTATTGAGCAAGCTGGTGTAACTATTGGTTTAGAGAAATACCTCAAATTCTAACAGATCAATAATTGGACTTGTGGGTTAAATGATGCCATGTCTGGGGGTCACAGAGCGTTTTGGAGAGGATTTCTCAGGCATGCTGTTTGCTTCAGAAGTTTTTGCCTCTTCAGGTAAACAGGAAGTAATTTATTTAGTTTTCTTTCAATTCTGTTGCTCCCTGTGAAAGATCAGGTTTTACAGTTGCTGATTTTTTTTTTCAGTTCACTGATATTTGAAGGGATTTGAAGGGATGCTGTGCAGACAGGTAGATAGGAAAGAAATCTGTCTGATCAACATGAGGTGACCATTGTTGGTTGTCTGGATTCCCTGCATTCTCTGTAGCTGATGCAGAGAGGAGGCCCCTCTGGCAGGTGATGTAGTTCACTGGAAATCTGAGTCTTCCTTTGGAGATGCTGCTCTATCTCTGGCAGCTGTATAGGAAGCCTTGGAGCTTAGGGTTCCCACCCACATATCACACACCCTTGGAAGCTTCTGCACCATGCAAGAAAGGGGATTTTTTTGCCTGGATACTGCAACAAGCTAACATAGTCTGGCAAAGGCTGGGCCTCCCTGTTCTTTGCCATGATACTAGAATAGAAACCTTCTTGTCAAATCACTGTACTTCTAGCCCTAAATATCTGCCTTCGGTCACACCTCCAGATCCTTAAGGTTAAAAATGTGTTTGCCATATCAGAGTAAGAATGATAAGAAATATCATAATGGCAAGTGAAGTGAACAGCTAATTAATGTATTACCAACTTTCCTTGGTGGTTTAGATTTCTCCATTCATATCTGGAATGCTTAAAGTCTGCTGGTTTTGTCCTCTCTAGGGTCACACCAAGATCAATGCCTTCAACTGGGCTAAGGTTCGAAAGCTGAGCTTCAAGAGGAAACGTTTTCTTATCAAGCTACGGCCTGATGTGAATGTAAGTCCTTGCTAGGAATTGATAAAAATGGAGGAGAGGTTATTTGGTAAATGTTTATAAAAATACATATTTTGAGTAAATATTTACAAAATAATCTCTCCTCCATATTATAAAAATTCTGTAATCTCAAGATTTTTAAATTAATTTCATAATTTCTCAGTTGGCATGTTAATTCGTGTATCATACTGGGTACTCAGATGAGCAATCCTAGCAATGGAGATGCAAGCAGAATGTCACAAAGTCTTCTTGTGATTGCTTTCTTGGTACTGAATTGGGTTCTTAAGCTGTTGTTTGTAAACTACCTCAACATGTTAAGCCCCCCTTAGCATGTTAATATCTGTTTTTTTCTCTGTCATACTGGCAATGAAAGGAAGTTGGAGCCATAGCTTAGATGTTGCCTGGCAGATCAGTGATGTCTCAAAGAGAGAAGGAAAGGGCCTCCTAAGCCTGGAAGCCAATGGATCAGAAGAACATGTTTTTTTTGTAGCACAACACCTGTTCTGTCAGTGCATTTCTGTAATGTGTGTTGCTTGCTTGTTAACATTGCAAATGCTTTCTCATTTTTCAGAGCTCGTTCCAGGATACCCTGGAGTTCCTTATGGCTAGTCGAGATTTCTGCAAGTCTTTCTGGAAGATTTGTGTGGAACATCATGCCTTCTTCAGGCTTTTTGAGGAGCCTAAACCAAAGCCTAAACCTGTTCTTTTTTCTAGAGGTTCATCATTTAGGTTCAGGTGAGATCTTCTTTCTTTGGTTCACTTTTCAAAATTGTTGTTTACTCCTTTATATTTTCTGTTTATTTTCTCATCCCCAATAATACAGAAAAGACTATGGAGAAAAAAAAAAAGGAATTTTGTGATAGCCATTGCAAAGCAGCTTTCCAGAGGTGGGATATGAGGTGTATTGGTTCCAGCTGTTTTCAGATAACAAAATGCACCTGAGTGCTAAAGCAGTGCAACTTGCAACTCTGATGCTCTCCAGCTTCCTTGTGTTCAGGGAGAAGTCTTTTCTCTCACTGCATTTTCATTCTGTGGCCCTATGGTAAACCCATCCCTGTGCAATTAAGAGCAGTGTCTTCTCTTTATGCTGAGACTTTCATGCCTGCAAAAGATGTATGTGAGATGGCCACCTGTGCTTGGACAAGGTCTACTGGTGAAATTGGGAATGTTAGGGAAAAGAAAATCCTTTTATGCATTTTTTTTTTAGGGGAAACTGATATAAGATGACCATCCAGAAATGTTCTTTGCTGAAATAAAGCATCTCTGCACTAAGTACAATTTGTGATGTACAAACATCATTGAGTTTAGCATAGGCCTTAATAAACACAATAATGCTGACAGATGATAGCGTCTAGCATTCAAGGGGTTTTACAATGTGTATTGGTTCAGATTTTCCAAAATCTGAATCTTCTTGGGTTATATGCAAAGTCAAAAACTCTAGTAGTTCGATGCAAGTATCTAGTAGACATGGCCATGCTAAATGTCTGCCAGCTTTCTATTTCCTGCCTGCAAAGTAGACTGCTTAATATGCAAGGACCTATGTTTTGGCTAAATTGTAATGTAAATTAAGTTACTGACAGAGTAAATAGAAAAATATAGGGGCGTTCAGCTTACCTTCTGCTTTGGAGAACAGGTTTTGACCACATCCTGCATTCGCTGTAATCTGTGTTGAGTAGTTTGGTAACTTTTTCCAAGCCTCACAATAATTATTACGTAAAAGCCTACAAGGAATGGGAAAGGATTTGGTTCTCTATTGAACATCCTTGGTTTGCTTTACTGCTTTCAATTCCTTTTGGAGTTTATCTTTGCACAGTAGGAAGTGATGGGTTTTCTGACAACTTTTTGGCTTATGGAGAAGGGGAGGGAGTGATTTGCAACCTAAATCTCTGCAGTTTGTACCTTTAGTGGGTGTCTTTAATATTAGCAGCTGAGCCATGAAACGCATTTCAGCTCTTTTCCCCTTAGTTGCAGGTTTTAGTGAAATTGTGGGTAATATTTGATTCTAAATAGGATTTAGGAATGCTTTGAAATTGTAGGTAATATTTGATTCTAAATAGGATTCAGGAATGCTTTTTTTCATGGGAAGAAAATTTAGCCCAAGTTTCTCTTTCTGTTGTGGTGTAATCAGCTATAAAGGGCACACAGTGGAATTCAGATGGTTCTGAACTGGCATCAAAAGGTATCTCCATAGCAAAAAAAGATGCAAGTCACATGCAGAAAGACCTTCTAAAAATGGGTTTCTATCATGGTCAGCTTCCTTTGGAGGTTGCAGGAGTTGCAGCTGGGAGAGAGAAATATTATTCTGGTTGCTGTGACTCCATAGGATGTAGCCTGAATCAATGGATTGTTAGTTTACCCAGCAGGGACCCATAAAGAGTTGCAGACCACATACGTGTCTACGATGACTAGGTGATACACTATATTAAATGTGACAGACTCTTTTTTTTTTTCAGACTGATGGCTTAACTGTGTTTTTCTTCTAGTGGCCGGACTCAGAAGCAAGTCCTTGACTATGTTAAAGAAGGAGGGCACAAAAAAGTACAGTTTGAAAGGTGAGAGAAAGCAAAATGAGCTAGTCTGGTATTACTCTGATAGTCTAATTAAAGAAGAGTGGTCTTTTCCATTCAGTTATATTCTAGGAGCTTGGCACAAGTCTAAGCAAGAATACTTTTTTGCTAATTTGGCAGTTCGTCACTAATATAATTTCCCCTTTGTCCTAAATATTTTGATAGAAGTTGGCATGACCTATGTTTTACTTAAAATCTATAGTCTTCAATGTGTTTTTCAGCAGTGAGCACCCTGCTGTTGCAGGTAACTTACCCCCGTATTGACTTGCACCATCTTCAGTTGGATGTGATTAATCTGTGTGAACAGAAATAAATGTAAAACCTTTTTAAGTAAGCATGTTCACCAGAGAATAAAAGGGAAATAACAGAAAAAGGCATAGCCTACCTCAAGAAGGAGATCTCTAGGGAAGCCTTCCAGCTTAACTTGCTAAAGCCAGTTTTGTCCAAACTCATCTTGCTCATGGTCAAATGAAAGTTATAGTGAAAACGTGCTAAAGACCCTGACAACAGTTTATGCTTATGACTCATGTTCTGCTTCAGTGCCCGTCCCTTCTCTTGCAGTGGCATATCTGTGATGTGCAGTACAGTTAGATTTTACAAAAAAAAAATCTGCTGATCTGTTAATCTGCTTCAGGGGCAAACTTCTATGAAAGTTACTGTTGAGAACTTTAGCTTTTCAAGGAGATGTTTCTCTTGCTGCCTGTTGATGAAAAGACCTGAGATGTCTGCTTACTGTGTTTTTCTTCTTTTCCCTCAGGAAGCACAGCAAGATTCATTCCATCAGGAGTCTGACTGCACAGCCTTCAGAACAGCATTCAGAGGTGCCAAAACAAGTCAGTGACGTGATGAAACCCTGGCTGATGCCTTTTAAGCATTTCTTGATAGATTACTGTCTGTCAATTGGTGTTTTGAAAACTGAGAAGCACAGATTTTTCTGCTCACTTCCATTTAACTGGGAGCTCAGGAGCCCTGGGTGCAAGAAGTTTTAACTTCTGCAAGTGGAGCAGATTCATTTCCATTACAGAAAAAAAAAAAGATGCTTCCAGATGACAAGCACCAACAGTGAGCTTGTCTGAGCTGAACTAATGACCATCTAAAAAATGCAATCCACAGTCTTAATGCTGGGGTCCAGGTTGTCACTGGTGGTTGTGTCAGAGGAAGAGGTTAATTCTTTTCCTCAGTAGATGAGTCTTCGCTGCCCCACTTGTGTTAGCCTGAGGGAAGAGATATTTTCTCAAGGTAATTGTCGTTGTGAACTTTTAAATCATTATCTTTGGTGGATGCCAAGTGTAAAATGTATTTGTCTTATATTAATAGCTGTTACGTGTTAGGAGTTGCTGCTGAGGATCCTCATGCAGGTGAGGCTGCAGTGACTCCATGTTCCTAGGTCAGGCAGTGGTGAGGCTGAACACATATTCCCAGTATTCTCCAGCTATCTCAATCCTGAAGAAATTCAGAGAGTTCTGCCACAAATACATCCTATTTCACAGATCTTTTAACATTTTGTAACTTCTAAGACAAGCTCAGGGGGAGAAAATAAAGTTGTCAGGCAGGTGCAGCATTTCTGCTTGCTGAAAAGCAAGCCAGGAATGACTGGCCGGTCACTGCAGTGGCTGAGTGCTGGGCTGTTTAGAAGTCTGCACAGGGCCCTTTGGGCTTTTTTAGTGTATGCAAGGAGGCTGTGCAGTATTTATCTCATGTGTTTATCTTGCTTCTCCCTTCGGCTTCTCAGAGGAATGCAAACAGATTAATATTCAGTGGTGATGGCAGCATTAGGGCATGGAACCATCTCAATACCCCTTTTTACATATCACTGCATTCTGCCTCCCTTATCTTTCTTTTACTTAGTTCATATATTTTTCCTCATTATCTGTGCTTCAAGATCAGAGACCTGGGTTTCTGTTGTTTACCTCATTTTGAGGCTTGGATTACTACCTCTGTTTTCAAGAGATACCTATGTTGCTGCAAAATGCAGTGCACAATGCTGGTGTGTAATTACACAGCACCTCTTCCCTCTGACTCCCTTCCCTTCCACCCCACTTCTCTCCCATCCCTCCCTCCCATGTTGTCTCCCTTTGCCTTCCCTTCTTTATCTTTCCAGAGCTCTAGCTTTGCCTTTGGAGATGACAATGATGCCACAGCAGTGCAGAGCTGCCGGCAAGGGAAGGAAATGAAAGCTTCTACAGAAGACACTGGACAACGCAGGAGCCCTTCCTTGAAGAAGAGCCCCAAGGAAAGCAGAAAGGTGGATGGAGCAGTGGTGTCGACAGCGGAGGAAGAAGAGGAGACTACTAAGGACAAGATGCAGCAGAACAGACCTCAGTCGCAGCAACCAAGCACAGGTCCAGCTTCCAGGGCTGCTCATGGCAGCAGCACCTCCATTCCTTTCATTGACTGCAGTGATGTAGATAGCGAGTATGATCTCCTCAGAGGACAAATAACCCGGTCATATTCCCAAACAAATGACAATTATGAGGGTGATTTGACCAGTGGTGCCTATATTCACTATAGAGATGAAAATCGCAATAGAAATAGGTATAGGGATTCCTCAGCCTCTATAAAGTCTTCCCAGTATCTCTCTGAAGAGTACCTTGATGAGAACACGGCTAATCTCTCCTTCTACACCGGGGGAAGCCCCAGGATGCCAAGGCACAGCTCGCTGGTTGATGAACTCTTCAGAGAGCCAGGGAGCCGTAGCCCACTGGCCGCTCCGTTGCCTCCCAGTAGCAAAGGGTCAAGTCCTAACATGAGCCTGAGTAGAACTGGCTCTCAGGGTTATGTCTCAGAGAACGGGCATGAGTGCAAGGCAAGGCCCGGGGAGGAAGACAGCTATGCCAGTGGCTGCCATGAGTATGGCAGATATTCTCCAGGTTCTCAACGGCCTCATGTTCAGAAAATCCCAAATCGTTGCAATAAGTCGGGGACGGACCCGTTTATCCTGAGCCAGATATCCTCAACTCCCGGGCAGGAGTACAGGTCAGAGAGACACTGCAAAGGAGGCAGCGTGATTAAAATGTCTTCTCCCGAAGGCAAAGTGATGGCCAATGGTCTGCCAGGTGGGGGACAGGCCAAGCAGAGCCCGGTCATCCAGTCGTTGCATGCCAGTGGTGTGATGGATCACATGGCTGCAATCCAGATGATGGAGGGCTCCACCAGCAGCGGGACAGAATCTAGCGATTCCGACTCGGAAATCATTAACCCTTTCACTCACCCTCTGGTGTTTGGAAACCCCATCGTGCTGAGTTCCTCTCCCATGCCTAGAAATAAGTACTCCTTTGGAAGCCTTCAGCTGGAGGAGGAGGTAGAGGAGGACGTGTCTGTTGGCCTCAGTGATGAAGATGGTGTGCAGGTCTTCAGCTGCTAGGGACTGGGGCAATATGAGATCAGTGAAAACTATGATTGCTCATTAGACCAACTGCACTTTCTGGGACTGGTGAAAAGTGGCCAGACTGTAAAATCTGAGTGCATGGGCTATTGCAAACATTACCATCGTTTTGGCCAGCCACAGGAAAGGGGTACTAGAAGTACAATAGTCAGGATGAGTCTCAGTGAAGCTTAACAGTTATTTATCCCCTCCGAAGGCTAGGAGAGGGGTGGAAATCATGACAGATTTAGTTACTTTTGTAGTACGTTATGGTTAGGTAGGACTTAATACATTTCTTTTTTATATTACGTCATTTTTAGGTATATACTGTAGCTTCTTTGACACTTGACTGGTTATTTTGACAAAACAAAAACAAAATGAACTAGGTACATTGTGCTCCTTTGTGAGCCTTGTACCTTTTTTTTTTCCTCTCTTCTACAAGGAGAGATGTTCATGAGTGCCTCAAAAAAGTTAAGGAAAAAAAACAAGGTATGGCCAAATACAGGCAGCTTGATATTCAAGGCCGGGGCTTGCAGAAACCCTTGACATCCTAAATCTTTTCGTAGCACGAATGTCTTTGGTCTGCTCATTTTCATAATCCATTTTATAATCTAACTTGATGAAGATTTAAGCTAGCCATGTATACGGGCACAATAATGGTATTGGCTTTTTATGTAGCAGGCTCAACAGGCCAATTTTGGGAAGGGAGATTGTGAAATTCTAAATTCTGCTCAGGCAAGACAGAGAAGATGAAAGATACAATTCACGTGAAATAAAATGTAGACTGAAACCATTCTAATTGAGAGTGGTTTGGGTACGATTTGCAACGCAGTCCTTTCTCTCTTTTGTCAGGAGGGTATGAAGATTAATTACGAGAGGGTTGCTTTGCCTTTTATCCCCCTCATTTGTTCAGTGGTATTATTCACAGAGATATCAAAGTTCCATTGTGGGTGATTTTGGGTGGGGGTTTGGATGTGGTCACTGGTAGACTTCTTCATTTCTTTGATCATGCAAAATCTTTATCTATATAAGATCCAATTAGTCTGTCATAGGCTATTCTTTTTAATAATGCCACCTCATAAATTTTTCATCCCCAAAGAGAGACAAAGAACTATGTAACTAACTCTCATCTAGGCTGATTGTCTTGAGTACTATATGTAGAGTAACGAGATTTTGGCACAGGTACTGAAAGACAGAGAGGAGGCTAATTATATGAAAATCTCATTTTCACAGTCTAAAAATACAGAGCAGCTAAGGCTATATCCTGATAAAATCTGATCCTGTTTTCTCTGACTTGATTATCAAGAAAATGCAGAGAAAAGGTCTCCCGTATGGTGTCCTGCAGCAATTACAGCTGGGAGACAAGATGTGCTCTTTACCACTGGCCTTATTTTTATATGTTTTATATAAATTGAGATTTTTAAGTGATGAGCAACGGCACTGAATGAACAGCAGGTCACTTGCAGTGACCTGAATCATGCAGTAATGATGAATCCACCCACATGAATTTTGATGAAGTCCAGGTACAGGACTTTGTAAATTGAGACAATATAAAATTTTCAAGATTGTTTTTGCAAAACTAAGAAAACAAGAAGTCCTTTTAATTTTTCTAATGCCTTGGTCTATGCACACTTTAACAGAGTTTAATCTGAATGAAGGATATTTAAAAAGATACCTATAGTAGTCTAGGCATGTTTTGTTACATACTTTACATTTTTTTGCAGTAAAATATATCTCTGTGTAAATATAAGTTTTAATGTGATCACTTATGTGAGTGCGTTGACTTCCCTTAAAGATTAGATACCTCAGCTTTAAATAGGAATGATTATAAGGCATTTCTTTGGACAGTGTTGTTTTGGTGATAGGGAACATGTCCTGTGTTCCTGTAGTTAAAAGCATGAATCTAGAAACAGAGAGATGGATAATGAGGAATAAAGCTTGCTTGTATATAATTTTAAAAGAAGATGGTTTGTGTTTGGGGCTTAGAATAGCTGTAAAATACTTGCCTTGAACTTCTGAATATTTAAGATGAAATATAGGCATGGGGAGTGTATGCATGGGTCTCCTGGGGTTTTTTTTTTGCTGACTCTGTAGCAAAAATACCAGTAGTTACATTATGCAGTAAAGTAATAGTGGACACATGCATTAATAATTGCTTTGTTAGCTGGTAGAATTAGAGCTTAAGTAATGGTCTTTCAACAAAAGGATTCTTGTTTCTGGTCTTGTTTCTGCTGCTTAAGAAGAACTGATTTCAGATTGTTTGGATTTAAGTGAATAGGAAACTTGTAGGTGACGTTTACTATTTTGCATCCTTTCAAATACAGTTTTATTGCCTGCTTTTTCTTCTCTCATATGCCTGCAAAGAAAATGAAGTTATTATTTTACAAGAACATATCTGCTGGTAGTTGGAGTTAGCTTAGTTTCTAATAGTGTCTCAACAGCTTCTTTGAATATTATCTTCAAAAAATGGAAAATGAGGATTTTTCTCCAACTATTTGCTGTCATGTGGCATTTTTTCCAATTTTACATGTTTAAGTGGTTGTAGTTTCAACACGTGTGGGATTCTTCCAGTTGAAGAAGAAATGTTTTGTAAATTACATGGGAAGTCAGTTAATTTGGGATGAATCATTCTGCAGCATTCTTATGCCACTGAAGTTCAGTTTAATATCATTAGACAAGCATTTAATTAAAACCAGTCTGTGGGCCAAATTCCTCCACCAGACATGTGGTTCATATCTGGGGGCTTGCCAGGAATGGTAGGGAGAGAGCAGTTTTACAGTGACATTTTCACGTAGGATCAGGTCCCTCAGAATTAATTGGTGAGTTTGTTTCTGTGGGAGAAGTAAAGCGAGACCTTAGAGGGAAGAGTGGAAACCTTTGGGGTGAGACTGCGGCTGAGATGGGGGAGTTCATGTTATTCTAGTTCACAAAACGCACACGAGGAGAGGAGCCTGTCAGTTCACGTTAATCACTGCAGGCATTGATTAATCTGCATCCCCTGGTTAATGTGCCTGGTTTGAGCATACGTGGGTCTCGGCTGTAGCAGAAGAATTAATAGCCCTGGTGAAAGACTTTGTTCTTCCCACCAATTTCTGTCGATTTGGGGTGTTGCTGATGGTACTCACAAATCAGCCTTCTAAATCTTTCATTTTAAGTGAAAGAATTAGCTTTTAACTCTCAGACTCTTGAAATGAGTGCATATCCTTAGGCAGTGGCTACAAATAGGGAACTGAATCCCAGCGAGATTTAGCAGCTCGGTGTCCTCTGAATGAGAAGTCCTGGAGCCACCCATCTCCTGTCCTCCAGAGGACTTGCAGGAAGCCTCTTCTGGGCTGCCCAGGCTGCCTAACACTGTGCTGAGCCATGGGTGAGGAGACATAATGTGCAGGTGCAATTAGCAAAAATAATTGCAACTGCAATTAGATGCAATTAGCAAAAACAATGTGCGGATGTAAGCAGCAATTTTGTCCATGGATGATCCTCCCATTCTTTCTCTGCTCTCCTGTGTCCTTGAGCACATTCACTCATCTGCTGCAGTGAGAAGGAAAAGTCACGTGAGATGGTTTTAAACTTTCTCCAGCTAACCAGCAGCTCAAATGCACTGTGTCACTTCGGGTCTTCTTCTGTAGTTTCTCTTCATATCAGCCTTTCCTAGAACCTGGTCTGTGAAATTTGGGAATCCGTTTGGCTCCATGAAGGAACTTGAGTAGTGATGAACTGATGCAGGAGGCAAAGATAGGATATTGCAGGCATGGAGTTGAGGATAACCAATACTTGGATAGTCCAGGCTGCACCATTTCAGGTTTAACTAGTCGTTATGTCCTTAGAACTATGTATTCCTTGTGCATGACAGAGGGGGGTCCTGTCTTGGCGTGATCTATGCCTAACACTGCCATTTTCCCAAGGCACCTCTTCTTAGACCTGCCTGACATGCACCATCCCATTAACCATTGTAGTGTGCTCTAAATATAAATTATATCAAAGAAAAATACAAGAGAAATTTCTATATGTGAAAAAAAAAACAGTATGTAACTGAGAATACATAAATTTTCTGTATTTGCATGTAGCTTAGGTGAGCTGTGTAGAGCTGGGATCCGTTGTAAAGTAGATAGATAGAACCATAATGAGAGCTGCATGTTCGTAAGCTGAAAAATTAAATCAATCTACCAGTTTATTTCAATATCAAAGGGCATGCAAAATTAGACAATTTTCTCATCAGAGCAGCATCGCCAATACTGAACAGAATCACCAGAACCAGTGAAGAGTGAAAAAAACGTGTTTTGTGAATTAGTTCACTGAGAGAAACAGGCTGATGGGACGCTGTTAGCCACCAGACTCTTTTCTTGCCCTGAATGTTTGTGTGGCTGGTTTCTGTTTGCACAGATGTTTTTGGAGTAGCTCTTATTAGCTGAAGCAGCTGTATTCATTCTGAAGCAGTAGGTTTGGTGCCAGCAGTTCCTGTCTGGCATTTCTGTCCGTCCATGCAATTGCCTGGTGGTGACCAGAGAAAGTCAAATGGAAAATGAGGTGCATGGATGTCAAACCTGTTTATTGCTCCTCCTTTTCTTTGCTAAGGAGAAGAGGTGCTTTAAAATCTGTCCTCTTCTGCCTCATGTCAAGCACAAAGGAAACAAAGAAAAGAAGAACAGGAAAATATATTAAATGCACCAAAAATGTCTCACCTTATTTATTTCCATTTCCTTCACCATGGAGTGCTTCCCAATCTCTCCCTGAGAGTTTAATACCCCCATGGTTTCTCAGGACACTGGGAGAGCAGGAATTGTAGCAGTTAGTCAAACTGGTGAAACATCCTGCTCCTGAATGCTGAAACCCATGACTGAGGTCTCATCAAAATAACCTGTATGCAAGAAATATGAATCTTGGCTGTTTCCATCCCAGTTCTTCAACAGAAGGAAGGATGTCTGACCTGTGAATTTATTCAAACACCGTGTTTGTGTAGCTCTGCTCTCATTTATTGTAATGGGGCAGTCAACTGTTATCAGAGGTGACAGTAGAATGAAATGTTAATTGCAGTAATTTAACTTTAAATGGTGCAAACATTTTTTTTAATCCTCCTTAATGCTTGTCTCTTAGTGTAATTTTCTAAGGCAGCTTCCATACTTTTTTAGTACTTGTTTTTACCCTGAGTTAGGGGATCTGTCCTGCTCTCCGTACCAAATAGGAAAAACTCTAGATGTATGAGAGAAATTAAATCTTCTAGGGTGTTTTTAAATACATGTATGCTTTCCTTTGTTAGCAGCTGTGAAAGACAAGCTGTAGAACAGCTCTCCTTTCGTGAGAAACCCAACTGCTCTCCTACTTGATCGTGATGATTTGGGGATTTCTGATTGTAAGTGGCAGATATATAGCAGCTACCATCAGGAGGTCCCAAAGGTCTGACTGATATATAGCTTTTCTCAAATGTGGAGGACAGAGATGACTTTGGCTTCAGTCAAGTTACATGAGGAAAAAAATTTTGCCTATGCTGTCAGGAAGGAAAAGGAAGGAACTTTAATACAAGGAAATTAAAATTAACAAAGTCTTTCCTATTGTATTTCAGTAGTTACTGTGCTTACTGTGATACGCCTTGGCAAGGGCACATACATTATTTATAAAGGAAACAACTTGTGTGCAACGTATGGATCCTGAACAAAGGCATCTTCTGCATTCTTCCTTCCAATTAGGCTGCGTGGTACCATTGATGCTTGGAAATCCAAGATTTCCACCTAAAACTCAAAGGCAGGGTGTGAACAAAAGGCCTCCTTTAGGTGACATATGTAGCATTTTCTTAAAATATTTCCTCTTCTGTTCCAGGTCCTTGTTCTCTAAAGAGCAAGTAGGATAAGCGAGGTGCTTTGTCTCGTGTGGTTTGTTATTAAAAGCAGTGAGCACTTTCTTTTAAATGTTATGAAGACTGGAAAACCCGTGTGCCTAGCTGAGCTGGGTATTCACAGGCGTGTTTTCCACAAGTGTGATTGTAAATAATGGTACTGTTATTACAGTGAAAGAAGTAAAAATATTAGCATCATAAATCTGCATGGCATTATCATAAATACCCAGTTTGCTCTAGAAAGGTTAGAGTTTTAAGGTGTATTCTTTCCTGATTTTATTTATATATATCTATATCTATATATATACACACACACACACATATGTATTCTTTTTGGCCTCTGAAAACCAGTTTCTACTGGTAAAATCCTACTCCAAAGCCAGTAATAATATGGTTAGCATTGACTGAACATGGAAGGTACAAGGAAGATGAATGCTTTCTGAACTGAGAGCTCTCTGGCTTTTAAAAATTAGATTAGATTCTTCCTCTAAAATGCTGAAAACCTTGTCTTGAGAAGAAAAGAGTTACCTTTTTGCCTTTGATGGTTTACAGCGAGATCAGAGGTAGGTCTTTCTGTTTAGCTCAGTGGATGTCAGAGCTCCCACATGTTGCTTTTCTGTGAGGCACTTACTATCTCTGATTAGCTGAATTCCTTATTTTTCCCCTTTCCTGCTAAGAAATTCACCTGAACCCACTAACAAAAGCTCATAAGCCTGGCAGTGTTTCACATATCCAGCCCTTTCCTGATTTCTGTGTGTGCACATGCATAGATGTTTCTAGAAGAAATCCTGATAGCCAAAATTTGATTTTTAAAATCCAAAGTGCTGGGGACTTCATTCTCATTTTTGTCATTTGTTTAATCCCGCTCAAAGAGAAACATTTTTTTTTGTTTCATTGTATGCACTGTTTTGTCAGCATGTACCTCTCCGGGAGAAAAAGCCTTTTTGATGTTCTGTCTCGATCCTCCAAGCATGGTGTATCTTCTGTTCCTCGCATTGTTTGGCGCGCTGTCTCAATGTCCTTTTACTGCAGAGATACCTATTTGTATGGGGGGGTACCTAATTCCTCTTATTACAGTGATCCTGTCTCCGAGAGCTCCCCTCGCCTCCGAACTGGGGGAAACCCCCCAGCGCCCAGCCCAGATTGTGAGTTTCCTGCACCACACGGTGCTGAGGAGCTGAGCAGTGAAGGGAGGGTGGGAAAAGCCCCGTTTTCCCGGGGCCTTTGGGCTCCCTTGAGCGCACTTGGGTTGTCCTCCGTGCAGGCTGCCCTCCAGCGAGTCGGGCTGCTGGGGCTTGTGAGCAGGATCACTGCAGGCTCGGGGAGATGGCTTGCTGAAATGGACAGTATCTGCGGCCCGAGCTTCCAAGCGGGCTCGAGGCTCCGCGCTGGCTTTTCAGATCTGCTGTGCTGCCGTGTCGCAGTCGCTTAAGGAACCACCCAAACAAACCAGAGCAGCCCTGACCCCGCGTACAGCGCGGGGAAATCCCGCTCCATTTCTGTCTGGAAGGATCAAGGCTAGACAAAGAAGTGATGCCCAGTGACCCTGTACTCTTCCCGGTCTGCAGGGCTCGTTCTTTGTGCTTAAAACCCCACGACAGCCCGATGTAGGCCAGCAGCAGCTACTGTCCACTTCGCACTCACCGCTGTCTAATACTGCAGGATGCCAATCAAGCATGGACCTTTATCAACTGCAGAGGTTGCTGGCTACTAAACCGACACCAAGCTTGATGACTATACGAGCATGTCAAGCCATTTAACTGTGTATGCATGGAAGTAATTTTTTTTTATTTATTTATTTTTAGTTTTTCCTGTACTGAAGGCTTTTACTCATTCTAACTGGTATTTTGCTGTAAAACTGTCGCGGGTTTAATTGTTCTGTCCGAATGCTGGCTGATGCTTTGTCCTGAAGATGAGGAAATGGGTTCATTGGAAAGGTGCACTGTTCTCCCAAATCCTTTACTGCCAGCCCTGCCACAGGCACACATTTTGAAGCTGTGAATTCAAAGCAAACCTTTCTCCCTGTGATGTGCCAGGCAGGGTTACTGGTTATGTACGACATCGGATCTCTTCCCAAGATGTTTTTCCTTCCTTTTCCTCATCACATTAATGATCGCTGCATTCAGGGATGTTTATACGTGTATTTCTGATTGATGCATAACTGCTTGTCAAGATCTTTCGTCCTAGCAAACTACATCCAGCCCTACAGCTTGCTTTGTTTAATGGGGAAGAGAAGGGCAGCCTGATGAATTGCCCCCGCTCCAGCTTTCATGGAAGTCAAGGGGGGTTTGTTATTGTGTTCCAGGGAAGCAGAAGGGAATCCGCATCCACAGTCTTTGCTAGTTCAGCAGCACTGCTGTGCCTGGTTCATGGCTGGGGAGATAAAGAGGCACCCTTAACTAAACTCTTTCCAATCTAAGATTCTTCAGTTATCTGAAAAGTACTTACAAAAACTACTGACACTTTACCCCTGTGTTATTTGTCCCCGTGTCGTTCTGTATTATGTCTGTGAGCAAACATTTTATGTAAAGTTTAGAGGTATGCAACCAAAGTGACTATGGAAAAGCGAGCCAGATGTTAGTCTGTGGCTACAACAGCAGCAGCTCTGTCAGATGCTTTCCTGTGAGAAGAGTGGTGTTCTCATTAATGCAAGGGACATAAGGACAACAGCTTGGGTTTCTCTACCAGAATGGAGTGTAGAAAACACTTGGTTTCTCTGTAAGAAGAATAGATGGGATTAGTATCTCTGTAGTGCTTGACAAAAATTTCACTGACTTAAGTCAGCGCTCCAGTGCTGTGGAGCAGGCCCAAGAGGGAGCAAGCCAGGAGTCCTGCAATGTTCCAGGTACTGAGAAAGGCACTTTTCTGACTTAACACCTTTTACTTTCTAACATGAAAACTTTCTAAAGTTTCTAAATGAAACTGTAAACCTTGAGAATAAAATAGCCCTTAAAAGTTGAGTTTGTGTGAGGGCTTTAGGTTTTCTGGCAAATATTTGAATTTCAGCATCTTTCTGTAACAGCTGATGTTTCTATCCCAGGAGCATCTTAGCACTGCTGTAGTCTTCCTTGCTGTTTAACTCCAATGTGTAGGGATGGGAACTCCAGTTAACTGGGAGTAGATGAAGAAAACTAAATGGCATGAGCTTCTTTCTCCTCAGTTTCAGGAGAAGAGGGAAAAAGAGGAGTTCTTTTCAAGATATGTTGAGCCCCCTTTACCCTCACAAAGAGGAGAGCTCTTCCGTGCTAGGGTGAAGCCTCCATGTGTGGCATTTCAGAAGGCTGTCTACATAGTATAAACAAACTGGTAGCATGCTGTGTAGACCCACCTATGATTTGAATTGACCTCTAGGAGGGACTTTCTTCATCAACTGACGCATTGCAGCTATGAGCACTTCTTTATTCCCTGGTGCTGAACACATTTTAAAGCCATTTTGTTCACCCTGGCCAAGCTTGCTCCTGTAGGCATCAAGCTCAGCACCAGTGTCCTGCAATGTGCTGCCCTGCCTGGGCATTCTCATTATCAAATTACTCTCAAAGACACAATGGGTATTTTTACAGAAGTATATCCCTTAAGTATTTGATTTTAACCAGAGATTTCATGTTCCTCAGCACATGGGAAGTGTAAGTCAACGTGGACTGATTTGAGACACTTCTGAAGCTAGGATAAATAAGCTGTAGTTTCATGCTTTGTGACTGTCTAAAAGCCCGTTGTTGTTTCTTAGGTTTTTTGGTTTTGTTTTTGTTTTTTAAATTAACTTTTAATTAGCTTTTAATTTCAAATTAGCTTTCCTTACCACAGCAAGTTTTTTTCCCAAAATATTAATGGTAAGCTAGCTCAAAGCAACAAAACAGATGTTTTGGCATTGATGGGCTAATCCTACATCCTGTGATAATTTATAGAAAGCCAGGTCCAATCTCATTATTTGTCACTGTCATGGATGATTATTTGTTTCTCTTCTTAAATCCAACTTGAGAAAAAGAATTGAAATGCGTACTTAATTCCTGCCCCCTCCACCACGGATATCATTTTATTCTGTGCTTGAACAATCCTTGGGTAAGCAGCTTTTGCCTGATCTCTCCATGTACATAGATAACTCTATTATATTTGAAAGATAGGCCCCCATTCTAAGTCTAAGTCTAAATGGGAACTAGCTGGAATACAAGCCAGGACTATTCCTTTCACCAGCTGCAAACCCTTTCAGCCTGCAGTGTGCCATGCAGCGCCACTTGACATCTAACAACAGACATGTTAATAATTTGCTGTCAATCAAAGAATCCTTTAGGGTAAAATGTGAGCAATTTCAGGAGCTTGTAAATAAAGTTGTTCTCCCTTCTGCTCCTGCTTATATTCTGCAGTATGTAGTTGATGTGTAGAGCCTATGTGAATACACTCATTTGGCAAGAGGTCAGAGAAAGGTCCGTTTGGTTTATGTAAGTTATTTGTTCCTCACTGCCATGAAAAAGAGAACAAGAAAAATAGGAAAAGAGAAAAAAAAAGAGAAAAAGAGAAAGTCACATTGCAACACTTGTCATGGCCCATCAACATGATACATGTCCTGACTGATTGGTGATGGTGGAGAGAAGACTTTCTCTCCACCAAGAACCAAGAAGACTTTCTGTCCACCAAGAGCTTTCATTTCTTCGTGACCTATTGACTTTCTCATAGCAGAACAAGTCATTTTTCCCACCTTAACCATAACAATATCTCATGTGTCTTATGGCTGTGTTAGTTGTAATTAGGCCCCAAAATCTGCTAATCACCTGAAAGCATCTTGGGGCACTTTTGCAATATAGCCACTTTCTTATGCCCAGCTTTAATTTTCAGTTGTTCAGCACATTGTTATTCCTGTGGGGTTTCCAGTAGTCTTAGCAGAGCTCTTGTTTCTAGGTGTTGTGGTTGGATTTGGTCCTGCTGCTCATTTCCACGTTGATACCCAAATGTAGCATTTTAACTTGCTGCAAAATAACTTTGACAATGTCAGTGATGTATTGGTGTGCAAGTCTTTAATTGATGGGTTGTATCCTAAAAGCTGTGAGCCGCCAGGCAAATATTTTAATGATGGTACTTTTCCCAAGTCTTGTCTTCCAAGTGTAGGTTAGGAAGTCTTTTTAATTCACTGTTCATTCGATATTTTGTAGTTTGAAATACTCAAGGTGTACTGAGAAAAAATCGTGTACTTCAGAAGTTAGATCTAGGTTTGTCAGTAGGTGGGTAGGTATGTCAACTTATATCTATCTCTCACAGATAGGTGCTATATAACTTCTAGAATATAATGCCTGTGAACTTCTCACAGAGGTGCAAACCATTTACTTGCTGTCATATGACAGGCATAGTGCCAGAATTTCTTTGTTTCCACGTTTGAGGTAATACCACTTTTCTTATGTCTTTTGTAATGCAGAGTGTAGTCCTTTTAACTTTACAACCTTGCTATTAACCTGTTTTACTATTTCTCAATGACAAATTCCTTTTCTTTTGAAAACACTGTATGCAGTTGTGTGCTAGTGTCAATAAAATTGACATTTGTGTAACAAGCTGTGGCATTTTCTCCGATTTCACTGAACATTGATTTAGTGTGAAACTGTTGGTAAATCCTTTCTTGCTAGCTGTAATAATACAGAACTTCCAAGACAAATACTGCTTTGACTTTGATTTATAATAGGCTACATAACTGTCATGATTACGTAAACTAATAACTGTATTGTTTTTTCTTTCTCTTTTCAAAGCAATGATATATAAACATGAACTGATTTGGAATTGGAAAACATTCATGTTCTAGCAATAAATCTGAGTTCTTCCAGAAAATAAATAGGTTTTACTGCTGGCCTAATTATATTTATTGGTGCCTCTGTTTACTGGAGTGTCTCAGCTGGGTTGTAGTTACAGGAACACTTAACTAATATAATCTAGGGAGGATATAAACACATCATAGTAGTATGTATTTGACCTTAAGTATATATGGTGATGTATGTGTTTTACGTTTAGTCCTAGACAGCGTATTAGCTGTGGCAACTAAGAGCTCATCATGGGGGTTTTTATTGGATTTTAAGGTATGATGCCAAAACAAAACAGACTGTAATGTTTTTCCACATGAAAGATCTAGTTTCAAGTTTAAAAGAAAAGGCTCAAATTTTCATAGATTTGGAGGAGGGGACAATTGGGAGGACAGTGCAGTTTTGGCAAACTCCTTCCTTTGTGCAGTCCGTAGTCTGGCTGCCTCCCAAAAGACAAAACGCTGATTTTGACATTATTTAATGTAGTGTATATGAACCCATGGAAGTGTCATTAATTGTATTTTTTTAATCCAAAATTAAATGGGGCTTTATATCTGTGGTAATCTAAAACTGTCATGCTTTCTGCATTAAAAATATTGCTTTTCTTATGTAAATGTAATGCTAGCATTTCCATCCCAAACAATCAGAGGAGCATGGAAAGACCTACAAGGTATAATATGCATACTTCTGTTGTGTGTAGAAATTGGGGAGATAGTAGTTTTCTCCCTTTGTGTTAGATATGACTGTTGTTACTTAGGAGCAACTGCCATAGAAAGTCCTTGTTTCTTTTTCTGTAACCTTCCACTAGATATATATGTTCTAATGTGTATCCTGTAGCTGCCAATGAAGTATTTAAGCTGATTTGAGCCTTCAGTGATGTGCTTTGCTAGAAAGAATGGTGCTCCTAGGGTGGCTCCATTATTTTATTTTTTGTATTGTATACTGCTTCTAAAACTGAAGAAACTGTTCTTCAGTTTCTTAGATTGGAGAACACTGTTGAAAAATTTGGCATGAATTTGATGTTTAGCAGTCAGTCTTTGCAGCACAGTCATTTATAGCTTCACACCTCATAGAGACACTAATTCCAGCCAGTTTCATTAGCTAAAAGACTGCTTCAGTCCCTTGGTTAATGCAAGTGGATGCATCTCCTCTGATTTAGAGTCCGTTTGGACTAGTTTGAGCACCCTGATGACTGTATCTTGTAGTGTAATTTCCCGTGCTGCAATTCAAGATTGTAACTTCTGGTACCTTCTGGAGAAAACCTGCCCTAACTGGGTTTTCTGTCTTTTCATTTCTTTAGCAGGTTCTCTGACTGGTAGCCCTCACCTTTCAGAGCTTTCCATCAATTCCCAAGGAGGACCATCAGTGGCAAATATGTCACTATCTCCAAACCTGAGCCCTGATGCCAAGCAGGCATCTCCCCTCATCAGCCCTTTGCTGAATGACCCGGCATGCATCAGGACTGATGATGAGGAAGAGGTCAAAAGAAAGGTAAAACAGCTGGCCTTGGCTCTCTTCTCCATGTTGTGTTGTGATTGCAGCTCTTTGTCAAGCCATTAGTATCTAGAGCCCTGCTGCTTCCTCACTGTAGGTCCAACAAATAACTGGAGTGGGGTCACTTGGCATCTGCCAACCTCTCTCATGTAGTGACCAAGAGTATCCATGAACTCCAGTGGCAGAACTCATGCAGTTCAGGTTGGATCAGGCCAGAACTATGAACTGGCTGTAGGTGAGGACTCAGTGCCCTAGATTCATCCTACTGAACAGAGAGGTGGGAGCTGGGCACCCCAGTGCCTTTCTCTTAAGCAGCAGAGAGACGCTGAGTAGCTCCATGTCTCTGAAGTTACTGTGGAAAAAAAACCTTGGCCAGTCCTTTTGGCTGCAGCTTCAAGAGCTTGTTTTGACATGGTTTCTATTTATAAAGCTAGCATGTTTTTAAGGAGATGGGTTTTAGTAATTTGCATTAAGAAAAGCCTCAGCTCCAGTACATTACTGGATGGAGAATTTCCAGGTGACAAAGGAGTAAAGAGACAGCTTGAGCTTTGTGCAGGAGTGTCCAACCCCAGCTCTTCAGGCATCCTTTGCTGGTAGCACCACTTGCACATGGTTGTGGGTGTAGAAAATGCTTCCCCTGAGCCACAACCCTCAGCGTTCAGCTGCAAGTACTTGGCTCAGCCCCATCCCTGCAGCGCAGCCACAGGGGAGCATCAAATTCAAAACTGGTTCTCAAAGACAGAAGTGACTCTGAGCCAAGGTGTCCTGGGCTTGGGCTGGCTTGTCCCTCCCGCAGCAGCCCAGCAGCCTCCCTCGCTGGCTGCCTGCTGTGCTGCAGGCAAGAGGGGCTTGCTCTGGTGCCCATGTTGCCCGCTTTCCTGAGCTGGGAGCACTTGAGAAGGAAAAGAAGGAAAGGTAGGAAAGGAAGGGAGAAAGTGTGGGAATTCCTCCTTCCCCACTATGCTTAGTGAGAAGTTTGTGAGCGAAACTGGGGAAGAAGAAAAGCCAAGGGTCACTTAACAGACTTGAAGTTCTCTGTGCCAGTCTAAGAGCAGCCCAGTGATGTGTGTAGCTCGTACCAGCTGGTCGTGGCTCCCGTGGGGGTGCACGCTGAAATGCTCCCACAGTCTTTCCCCACATGCCTTTCCAGTGCATCCTCTTCACTGATGACTTTGGGGGAGGAAACAGAGAAGCGAAAGATATGTGGCTGTGTTGCCCCTGTTTTGTGCTTCCTCAACAACACCAAGACCAAGATCATTGGGATCTTTCAGCTGTTTGGAATTAAGAGGTTAAAACTGCTAATGACTTTGCCTCTTGGATAACACAGGTAGATTGTTATCCTGACCCACTGCTAGGTTATTCAGCTGCACTGGCAAAAGCTCTTGTTTGTCTTTTTTGAGAGTATTTTGCTGTAGGCCTTTTAAGATGTTCCAAGTCCCAAAAGTTCCAGTGGAACTTTTAAGAATCACACATTAATTGGTGCAACATTTCTCAAGTTTAATGAAATGGTTACCTGGCAAGGGTTAATGGCAATGGTTAATGGCAAGGAATTTCTTTCTCATCATCAGAATATGCCCTGCTCCAGAGGCACAGAGTAAACCTAAAGGAACATCAGCACCCTAGAGCTGTGGAAATAACCTTGGCGGAAAGGAATCTCTCAAGAATCCATAGAAAGTGTTTCTGTCTTCTGTTTGCAAGGAAAGATTGTTCTCAGGGCTTTGAAGCATTAAAGCACGAGTCACCATAATCACAAGCAAGGGTCACTAACTTGTAGCTATCTGTGATTGCCATCTGCATTTTTTTCTGCAGAAGGCATCTCCAGAAAAGCAGGTGAAAACCTAATGTGTTTGCCGTTTGCAGAGATTCCCGACTGAGAAGGCTTACTTCATTGCTAAAGAAGTCGCAACCACAGAACGCACATACCTGAAGGACCTTGAAGTCATCACGTCGGTATGTTTCCCTGAGCATTATTCATGAAACATGATGCTCTAGTCAGCAGTAGCATTTTATCTGCTCCATTTAACATCTTAGTGTGCCATGCAACTTTTTTATATTCTGCACTTAAGGTATCCTCTGCGATGCACAGGAGTACAGCTCTAGGGAGGGAGGAACACAAGAATCAGAAAAACTACAGAACACTATCAGAAAAACTACAAAACTATTTCAGGTTGAGGAACTTGAAACACAGTTCAGTTATTCTTTCTTCTCTCTCATGCTTTGTGGTTGCAATTATTAAAAATACCTGTGGGTTTTCAATGATTCTCTTAAAACTGAAGTTGCTCCCTAGAGGAGCTATGAATTCTTTCCCTGACTCAAATGTTCTCCAACATGAAATATTGTCATAGCAACTATTTGAATGATTCTGCTTAACGTAGTAGGTTAAACTCTTAAGGAACTCACTATATTACATTATCTTACCACCTATTCAGAGTATGATGGTTACTAAAACCGCCAAGACAGATCTGTGCTTTCTTTTCACATGCAGCAACAGTCCATTTTGATTTTGAAGCATAACGTGTGCAAGATTTGGCCTTAAATTTGGCTTTGTCTGTAAGAGGGCACTGGATCCTTCAAGTAGAAGCATTGCTGTGCTTCTACTTGACAAATTGCATGGTGTTCTTTGTCCACACACAGCAACATGGGCTTGAGTATTTACTCTACCAGCTCTTGCCAAGGGGATGAAATGCAGAAAATATTTTTTGTTTTGACTGAAACTCTATATTTTCTTCTTACACTTGCAATATCGGCGAATTCAGTCTGAATTGACAAAGCAGTTCGGGCTTGAAAAGAATTTTCAGGGTTTTATCAACAGTGAGAGTGAGGAAGGGAGTTTCTTTTTTAGCCAAGCAGGGCTTGACCAGTTCAGCACATAAGAGCACCAGTTCAGCACATGGGACTGTCAAGAGGAGCCTGAGTTACACTCTTAGTGCCAACTAAACAGGTGCTTCCTGGGTTAAGTGTATAAGTGTTAGACATATACGTGTTTCGTGTGTAAAGACAGCAAACGATCATACCTGCTGCATTGTATGCCCTTGATAACTTCGCTTTTTGTTGTTTTTCCCCTCATTTGTAGTGGTTTCAGAGTGCAGTGAATAAAGAGGATTGCATGCCCGATACACTGAAGAATCTCATTTTCTCCAACTTTGAACCTTTGCACAAGTTTCATGCTGGTTTTCTCAAGGAAATTGAGCAAAGACTTGCTCTGTGGTAAGACTGTTTTATGCTGCTTATCAGCGTTATTTCCGGCAGCTTAGCATTTTACCATTGCCTTTTTGCTAAGTGTTTGTATCATGTGATTTGACTGCTGTGACTCATTTGTGCAGGTCGCAGATGTTGGTTATTAACAGCCTGCATGCACTGACTCATGCTTTGTACGTGTTTACTCGATCAAGCCTGTTGCTCAGGTTTCTCAGCCAGGTACAGACATATGTAAATGAGCCCATAACACTGGATAAAGCTTCCTCTTGCCAAATGTCACTGTTCTTGCGTGGCAGCTCTTCTGAAAGACATGCTGCAAGGCTTGTGGGTGATAGAAGAGTGAGACAAAGGTCCCAGTCGTGTTTCTGTCAAGTAGGGCTATACTGACAGAAATTTGGGAGAGCAATTGCCCATTCAACAGCACCACGACTTGGACATTCTCAGGGTGCACAGTGAGCTCTGCAAACGGCCAAAATATTAGAAGAAGACGTTGGTCTTGAAAACCGTCTAGCCACAGCTTAGGAGTGACAGTGAAACATGACAGTTCAGTGAAGTAACTGAGATGAGTAATTCTTCCCTGGCAGGAGTCCGTAAGTGAGTGTGTTTGGCCAGTGATATCAGAGCCAGGGCAGTGCGCAGGAGCCCTCTCCTCCCCCTCACTCGACCCATCTGGACGAGGCTGCCTTGCTCCGTGCAGGCGTTTACTGGAGCTTTATCTTCAGTGGGGGCACCCAGAGCTTTTCTTTCTTAATTAGGGAAGAGTGACAATGGAAAATCGCATGGAGGCAGAGGTTGGGTACCCCTGCAGGCAGTCCTGCTGAATGCTAAGCAGTTTAATGCCTGCTTAACCAATTAATCAAAACAAAGCAAAGCATAATCTAAGAGTGTGTGAATTTAGCTCTTGTGATGTGGTGAGTGAAGCCTTTGGATGAGAGCACAACAGTGGGGAGACTGGTGTTATCCAAGCTCAACATCGTATCTGTGCCTTCATCTCCAGGATCCTTACTATCTTTTAATCATGTCTGGGCACAGAGCTGCAGTTAATGTCCATCTGTGTGGCATTTTTCTGATGGGTGGAATATGTTTTGTGCAGGACTCATGTAATTGCACCAAATGGTTCACAAAGTCTGGCTTGTATGTGATTATTTAGTGTAATACTAATAATGAATACTTGGAAGTCAGAAGTTTATACAGTGCCCAGTAGTGCTTTCCAGGAGACCCTTAAATATCAGTTTCCCTTTTTGCATCCCTTGTGTGAAAGGTGAGAGAAGTTGATGGCAAAGCAGCTGATAAAACTAAACACATCTGACTTGAACTGAGTTTCCCATCAAAGGGCCTAATGTAAAGCAGATGTATGTAACAAGGAGAGGAGCATGGAAAGGAGGCTGGTACCAGATCAAACTGCCCAGACTGTTGGCTCACACTGATACCTTTGATATACAGATCTTTGATATACAGATATACAGAAGCAACAGAGCTCTGTTTGGACCAGAATTTGTCCCCTTGCTTTCACACACTGCCAGGGTAGCACGTGGTTTCTGAGTCCTTCCAGGCTGATGCAACTTGGCAATGGATGCTCTGCTCCATATTCTTGGAGCACCCCAGTATCTCACCTTTAGATGAGCTCTTGCCTGCACTGGCATAGGGCAAATACCAAAAAGAGAGGGGAAGATGGTTCTATCCAGCACGGATTTGACAGCCTGTCTTCCTCTGAGCCCAGAGTGTGCATGTTTCACATGGCAAGAAGGCTTCATAAACTTGAAAAAGCGAAATGTTTTCAGCTCACTGTGCAACTGTATATGGCACAGACAACATGGGGCCATTCTCTAGTCACTTGAGAGATCTTGGTTGTATCCAGCGTGGTGCAAAGAATTCAGATACAGAGCAGCAATAGCTCCCATCAGCGAAGAGATGAACGATGCTAAGAGGGAGCTGATGAATGATGAGGTCTGGCAGACGCTGTGCGAGTCTAGCACGTCCATATTTCTTCAGAAGAAGAGACCTTAGGAGGCAGATCTGGTGGCTTTTAGAAACAATTAGAGCATGCAGAGAAGGTTTTTCTTTTGAATGCCATAAAAGGTTCAGAAACCACAAATAAGCCTTCGTGTGCATGTAAGGGACAAAATGTTACAGCTTGTTGGGAGCCTCAGTTGCTGTGAGGTCCCCAAACACAAGCACTGAAGTGATGCTGAGATATCTGGGGAATTCTACTGGAGTCACTGGGAAAAGAACTCACAATAAATATTTAGGCTGCAGAGTTTCTTTATTTTTCTTTTGTTCCTCCTTTGCAATGAGCATCTTACAGAGCTAAGGAAGCCTTTTGTTTTCCAGCTTTTCCTTGCTTTCTGAGGCTACGGTTTGACAGAGCAGCAAGCCCAGCGTTAAGGCTCCTACTACATTAAAACTGCAGTAGCTTCGTGATGCCAAATGTGAATCTGCTGTGAAGTTACCATTCAAATTTCTTGAAATTTGCTCAGAAATATTTTGATGGGGGGCAAGTGGGCACCTCGTTCTGACTCTGTGAGATCAGCTCTTGCCCCTCTTCCCTGGTGAGCTCGAAGCTCCCGTGAATTCTGTAGCAGCTGCTCTGATTAATGTGACAGAAGTGCAGTCATGTTCCTGCCCGTGTTCTGGGGCCACTTTGCACCCACCCCAGAGCCTGGGTTTACCTGATGCAGCACCAAGGCTGTGCTTTGGGGTTGGTTTTACAGCTCCGGCACATTTGAATAGGCAAAGTTTGGAAGGGCTGTGGAAACTCAAGGGCAGTTGAAGGATGGGTGTTTTTACCTCATGCCACAGATGCTGAGACAAATTGCAAGCAGTAAACGGTATCCTGTAGAGATTGTGGTTTAATTAAGTGGTGGTTTAATTAAGTGGACAACAACACACAGTCCCTCAATGGACAGAAGAACAATGGCAGCATGGTAAGGAGTAACAGTTCTTCAGCACTGTGAGCAAGGTCACTTAGGTCAAGTATGTGCAAACCACCATGCTCCTATCTGTGTCTTTGACCTTGGGTAGTTTGAAGCCAGTGGGTTTCAGTTCTTTCCAGCAGCCCAACACAGAGCTCTGCAGGGTCTGCAGAAGCAGCCCGGGAAGCCGTGCAGCTCCTCGAGAGTCTGGCTGACACCGAGCTCCGTCACGCTGCTGCAGTCAGATGCTGGCAGAATTCAGGCCAGCTCATTTAAATCTGAATTTCCTATGTCAGCTCTTTTACTTTGCCAGGCAGGACATAGGGAAGGTGGAAAGCTTGTCCTGAGACGTGAGCGTGCTCTGCTCCAAGGGCTGCGTGTGCTACAAAAAAAAAAGGACCTCGTGGACCTCATCAGGCTGCTGAAACCCGCTGGTTACTCCATTGTGTCATGGGAACTTGTCCAAGAGCATAAAATCCCCACAGGGAATAATCTATTTTCTCCTAGTGGGTAACATGCTGAGTTAATTATTCACTTAAAGTGCAGGTCAGCCTCCATGGGGTGCATGGACTGTGAGTCTAAGGTTATTCCAGACCCTTGTGTTGGGTGTTGGAAGCTCCTGCAGGAAGCCCTTCCTGGCTCTCTTGGGACTTGGATCACATTGAAGCAAAATGTGAAGCCTTGCAAAGTTGCTGGGCAGAGAGCAAGGCCAAGGGGCACCACTCGACAATTGTGAGACGTGTCTGTGCTTTTAATTTATTGAATCTCTATAGATGTTCTGTATTTGGCTCCAAGAAGCTCAGATTGCGTGCAGTATTAAAAGCACTTCTGGCTTGCTCACACGCTTCTGAACTCTTTGAACCTGCCTTCAGAGGCAGGGTGTTTGCTGCTGAATATCCAAAGGGCTGGTAACCTTTTGGCCCAATTTTAGATTCTGACAGGTCCGATTTGTTTCTTTATACAATACACCCGTTTTTCTCCTTCCTATTGCATTTCCTCAGAGCAGCAGCTCTCTGTGTCTAGCACAGATTGAGAAATGTTTCTAACAAGACATGAATTGATGCTGACACCAATAGCCAACTGCAGTGTATAGGAACTCGTTGCATTTTTCACAGCCACAGTTTATTTCTGGCCAGCAAGCAACAGATTCCCCATGCTTTTACTGTGCAGCTTCAGAAGGTTGGTCTCAGCCAACCTTTTTCCATCAATTTTCACCATTCCCGTTGCCAACCACGTCCCTGGGAGCAAGTGGTAAATACTGCACAGGAGGTCCTGTGGTTGAGGGAGATGAAGGGATGACCTTTGGTGGGTAGGGACAGTCAAACATGGGGCTTTGCCATCTTGCCCAGCACGGGAGGAGGTGGGAGAAAGAGCAGGAGTTGGGAGAGGGAACAGCACAGGGTTAGCAAGGACCAGGAAAAGTCTACTGGGCCCACATGGATACTCCAACTCATCTCTGTTGTTCCTCAGCAAGGCTCTGGTGCTGTGAGGCCCCGAGTTCCCAGCCCTTTTGCTATTCAATGTGCTGCTCAACACTGAGTTGTTGTCTGAGAATGACCTCAAAGTGGCTTCTATTTCCCGAAGCCTGGGAGATTTTGTGGTGAGGAGGAAGAGGTGTTGGCAGTACAGCCAGAGCATGACGTGCTCTGTTAGCACCTGGCCACTTGAATTTGAGAAGCTCTTTAGGTTTTGATCCTCCATTTAGGCAAGATGTTTTAATGGGCTATTCATTTGGACCGCAAGCACCCTTTCCCAGCCAAAAAGCCTGAGCTCATCTTCCCTCACCTGTTTACGTGTTCATGTCACAGGTTTCCAAACTGGCTCCTGTAAATTCTGACAGGAGAAGGCAAATGGAGAGCCATAAATTTACCCCTTGCTAGATCACTAAGTGCTGCCGAGAACAACGGTAGCAAAAGCCCAAATAGCCATTTCTGCCCCAGGAAACCCTCTTAGGAAATGTGTGTCTGTGTTCTGGGCCTTATCCATGTGCTAGAAAGAAAAAACCTTACATACTCTTAAGAAACGTGGACAGATTTATCTTCTCCCAGGGAAGGCAGTAATCGGACTCCTTGTTTGAAGGCACTTCTGAGGAAAGCTGCTGCTCAGTGCTACCAGATGTGGCTGCGAAACATGTTGCTGTTAATTTGCAAAGAAGATCTTAGATCTTAACATATGAAAGGAGGAGGCTTAGCCAGGATTTGAAGGAGCCAGTTTGGAAACCTGTAATAAAAAACATGGAGAGAGGTGTAGAAAAATGAGCTAAATGTGAATTTAGTAACCATTTTTGTTTAAGAAAGAGCACTTGTGATCAGACAGAAAAGCCTAATAAGCAGTTTACATAAATGCAGGAGCAAAACCTCCTGCCTTCTCAAATATGAGTTTTAACCATCCAGCTGGTTTGTGTTTGTTTGGAGGCTTGGGGTTTTTGTTGTTATTTTTTAGGAACCATAATTTATTTCTTTTAGGCCATAATTTCAAAGGTGCCTTGATCCCATTTAAAGGAATGATATACATATTTTGTAGCTAGCTCACTTTTGAAAGGAAAATTTGCATTACCCAAGTCACTCTTGGGTACCCAAATGGCTCTGAAGGGATGAGAAAGGCATAGCTAGGCCAGGATCCATTGGTCAGGCCCAAAGTCCTGTTATATTCATCTCTCCGGTGAGATGTGTCCAGGATTCCCTGTGAGGAGCTGCCACTACAGAGTAAACACAAGTGATGTTGTGTTTTCAGTGTGCCTTCTTGGCGAGGTTTCACTTGCTTGGATCTCTTATTCTTAAACGCTTTACCACACCGGATTTGATGCGGATTGGGTTTCTTGCACAGGAGACAGAAGTTCCCAAGAACAAGTCTTGAAACGTGTGTGCCCTCCCCTAGGGTTTGGAAGAGCTCTGGTAACTCTGTTGGCTCTTGCAGGGCCCTTTTTTCTACTCTGAGGCACCTCACAGTGTTGACTGAAATGGGCAGGGTGCTGAGTGCTGCTTTGTAGGGCATCTGAGAGAGAGAAAGATGCTTAACTCTAATCAACTCTTCCAGTTGCAAAATAATCTTTTTTTTTTTTTTTAAAGGCAGCATTAATGGGAAGTTTTAGGAAATGTTTTAGTATTAGAACTTCAGTTCTAATATTTTTCTTCAGTTCTTCAGGCACTTCAAAAAAAAGTCAAAAGTGCCTAAGTGCCTAAAGAAAAGCCACAATATCCAGGAGGGAGACACTGTTCTGTAGTGTGTAACAGAAGGTCACACAGTGCAAATATCTTTCTTCCCAAGGCTGCATTTGAGATTTTTACATTTAGCTGGAAAAAAGAAACCTACACAGAGATGCTTTTTCTTCCTTCTCTGCCTGCCCACTAACCCCATCAGATTTTTGTTCCTTGCAGTAGTGGTTTTGAATGACTGATGGCCTTGGATTTCCTTTCTTCCATTCTCTATGATGTACACTGAGGAGCCTGCACAGTCCAAAAATCCAGCCTAGCTGCTTGCGAGGGCTCTATAAGTTGAGCTGGTGGCTGGTTTTAAAATTATATCAGGTAGCATCAGACTCATATATATTTATGTTACGTGTATATATATATATATGTGTGTGTGTGTGTGTGTTTTGTATATATTCATAGCATCAACTTATACCTGAGTTCCTGATGAGGTGTAAGAGGCAGTCTCCTCCTCTTTGCTTACAGCTGCACACTTGCCTCATGGTTACAGAGGACAGGACTGTTTGTACCAAGAGGGAAATGAGCATATTTACAGAATAACAGATCTGCTCTTCAGTACCATTTTCAGTGGCATTAGACCTCCCCACTCAACGTTGGTTAAGGGCACATTATGAGTAGTGGGAAAAACAGCTCCTATATCTTCTATAGAGCTGGGGCATCATAAATCAGTTCCTCATGGAAATCTCTATGAAGCAAGTCCCCCATTTTCAGCTCCATCCCCTGTCACTGGCAAATAGAGGCCGTGTTTGAATGGTGACCCATGAAGACCAGGAGCCAGAAGAGCTATTTCTTGTTGTGCACCAATGCACAACGAACGGGCAACTTCTTCCCCCTCAGGAGGCCGAGTGCTTTTGCTCGGAGCGTGAGCCATGGGGAGAGCTCTCCCCTTCGTGCCTTTCTCACTGCTGGAGCCCAGAGGTACCACGTGTCATGGGTGGGCAGTTGGATTGTATCTTCTGTAGTGTGAGGTGCCCTTTCCTGGGGGGATCTTTTCTTTGGTTTGTTGGGATTTGCGTGGTGAGGAGCTGGAAAAGGGGGTGGTAGAGCACGGAGGTTGGTGGGGAGTCTAGGGAGGCAGCAGGGCTGGAGCAGAGAAGGGGCTGTAGGAGCTAGGTGGGAAACTGTCCTGTTTGTCCCCTATTGTCCCCGTGCCTGGTGTCGGCTTCCCCTGCCCCCCTGGCGTGCACGGCAGCCGACGTGCCTTGCCTACACACTCTCCCTAGGGAGAAAATCACTGCTGCTTCGAGGGGCTGCATTTCCATGCGAGAAGCAGGGACAAGGGTTGGAGGCAGGAACAACACTGGGCTGGCCTATTTCCGTGTTTCCTCGGGCTTTCAGTTCTCGGAGCGGGACTCGGCTGCCTCCGGCGCAGGTTGTCCCCGTTGGCTCTGTCGGATGGCTCTGCCGTGACTCAGCTCTTGGCTCTGCAGGCAGTGGCTGGAGAGACGCTGTTGCTTTGGGGGAACTCATTTCTCTGCCTCTCTGTCTCCTCTGGCAAGATGCAGGACGGGGCTTGGGAGCCCTGGAACAGCTGAACAAGCCCTGGGGCAGCTCGTGGCCGAAGCTCATGGAGAAGCACTGGTGGAGCTGCCCGTGCCGCTGCGCTCAAGTCAGGGCAGGCAGGCTGCCTACAGGGGATAAGGACTCAACTGTCTACCAAACAACTGCACCAAGTATTAGCTGAAGTAGCTAGCAGGTAGGAGCTTGGCTTGGCAAAGAGCTTTCCAGCCAAACTACACATAACCTTGAGATCAGAAAAGCCATTTTCTAATTTAAAAATAGCAGCCAGTAAAGATGTCCTTAACGTTTGCCTTGGCAGTAAACCAGAAGGGTGCCGAACGGCTGAAAGCCTCTAGGTTAAATCAGATGCAGACACATGCAAAAGGATCCTGACAACGGCAGAGAGCTGGAGAACAGCACGCAAAGCCCGAGCTCCCCTAGAGCCTGCTGCCGAACGCCGTGTTGTTCCTGGCAGCGGTGCCGTTTATCCGGCTTTGGTGTTTCTGGGAACGTGGGAGTGTGTGGGAATGTGCAACTGTGTGAATTGTCCCGGGGGCGCCGCGACAGCCACACAGATTGGGGCGACTTCCCCTGCTGCCACCATGGTGCCCCCACGCTGCACTTCACCTGGTTGGGGGGTTTAGTTGGGGCCACTTTGATTTTCATCTCTTTGAGCAAAGCGTTGGTGGTGGGAAGTCTCATTTACAGCCTCAGAGGGAGTCTGGATGTGAAAGGAAAGGAGATGGGCATGGAACACGGAGGAGACAGCATGGAGAGGTTGGGTGGCGACCAGCAGAAACCTCCTGCAGAGAGAGAGAAGTTGGACTTCTGCCCTCTGAGTGTTTGGGGTCTCTAGACTCGTACCATCCATGTGTGCCTCTCTTGTCCCCTGCAATACAGGCCATTTCTTAGGTGTGTTTTAACTAAGTGCAACAAAGGGCAGTGCTTATTTTATGCGGTGCTTTTGCAAAGCGGGTACAGCTCGTTAAAGCCACCGTTGCCACAGCCCAACCTCCCGGCCCCCTGTAACCTCTGGTTTCAGGAAAACATAAACAGCCCTGTGGAAAACTGTGTTTTTCATGCTTAAATAGGCATGTGGGTGCCTGGAGTTAGCACAACGAGGCCCAATTAAAGACAGCCTAAGAAACTGGGGATTTGTGCAAATGAACACGCAGCCATCCCCGTTTTATCAGCGGACTCCCCTTTTTCTTGCAAGAGGCTGTGCAGTATTCCTAAACAGGGCCCCTTTTCCCAGGTGGAAAAGCGAGTAGAGGGAGGTTATGCAGCCTTTATCTTTGCAAAACAAATATGTCTGAATAGGCATCTATTCATGCAAAAATGCACAGATTTAAAAAAAAAAAAAAGTCAGTATGTCTTACCAGGGTAACATATATTCCTAATAGCTGCCTCTTCTGTGATTTGGTGAGTGCGAAACCTCTCCGGCTTAAATTGCTTTTACTAAGGAATGCAGAGATTTACCATCTGGCCGTCCATTAATTCCTTCCCAGCACAGCAGATTTTCTTGAAAGAGGGACCTGCTACCAGGGTGAGAAGCAGCACACACGTTAGCGACCGGGCCAAACAGAGGTCCTCATTCCTGGGCTCCAGGACTGGATCTGCCTGCCAGTACGCACCTCTGGTGTTGATCTGAATGTTAAGAATTGAGGAGAGCCCGTAAAAAGCCATGCTGCAGGAAATTTGGATGTAATATTAGAGGCTGGAAGAGGGAGAGAAGGGAGGAGCAGTGATACTCACATCATTGTCCCTAGAGATTTTCTTTTCGAAATCCAACTAAATTAGAAGAGATCTCTAACAGTCAGGATCTTGTGGTCATAATTTTTTCCTGCTGTATTTTCTAGAAGATGTATTTGGATTCACTTCACTATTCCAAGGGAAGATCTTTCTCATCCGAAGTGCGGTTGCTCCCAAGTGGAGCCCCCACCCAGGCGCAGCTGGCGGGACGGGAGGGAGCATTTTGCATTTCTAACACCCAAAATGACACGCTCAAAGAAGGTTCCCTGCCAATATGTGACACGTACAGGTCAAACACAGATGCTGGGTAGATTTTTTTATTTATTTCCAGTACCCCTGGCGAGAGCAGAAGGTTTTTGGGAGGGGAGCCCCTGCACATCCTGCTCCTGGGTGTGATACTTCACTGAATTGTCTGTTGTTGGTGATGGTGCTTTAACATCTCGCTCTTCCTCAAGCCATTTCCAGCCTTCTCTCACGTCATTAAAAATACTAGCAATTTTCTACAAAAATCAAATCCATCTCTTAAGTGCCTGCCCTCTGCGTTGCACAAGGAGGAGCACGAGCCGGGCTGGGTGAAGAACGTGCTGCCCTCCGTGGGAATTAAAATATCCATCAGGAAGATTCCCCACGTGCTCCCGAGCTAAGGAGCACAGGGGCTTCAGCTCTTGAAAGAAATGAGCTGTTGAGCTCCTTTGTGTGCTTGTAAGTGATTATGCACTTGTACTGCCCGACTCAAGTGTCTGATGTTTCTGTTGCTGACAGGGAAGGCCGCTCTAATGCTCACATTAAAGGAGATTACCAAAGAATCGGGGATGTTATGCTGAAGAACATTCAGAGCATGAAGGTAGGAATGAGCCCATAACTGCTAAGCTTTGACATGGATTAGTATTAATGTGTGTTTCATTGTCATATGGTGGTGGCTTTTGTGGTGGTTTTTGTCCATTGTGATCAAAGGTTTATGCTATAAAAGCTTCCGCTGATGAAGGGGAGCACTGAGATTTGCAAATTCATGATTTTAAATTGTCCAGCCCCTTTTCCTCAATCTCTTCTCTGAATATAGGGGCAGCATGCATGCAAATTCAGGAGCATTCCACTTCTAATTCATTAATCTTCCGATTAGGGGAAGTTCCAAATTTGTATGTCTGAAGGGATGGCTCAGTGGCAGAGTGTGGTTGCATGCAAAAATAACTGTTAAGATACTGCATGAGCAGTGGCTGTGGTCTGGACAGCGAGTGGAGCTAGAAAACTTTCATTTGTGCAAGTTGGATGGAAGACTTCTGGAATAAATGAGGATAGTTACTTTTGGAACAAGCAGCACGGAGCACGGGCACGAGAGCCTATGGAAACACTACAAACATTCAGAGTCCCCACCAATAACACCTACTAATGTATCTCGGCATCCAGTCCTATTAACTGTGGGGCATCTTTTTTCTTTAGCGATCGTTTGGGAATTATCCAAAAGTCTTGGATGCCCACGTGGAGTTCATCATTATTAGGTGTCTGGCACAAGGTGGCACGGCATCCTTTTTGCACGTGCATCTCAAAGTGCTTTTGCAAATCTCAGCTCTGTCTTTCCTTGGTGATTTGCCAGTTCTGCACCCTGCACTTAAGCAGCCTCGAATCTTTGGCTGTTTAGACTTTACAGCTCTCCTGAGATGGCAGGGAGCATTAAGCTTATCTTTCAGAGAGATGGACAGAGGGGTTAAGTGACATGCCAATGATTATATAGTGAATTTGAAAAACAGAATGTCAAAACTTTGATTTACTACCCCCAATGAAAACACGAATTTGTCACCAACAAAGTGCCCTCACCCTTCCTGCGGTGTACTTAGCAGGAGCTGCTTTCTGCCCTCGAGACACGTTTCAGCTCTGTTGGAAAAAATGCAGGGGAAAGTTTTATACCTCCCTGCCCATCCTCAATAACACGACTCTTCACAAAGGGTTTTTGGAGTCTCCAAACTTCTCACAGTTTGTGCTTCAGCTCTGAGCACTTTCCAGCATTAAGTTGTTTCTGCCTCAGTGTCTGTGGGCCCTTCTGTGGCACTGCTAGAGGGCGGGGGTTTTTGCTTAGCCCTGTCTGCGTGCTTTCCCCTTTGCTTTTCTCTTTGCCATTAGAGGATTTTGTGGCATTTGCTTTCAGAAGTGCCACCACTCATAACTACAGGGGTGTAGAGGAGAGAAGCAAAACCCAGTTGGACTTAAGGACCTCCACAGGAATAAAAGTCAACATTGTCATGGGACCTTTTAAAAGACCAAGTGCTCCTAGTTTGCTTAGCCCAGGAAAGAAGTGAGGAGCAAGTGGTTAGTGGGCAATCGCAGCAGTAGCCCAGAGGGTCCCCCTTGGCTTTGCTGCTTTGCCTCTTGTCCGAGTTAGAGGCTTGCAGAATGAAGATGTGCACGGAGGAAGCCTCTTGGTTGTAGGGAAATTACATTTCTGCTATGGAAGCAATCACAGGAGAGAGGGGGTTGATTGGAAACCTGTCAAAGAGCCCATGAGCTTTAGATTAAGCCAGATTGCTTTCTGAAGTGCATTCAATATAAACACTCAGTTCCCTTTGGTTGCTTATTAATATTCCACCCAGCAAAGAAGAACCTTCCTGGGCTGCCCGAGAAGCTCTGGGCATCCGACAGGAGCGGTTTGCTTTGAGCAAAACACACGCGAAGCTCCTCAGGCCCTCAAATACTGGTGGGTTGTTTTAAAGCAGCCCTGTGATGCCTGTGATGCAGCGACCAAAATGAAGTTGCCTGCAGAGCTCGCTCACTTGCGGGGGTCTTAACCCACATGTTAACCCATTCCGGGGATCTTTGCAGAGACCCAGGGCACCTCAGCACAAGTAACCCACGGATGGCGAGTGCTGCTGTAGCCCTTTCTGCTAGACCTCTCCTATGGTTTTGTCTGTTCAGTTTCCCAGGGGATGCCACTTCTCTCTTTAAGAACAGGGAAAGAGAAACTGGAAGTTCCCCTGCCTGCATCTCAGCTGTCCCAAAGCACCGAAGGGAGCCCTAAACCCCTGCATCCCTGTAGGAAATACCATTTTTTTTCTCATCTCTGCATCCGTGTAGTCTAATCCTCCCCATGGTGCCCGCTTGTGAGTTGTGTCCATGTGATCTCCTCGACCCTGGGTGTCTTGCCTGGTGTCCCACCTCGGTCCCATCTCAGAGTGTTTGCTGACAGCTCTACCGTGTGCTTCCCTCCTCGGTGCCTCCAGCAACTGACAGTTCACCTGCGGAAGCACGAGGAGATCCTGGTGGAGCTGGAGACCGGCATCAGGAGCTCGCGCAAGCTGGAGACCCTCTGCAGGGACTTTGAGCTGCAGAAAGTCTGCTACCTGCCCCTCAACACCTTCCTGCTGCGGCCCCTGCACAGGCTCATGCACTACAAGCAGATAATGGAGAGGCTCTGCAAGCACTACCCGCCAAACCACATAGACTTCAGGGATTCGAGAGGTGAGAGGAGCTCTGTGCACTCCCAGAGCTGGGAAACAGCATCCAGACATGTTACAGATACACACACACTGCTATGTGAACAATCTGTTTTATTTCTTTAAGCTTGTGCTAAAAAGAGGATTAAGTTGCAAAATGAAGCACTCAGAAGTCCAGAATTGGTAGGACTGAGGTTGCTCTTGTATACACATTATGGCACAGTCTGGACAAGTACTTGGAAGAGGAATCTGCTGAGGGTTATTAAATACACAGAAACAACATCCAGCTGAGGAAGTCCCTTGAACTGAAAATAGGTGGGAGAGAGCACAGGGGATGTATCATATGTGCTTCTCTTGTTCTTAGCTTTCCTAGGTATCCCCTAGGAACAACAAAGTGTCAGCCCAGGTGAGCCATTGATCTGACCCAGAATGGCTGTTTTTATTACATCTTTAAGGAGCGTATTATTTTTCCAGACATACAGCTTGTTCTATTACCGTTTCCATGCTCTGTTTTAGGAGCTCAAAGCTGCCAGCGTGTATTTCTCAAACACAAGGAGCTTTTCCTCTCGAGGTCTGAGCTCGCTGCTTGCCGTTTCTTTCCCATGTCTTGGCTTCCTTCTTGCTGGCTCCTGCTGCCCCCCATCACAAGCAACACACATTTCACAGAATCCCAGAATGGCTGAGGTTGGAAGGGACCTCTAGAGATCATCCAGTCCAACCCCCTGCTCCGGCGGGGACACCTAGAGCAGCCATGTGAGCTGCACAGCCCCGCTCAGGGCAGAGCCCAGGGGAACCCGGGCAGGGGCAGGGCCCAGCACTGCAGCTCCCAGCGGTGGCTTTAGCTCCTGCCAGGTGGATGCCCCATTCCCTGCGGAGCCAGGAGGGTTCTGTGCCCCACAGCGAGAGCCAAGCGCAGAGCACGGGGGCAGCCCGGCCTGTGGCAAGGGGAAATGCTGCGACAGTCTGTGGCATTGAGGGACTTGCATAGGAAAAATGTTTCCCTAAATGTAGTTCCTGCCCTCATCACCTCCTGGAGCACAGAGCAAGTAGCTCCTTAGTTCTTTTCACCGGGGCTGCGTGATGAGGAGAGTGCAGCAGCTGCGGTGGTTTGGGCCCTGCTGCAGTTGAGAAATGGGCAGGATAATTTGGGCACAAAAAGAGGATGCAGGGGTCAGACTAAGACAGCTCAAGAAGGAAAGCGCAAGTCGGGGACACCATCACTCTGGGATGATAGTCTCTTACTGAGGTGTTTGGGGATTTTTCTTAAAGCTTTGAGTGCAAAAAAGGGAGGTGGGGATGTGAACACAGGTCTCCACTTACCAGGAGGATGAACCACATGTTAAGCAGTAAGGAGAAACCACTGTTACCTCTTCCCATGCCCTTTTTTTTTCTCTTTTTTATTTTGTTTTTTTTTTTTTTTCCTAATGCAAATAACCATAACTTCTTTTCTAGGACCCAAATCAGTCATATGCGGAGTTTGGCCCATTCAGAGTTTGCTGGTTCCATCAGATGACTGTATCAAGGACCTCAGCTGAAAGACGTCCGTAGACCCTCAGGAGGTCAAGGCTTCCCAGCGCTTGCCTAGTGGCAGGAGCCTGAGCACCTGGCAAATTTGCTGGCCCAAACTCAGCCTAGTGGCCAAGGAGGCAATGTCTTCCTGAGGGGAGAGGTTTTGTGGCCTGCTTGTGTGGACTTAGGGGTCCCAGGTGCCTCCCTCTTGCAACTTTTTAGTGAGCATTTTCTGTTTTTGCTTTTCTAGCTGCTTTGGCTGAGATTTCCGAAATGGTGGCGCAGCTCCACAGCAATATGATAAAGATGGAGAACTTCCAGAAGCTGCATGAACTCAAGAAGGACCTGATAGGCATAGACAATCTGGTGATCCCAGGAAGGGTAAGTAGCAGAACTGTGATTAAGGCCTGATAGCGTTTTAAGGCATTAGGCAAGGCTTAGAGGTCTGTTTCTCAGGAGCAGCTGTGGAATTGCCTTTCCTTGTGTGAGCCTTTCATGGAAAACTATCAAATGTGAATGTAGCAATACCATAGCAAACAGCTGCCTTTGAAGTGAGAAGACACAATCATCTTTATCTTTTTTACTGATTTTATCTTTATTAGGTTTATTTTATGTACAGATTTCGATGATTGCAAGCAATTTCAACCATCTATTGAAAGGCAGTAAAACTGTAACAGCTTTCGGAGCTCAAGCAGTTATACATTTCCTCACTTCTTGCTGCCCTTAATCTTTTGTTTTTATCCTGAATACGAGAGCATATCAGCTTAAAGGAAAGCAAGGCATTCGTGCTAGAAGACCCTTAGCCCTTTCACAATGCTTGGCTTTGAAGCACATGGCCTTGGGGACAAGCAGTCTATTTAGTCTGCATGTAACATGGTGCAATAATTTTTGAGACAATGTTGCCCTAAGTAAATACCGTTAATCGTGTTTTAAAAAATAGAGACAGCTTCTTTTGCTTGCCATCATCTTTCTTGTAAAAGTGTGTGTTGTTTCAGAACACACGAGCCTCCTGTAGTGTTCGTTGCCTTTCCTGCTTTCCCGTGTGCAAACCTGAGAGCCGTCTCGGCGGAGTCACTCCTCGCTCCTCCCTTTCCTTGCATGCGTCGTACGAAAGAGCTCGTGGCAGCTGAAATGCCATGGAAATGCACTGGGAAGCAGCTTGGGAAAGGAGACCAGTTTTGTGCCTGTGTCGGTGCCTGATCCCTCCCCGCAGCCCAGCAGCCTCTTGCAGGAACGCTGGACCATCGCTCAGCGGCCCTCGCAACCGCACGTCTCCTAATTAGCGTATTTTAATTAATGTGAGGCTGTTGGCATTTAGAAAGGGCATTCTGACACGGTGTGCCGCAGAGAGGGCGGCGCGGCGGCGCAGTGCCGAGCGGTCGGGGAGGCTCCTTGTCACCGCGCCCGGCGGCTGTCCCGTCAGCCATCTTGAAGGGCGTCCTCCTGGCCGGGGATGCCGCGGTCCCGTAACGCCAGTGGCAAACATGTCTTTAACAGCACCAAAGGCAAAACCTCATTGGAGTCCCCTCTTCTACCAGGCTTCCCCCGCTCACCCCTTTTTCCCTCTTAGTTCTCGCCTCGTTACAATTCCCGCTCTACTGCTTGGCCTCAGGGCCTCCCTTCAGCCCCTGCAGAGCGGCCATGGCGGCCGCTCGCCCAGCCCCTGCCGCAGCCTGCGCAGTTCTGAGGTAAAACTAAACCCCTGCGGAGCTGCTGTGGCTGCTGACCCCCTCCACCTGGAGGCAGAGCTGCCTAAGGAAAAGGCAGGTGGTGTAAAGGCCATCAGCCCCTGCAGGGCAGCGAGCGCCCTGGAGGAGACCCCAGCCCAGCTCAGAGGACAAGTCTCATGTGAGGGACACGGTTCCGCTGCCTTTGCGTGGCGGATTTGGGTAGCGACATCTTCAGAGGTGCCCAGGCTGTGCTGCCCCCGAGCGGGATCCTACACGAGGTCTCTTCTGCTCTCAGAGGCCCCGAGTTGTTGCTGCTGCTCCGAGCGCTCCTTCCTCGGGGTGCTCAGCCTGCAGTGACCATCGCTGTAAATGGTGGTCCCGAGCAAGACCCCTTGGTGGCCAGCAACAGCTTCCAGTGGTGGCTGCAGCACTGTGAGCTTCCCACCGTATGGAAATGTCCTCCTCGAGTTCCTGTGAGGAGCATGAGGGGCCCTTTTCTAGCCCAGGTAGGGGGGACTGGGCAGGTCCCTACAGCAACGGGAGGGCTTCTCTGGCCACGTGAAGCTTCCACAGGCAGCTTATTGCCAAGCTGCAGGTGATCCTGGTGCTTCACGTGCCTTTCCCGTGCACGCTTATGAGTAGAGTGACCACTGAAAGACTGCAATAAATAAATGCAGACCTCTTGGCAGGAGCTGCAGGGAGTGAGTGAAAAATTGAGGTTTTGATGGGTTTCGGGTAAGTAAGTATAAGGGTAAATTACTTTATAGTTGACAATAATCCCAGGAAATCCTAGTGTTTTGGCTCCTTCACATGTGCTACTCTTCCTATAATTCCATCCCTCGAGATTTTAAAACATACATTACAGCACTGTAATGTATGGCATGGACTGTACTGGGACAATTCACACTGCTGGACAAATTTCCCTGTTTGCCAGCTGCAGCTGCTGTTGTCACGGGTGTGTTGAGCTGGTTTGATGCCTCTGCAAAGAGCTAAGATGTTTGCCACACACACAACAACAGCTGGCCAGTTGCTTGCAAATAATGTGGGAGCAACGTTGCCATTGGTAATTGCATCATTTGTAATATGAAAAATTCCTGTTCAAAATGGATGGAGAAGATAGGTGACTGGATGAGTCAGTAGGCGGTAATTTTGCTTAGCTTGGTATCCCAAAAGTGAATTTTCCAAAAGACAATCAAATGGTTGATGCCTTACAATATTTGTATATGGAAGTTATGAATGGAAAGCAGTTATCTTATAAAGTAAGATTATCATAGTATCACAGAATCACAGAATGATTATCCTGGTAAGTAAGATCTTAACATAAGTGTTTAATGAAGAAAATAAAGAGTTTTAGTGACTATCAAGTCATTGCTATGACCACATAATCACATTTATTTTTTCATAGTACAAAGCATGATCATTTTTGCGGAAGCTATATAATATATTTGTTTTTCCTACAGGAGTTCATTAGACTGGGTAGTCTTAGTAAGTTGTCCGGAAAAGGTTTACAGCAACGGATGTTCTTCCTGGTAAGCAAGAAGACAGTTTTCCTGTATCTAAGGAAATGTAAATACTCAAAAAAAAAAAAAACCTACTTGACAGGCACATTATTGAACTGTGCTTGAATTGTGAATCACAGCAAACATTTTCAAATGGTCTTATTTAAATCTGGCTATTAGGAATAGCGTATGTTTCTGTCTCCTAGTGACTGCTTCTTACAAAAATCCCACTATTTTTATGCATGATCCTGTGCCTACCATGATAAAGCGATGCCCCCTAGCAACGCTGCCTCACATGAACGTGGAGTCGGCACAGAACAAGAAGCAGCACCAGGGTTAGTCATCACAGCCAGGAAGGATGTAAACTGTAACTCGTGGTGATATCAAAGATAATCTTCCCTAATGCTGTCAGGACCTATTGCACACATAACCTTATCCCTGAGCCTTGCAATTTCCCCTGAATGCCTTGCTGCCCTCATAAATATGGCAAATATTTTCTTGCATACCACAGTTCTTGTTACCAGAGGATACCTCAACGTTATACATGTCTAAAACATTGTAAAAAACAAGATTACGCTCTGGAGTCATCAAGTAGCTGTCTCGCTTTGTGCCAGTCGCTCACACTGACAGGAGAGTCTTTTGTCCATCTTAAGCAGCACAGTCTTTTTGGAGATAAAATCCGGGCTCTGCTTTCTATGACTCAGAATTCGTGTGCAATCATTGGCAAAATTAAATCCCCCTCTAGTGGCAGATCCACACAACTTCACGATTTATTGCTGTTAAGTTGTAGAAGTCCACGGCGAGAGCTCTGCTTCACATCCTAGATTGATTTTCTTGCTGATGCACTTGTCTTGTTTGAGAAAAATATCCCTTGGCCCAGCTAGTCCAGCTAAGAAGTGGCACGTGTGTCATGGCACGCAGCGAAATGCAGCTGTTTTTTCAGCTGCCTGTTTTTGGTGGTTACAGTCATATGCAGGACATCCCATATTTAGTGTTCTGATTTGTTTTTCTGTTCTTATCTGCCACCATAATTCTAATGTTCTTTCTTGCTTTTCAGTTTAATGATATTTTGCTCTATACCAGTAGAGGCCTGACAGCATCAAATCAGTTCAAAGTCCATGGGCATCTACCGCTCTATGACATGACAGTAAGTACAACAGTACAAACTTAAGGGATTCATGCTTAAATGGCCTTTTAAGGCCTTATCTTAGTTACTTGATTAATTCCTGCTGAACTGAAAAGCACTAGAAAAAAAGGTTGTTCCTGATCAGCTTTGTGCCTGCCAGAGACGCTGGGATCATGATTAGCTGAGGCACAAATACCTGGGTTTGACATCTCTTCTAGGAACCTTCCACACGAAGGTGATTATATAGCAGAAGTGGAAAAATAACATTTGAGGATAACTTCTTCCATGGTTCTCATAATGCAAATTTCACCTATGTTTTTTTTTATTATTTTTAAACCACAAATATAACCATGATTCTTGCAAGAATTTCATAAATTCAAACGTGAGTCTTACAAGTAATCCATCACCAATTGCTTATAGAAACAATGTGCCAGGCGTATAACCAGCAGGGACAATTTTATCTCTGCAAAAAGATGTTTCGTAGTGTTTCCATCTGTATAACTTAAAGACATAGTGGGAAAGTGGCAGCAGTGTGTCAGTCTGAGCCCTTGTTGCACTTCTCCTGGAAAATTGGCAATTTAAGCAACTAGTTAGTTACTAATATCTCTTTTTGCTCTGTGATTTAGAAAAACACTTTTTCTAGGTTCAAAGCACTCACCTACCCCCCCCATTATTTTCATTGCAACCTTTCATGGTTTTGTATCTGGTTTTCCCAAAGATCGAGTTAGATAATGACCAGCACAGAGCTAAGTTTCGCTTAACACCTGCGAGGCTTCAAGTTGTAGCTGTTAATTCCAGGAATCTACCCAATTATTTTTGTCCATGTGGCACAGGCTTTTTCACAACAGTGTATGTTACACTGCAGTGTTCAGAGTGCTCCTACCCCTTAACATATGATTTTATGTTATGAAACACCCTACTATAAAACATGGCAGTAGTTTCCTCCTCTGACATAAAGCAGACAAAGCAGTGCCTGGGGCATAAGGGGTTACTGCAGAACTTGCACTTTTTCCAACTTTCAGGCCATCATTTTTGCTCTTTGCCTGGCTCAGTGTTACATTTGCAAGCGTTTCTTTTACCGTGGTCTTCCCGGTGGCAAGAGCCTATGGATCTTGTTCCTATCACTGTTTTGACTTGTTTAATACCTGCCTGCCGCCAGCCGCCTCACGTGGGCTTTTCTCTCTCAGATAGAAGAAAGTGAGGAGGAATGGGGGGTTCCCCACTGCCTGACGCTGCGAGGGCAGCACCAGTCCATCATCGTGGCTGCAAGGTAACTCATGGAACCACCTTACACCGTCCAGGTGGGATTGCACATGATGTTTCTCCAAGGCACTTGGAGTGGGATGGGCAGCAGAGCACAGAGCTGAGGTGTCCTCCCGATCACCTCCTAAAACCTTTTCGAAGACATTTTTTTCTGTATAAGCCTCTTGTAAAAAGAGAAATGTGAATGGAACTAAAAACAGTGGCAGCTGTGCAAGGCATAACCGAAGCTATTAAAAAATAGCATCTCATATTCATATTTATTTAGATAAATTAGAAAGTAAGTCCAGCTCTTGACTGCTTCTCAGCATCTGCTTTCATCCCATGGAAGTGCAATAAACCCTGGGTTCTCGTTGCCAGTACCCGTGCCGAAATGGACAAGTGGACCGAGGACATTCAGATGGCCATCGACCTGGCAGAGAAGAACAGTGGCCCCGCACCCGAGCTGCTGGCCAGCAGCCCTCCAGACAGCAGTGAGTGGATGCTGCAAAGCAGCAGGTTTCCTTGCTGATGTTGGTAGGGTTGGTGGTTCCATAGGAGCAGTGTGGTGAAATATGCTGGCCACAAGTCAAAATAACACATCTGAAGTTGATGAGTATATATGTTGATGAGTGTGTATATATATATATATATATTTATCAATTTTAATGTGATGGCTGATGTTAACAGTGAGTAGAGAAGTGACTTAAGCGTCACAATTTCAGGGAGCAGATTCTGCAAGCTCATTTGGGGCATTGCCTGTCCTTAGGCGATATTAAAGCACCAGTACAGCTGGTAGTAAAAGCACCAGTCTTTGACCCCAGAACTTGCAGAACCAAGAACATAAGAAAAAATTAGGCTACTTCTTTAACATTGGCATAAAATTATTTCTGAAAGAAGTGATGAAATTATTAGTTCTGAAACCAGTTCCAAGCTGGTGAAGAGAGTAGGTTTGTTTAACTTTTCCAACTGTATATGTTGTCGCACAGAGGAAGAAAGATGCTTTTTCCCTGCATTTTGCAGAGTCTCCGGATGAAGCTCCTGTGGACCAGGAATCCGAGGAGGACCTCAGCGCGTCGCGCACCTCCCTGGAGCGGCAGGCCCCGCACCGCGGCAACACCACGGTGCACGTCTGCTGGCACCGCAACACCAGCGTCTCCATGATCGACTTCAGCATTGCCGTGGAGGTACCTGCCTCAGGACAGCCCCAGCTGCAGCTCCGGGCGCTCTCGTGAAGGGCAATTTCCTTTTTGCTCTTCCTTTTTTCCGTGCCAGATCCCATTTGTTTCCTTTTGGGGAAGTTTTAGGTGCTCCGATTCACCTGGCTCCTCAGGGACAGTTTAAGCCACCAGTCAGGGCACAAATTTTAACTCCCTATGTGCACCATTTAAAAAAAAATCAGATTGAGCATTAATTTTCATGGAAGTAATTTGTCCAAGAAATGCTGAGTCCTTAAAACTTCAGGCAGGTCAAACTGCCTTAATTCCTTCCTTAGCAGAGGCATTAAGGTGGTGCTAGAGCTGAAAGGAGATTGTCCTTGGCTGCTGCAGCCTGCCTTGTGGGTATGTGTTTCACTGACTGCCTTTCTGTAGCAGCCACCTTTCTCTGGAGCCCTGTCTCATTGCTCAGTCTCATCTGCTTTGCCTTTATTTGCATTTCCCACATCAAAATAGAAATCCTTTTCTTCTCCCCCCATCACAGCTAAGCCAATTTCATACCTTTTTTTTTTTAATTCTGTGCTTCACGGGCGTTGACTTTTCAAAGATTAAAACGAAAGACTCCTAGTTCAGGGAGGGTTTTAAGGTGAACTTACATGTGCTTCCTTCCCCCCAAAATGACTCCGGGGGAACTCCCAGTACTTTATCACAGCCCTCATAAAGCAGAAATCTCTGCTCAAGGGAAGCTTAAAGCTCAGCTCACTTGCACTGCTGGGGCAGCTCTGGGACACGAGGTGTCTCTTGCTTCGGATGAGCTGTGTTGGCTCTGAGCCTGGCACTGCAGGAGCAGGTGGCATTTCAACCACTGGATCTGACCAGCAAGAGGATTCTGCAATAGAAAATGCCAAGGCAGAGAAAGAGGCAAATTCTGCCTCATTGTGATCGCAGCCAGGTGGATTTTCTCCGTGCTTATACCCCTGTGTCCTGCAAAGGAGGAGGAGTTAGTTCAGCATGGAATAAGCTCTCGTGTTTTGCAAGCAGAGCAAGGAAGACCAGACAACTGTGAGTCTGTGGAGCCTGTGCGTGGCAGGGTGCCCTTGTGCCCACGTCCTTCTGTGGGTGCCTTTCCCTTCAGCTTGATTTTCTTCAGCATTATTTTGTTTATTTTCTCTGTGTCTCTCCCTCCTCTCTGTCTCTGCCCTGGTAGAAGATGTCAGAGATGACTCTCTGTCAGTGTCTCCTCCTCCCCAGCTGCCTGACCGCTCAGTGACCAGCGGCCTGTGTCCCTTTCCTATGTCTGCTGGTCCCCAATGCAAGGCCTGTCCTTTTATGATATCCTCCAGAGTGAGGAGGTAACAGAAAACTCAGCAGTACCTGAGTTACAGAGTACCTAACCCTGGCAGGCCTCATAGCAGAGAAGGGGATCACGTAAAGCCAAGGCTTTACTGCACATGCAAGACTGCTGAGAACAGGACATTTGCAGGAATAACTGATCTGTAGCAGGCAAATCTGCACCACCGGGCCTTGAGTATTCAGCATTGCAGACTGCATGAGAAATGTGGGCACCCTCTCATGAGGCAAACCACTTTTCTGTAGAGATGGTGGCCTCTGTAGTCAGCAAGACAAGGGAAGTTCATCTGTGATTCACTGAGACGCTCTCTTCCCTTCACATGTGAGGCACAGCGACCCGAGACCTCAGCCTAGGCAGGGCTGACGTGTGAGAAGTTGCATCTTCACCACCTTTAAATTCTCTTCCTGGCTACAGCTCCCTCCTGCATTCCATAAAATTTCCCAAATCCTGCTAGGACTGAGGTTAACAGTCCTTGCTTGTAAAACCTTTGAAAAGTTGCCATGTTAGTTCACTGGGTACTGACAGCTCAAACTCTATCTGCAATTCTAAAACATACCCTGATTTTTCTTTGCATCACATATTCTTGTCAAGTTTTCTGTTTCCATTATTCTACTTAATAATTGCACAACAGACAAGCCTACTAAAGGAGGACAGATATTTCTAAGCTCACTACAAAATTAGTGGAATTAAGGTTAAATAACTTAAGTAAAAATGCAAACATTCCTTTATGTTGGACTTGGCTACTTTCCACCTTCTTATATACCTTTATAATGCACATTTCACTGTTTTATTTGGCTGTTTTTTGATTTATTTCAGAATCAGCTGTCTGGAAATCTCCTAAGAAAGTTCAAGAACAGCAACGGGTGGCAGAAGCTTTGGGTGGTGTTCACCAACTTCTGCATGTTCTTCTATAAATCGCATCAGGTAACACCTTGCACCAGTCAGTGTGGCTGGATAGGTTTTTTTTTTTTTTTCCATGTATCAGTAGAGAGGGAAAGCTGAGCATGGAAGTGCTAGGCAAGATGAAGAGGGCACCCAGCCAACATGACCACTGTGGCAATGTGGAATTGAGGCTGGTTCTTGTCGTCCTTGTCAATGGGATGAAACTTTCAATAGTCGCAATCTATATTGCTAAAAGCACAACAGAAGGGTTCAGTCCAACAAGAGCAGTTACCAGTGAGTATTTAATCTGGAGAAACGTCCTCCCAGGGAAGTGGTTTCTTTTTCCTGTCCAGAGTCTCCTGGGCTTTTGCATTTTGTGCTTAAGAAAGGTGTAAGCACAAGGCCACGTTGTGCTTTCCGTACTATAGGAATCCTTAGTGCTGGAGTTTCTGCATGGAAAAGGAAACCGAGTGAGTTTTAGGAGATGCTGCACATCCCATTGCTACTGTAAGATAAAGCCTGTGATGTTTTTCCACGTAAACTTGGAAACAGCAAGAACAGCTTGAAATGGGCGCAGTAAAAAGGGGAGAGTCTCCCTGCTCTCCCCTAACTGCTGTTTGTCCTTGAGGGCATTTGAACTCATAGTGTTTTTTACCATTTATTTTCAGGACAATCATCCTTTAGCCAGCCTTCCTTTATTGGGATACTCACTTACCATTCCTTCTGAATCTGAAAACATTCACAAAGATTACGTGTTCAAGCTGCATTTCAAATCCCACGTGTACTATTTCAGGGCTGAAAGTGAATACACGTTTGAAAGGTAAGCCCGTTTCCTGTGAGATCTTTTATTTTTATTTTGTTTTAATTCCTGCATTTTTTCAGGCAAGGTTGATACAGACGCTGTGGTCAATAGTTTAGTAAATTGCTTCAGTAATAGAGGCAAGTAGTTTGGCCCAGCTACAGAAAGAGTCCTTTAAATTTTTACAAGAAATTTTACACCTTATGATGCCAGAAGCAAATGGGTTGTTTTGCTAACACCCAGCAGCTGCAGAGCAGGGATTTCTTACAGGCATTACCCATTGATCACTGACCAAGCTGGCAGTACAGGGGGCTTGACACAGCACTTCCTTGGATCTGATGTATAATCAGGTTGGAAAACATTTCAGTAGCTATATGGGACAGGTTTATTATTTCCTGTAGTACAACTGGGTATCTTATAAAGATACTAAGCTATTTTACTTATCTAATAAAATCCACATCTGAAAGAATCTCCTAATTTTTCCATAGCAGCTGCTGTTCTTAGGATGTCTTTCTGACACTTCAGCCTTTCTACATAACCCACTGAATTCCAGATATATTGAGCCAAGCAATAGGCATTCCTTCTCCTTGTCCTAGACAAGGTGGAGCTTGTTCATACCAGGCATTAAGTTTTATATACACATATACATATATATATATATATAGAGAGAGAGAGAGAGAGAACATTAACATGACAAAAAAAAATTAATGTCCTCTTATATTAAAGAAAGCTTTTGTAAAGTTTTCTAAAGAAAAAGTTGTGGCAGACTTTCCATAATAAGGAAAACGGTGAAGGAGAGGCAGTTAAATCATTAGGCAGAACTGGGAAAAAGCAAAAGTCCTCCTTCAGTTCTGTCAAAGCCGACAGTAAGCACAGCTAAATCACACTGCAGGGATTACAGTTCAGAGTGGCTGTCCACTGCTTATCCTTCGGACTGTCCGAGAGAAGAGACTGGGTACTTGCAGAACAAATAAAACCACGGAAAACCAAGGAAAACTGCTGAGTTTGTGAATTTGGGGTCCCCCGTTGTTCTCTGAACTTGCCCTTTACTGTAAGGCTGTGCGGTCAGTGGGTGCTCGGGCCTCTCTCCCCTAGAGGCCCTTGGGCACACAGGGGCGGCGAAGCTCAGCTTGCAGGCGCAGGAAAGCAAGTTCTTGCTCCCCCAAGAAGGGCGTGGGCAGTGCCAGTGCAGAGAGAGCTGGAGCCTTCCAAGCGAGCCTTCCCGAGCGCCGCGGGGCCCTCTCACGCGGCTCTGCTCTCTGCCCGCAGGTGGATGGAGGTGATCCGCAGCGCCACCAGCTCGGCCCCGCGCCCGCTCGCGCCGGCCCCGCGCGAGCCCCACGCCTATTGAGGGCTGCGCCCGCGCGGCGCCGCCCCGCCGCTGCCCCTTTTCTACAGGACCTTTGAAACTCTTTTCTCCCTCCGACTTTAGTAAAACCCAACGTTTGTTTTAAAAAAGAAAAAGGAAAAAAAAAAAATAAAGCGGCAACCAAGTATGGTTTGGCGGAAACCTTCACGTCTCCCTCAGCGAAATGCTGAGGGGGTTTCCATATGGTCAAAATAGCTGATCAGCATCCCCGTGGCTGCCGGTAGGGTCATGTCTTGTATTTTGTCATTCTGTGCTGTTTTTAGCTTGTGCCAGTATTAAAAGATTGTCCTTCTTAGAGTGCCAAATGCCAAAAGATGTTTTGTTGCCTCAAAGATTGCACCTAAAAACTCAACAAAGTCACACCCTGAAAACTTTCTCCCGTGAGGCAAATATTATTTCTTCTCTTTTCATAAAAATATATTATTTTTTTTACCATGTTAATCTGTAGACTGCTGGATTTTTAAATGTAGATGGACTTTCACAGTATAGAATATAATTATATATACAATAAGCAGTCTAACGGGAATGAGATAACTCTCAGATTTCTTTTGTTTTTCCAGTCTTTCTACATTTAATCAATGAGGAATTGCTAATTTTCTATCTTTAACGAAGAAACGGTTTACAGCTCAATCTCATTTCGCTTTGGGGTTACATATACATGTGGTATAAATAAACGGTAGGATTCTTATCTAACCATTTCTTGGTGCAAGTTGACCAAATTGTTCATCTGTTGGCTTTGAAAAGTGAGTACTACTTGCGAGATGAAGCATTTTTTTTTTAATGATCCAGTGCAATATTATTCGGGCTGTCAATGTACTGTGAATGGTCTGTACAAGGAGAAATTAAAGGCTGTGGTGACATTCTGCTGTTTGCTTTACAAACTTGAAAGAAACCCTGTGCTGCGAGCACTGCAGCTCTTTGTGAGTGCCCTGCGGAGTGTTTGGGGACCTCGGTGGCCTCCAGCACCGTAGGGTGATGGTACTGCTCCACCTCCAGGCTCTCATCCTGCCTACATGTCCTCTGCAACCTTCATTTTGCTGTTGGAATTGGAGTTTCCTTTTCTCCTGGTGCTCAGTAATGAGACAGCTGCAGTTCTAGCCGTCAGTGGAAATGCCTTCCACAAATGTTTTGTGTCCCTGCCTGTGATTTTGTCCGACATCGCTGTTTGGAGCAGCTGCTGCCCCCCTCAGAAGACTGTCAGCAGTAGCTCTACCACGATAAGACACTTGAAGTGTTAAGTGTGTTAAGTGTTAGTCTTAAGAAAGACTTATGATGATATAAAACTTCCACTGGCAAAAGCTGAACATGCTAGAAATGCCCCAGTCACCCTTGAGGGCCTTTGAGGAAACAGCTAGGGAGACAAAACGGAGACAATTCCCCCCCCAATTTTATTTCGTGTAGTATCTGATCTGTTAATTGCTTACCCTTATGCAATGTATAAAATGGCTTATATCTTTGCTCACAGCAAAAGGGAATAAAATACCTCACGATACGCTCGCGCACGCGGCCTGTTCCACGCCGTAGAACTTCCTTTCTATCCCTTCCGTCCCCTCCGCGTCCCTGCAAACCTCAGGGGCTTTAGGGCTCCTGGCAGCACCAGGATTTGGGCTGTGAAGTTTCTTAGGATCTCACATTTGTATATATAGGCTGTAACTTCCAAGGACAGGATGGGTTCTTTATCCAGAGAAACACGGATCCCCAGGGCCAAGGGGGACACAAACAAGCACTCTGGCATGTTTCCTTCTGCTTTGTGTAAATCATAGATTCCAGAATCCCAGAATGGCTGAGGTTGGAAGGGACCCCTAGAGATCATCCAGTCCAAGCCCCTGCTCCAGCAGGGACACCCGGAGCACGGGGCACAGGGCGGCATCCAGGCGAGTTGGGAAGATCTCCAGAGAGGGAGACTCCACAGCCTCCCTGGGCAGCCTGTAAATCTACAGGGGAAGTAAAATTTGGATTTGCTCTTTTCCTCGGGTATTTTTACCAATACTGCGTGTGCACCACAATGCAGCAGGACTGAGCAGGGATGCGAACGCCGAGCTTGAGCGGTGCAGGGAACTCAGCTTGGAGCGAGAGCATCCCAGAAACAGCCCAGGGAAACAGGCAGAGCCGGCGAAGCAGCCGCCTGTCATGGGGCTATCACCAGTGCAGTAATGGCATTTTTCATGTACAGAAGAATCATTACTGAGCTGTACAATAGGCCCCAAGCCTCACAAGGGCTATTTGCAGCATCAAAAGCATCCGGAAACCCAAAGCTACCATTGACCAACTTCTCACCATGCTTTTAAGGGAAGGCAAGGGGAACGAGACAACTGCTGGCTTCTGGAGAGGCATTTTACACGCGGGAAGAGTTGGCTCTCTTGGAGTTAAGGGAAAGATGGGCAACACGTAAATGTGTATTAAAATGACCACAGATGCCTTTGCTTTTTAAATGCCTGCATGCAAACTACAGCTAGTCCCTACCTCTAGCATTTACAGTGTTGAACTGTAACACTGATCTTATAAATGCCTCAGCGAAACAATATTGAGGGCCACTGAATTCAGCTAAAATATATTTTAGATTGCTAGAGCTTGTGGGAAACGGTCTTCACTATCTCTGAGCTCTCAAAACCAGTCCTTTGATTTGAATTCACATTCCTTAGACCAGGTAACAGCTTTTCCAGCTGTTTCATTTTCACATGCAGGGAGCTTGGAAAGCAATTTGTCTGTAGTCCATGGCCAAGATCAAGGTGTAGTTCTTTTTATCAAGCCAGCACAGGCCTAGCTTGACAGCAGATGTAACTTCAGGACAGCTGATTTTTTCATCCTTTTTAAGATGCTTACAATAAGGTTTTATTCCTTCCTTAGTAGTGTGAACCTTTTAAAAATTATTATTATTAAACAAGCCTACTCAAGCTGCTGCTATGTAGCAGAAGTTTGCCAGCACAGCTGTAGTTTTTTGGTTCTAAATGTAACTCCAACCAAACTGAAATAGCAGCGTCAGTGTCTTGCCAGTCACATCTCGGAGCTCTCTAGTAACTCCTGAGTTTCCCTCACCCATGTAGTAGCCCCGGGTCCCCCCGTAACATCATCCACGTGGAGACGCCGGCCGCGTTCGCCGCTCCCCAGTGCACAGGTCGGTTGGCGCCACGCGCTGGTTCCAGCAGCGGAACCCGGTCACTTCAAGGGCTGTTTTCCTTGGTATGACCTCGACTGCTGCTGCTGGCTTCAGACAACGGGCACGTAGAAGCGCTGCTGCGCCGGCAGAACAGGGTTTCCAGAGCGGTTTGTAATAACTGCCATGGAGAAATGGGAACGTTTTCTTACTCTAGGACAAACGGATGACACAGGAGAAAATGACCGTAACGTTCTCTGCTGAGAGCAACAGTTGCTGCTGGGGTTAAATGAGTTTCCTCTAGTAGGAATTTGGGGACTGCAGACAGACAGACTGACCGACCGACCACAGCGGCGGCAGGAAGCCCCAGGCGCGACCCCTCGGGGAAGGGCTGCCCGAAGCTCCTCTCACGGATCACGCAGAGGGCTGAATTGCATTTGTTTTTTCCTCCTTTATTTCTAGGGCGGGTCGTTTACACGGAGTTTATTACGTTGCTGTAGAGTGACAAAAGTGGAATTGAAATACAGGTTTATAAACAGGCAGCAATATTACAGAAAACAAGGGCCACGCGCTAGTTGTCCTCTGTAATCCCGCTTCGGAGGAGGGCAGCGGCCCCCGTCCTGTTGCGTAGGCTCAGTGCAAGTCCCAGCACACCTGCAAAGGAATTGAAAAGAGCAAGCCTGCAGATTTGTGCTGTATTTGGAGCTCCGCCCCGGCAAATTACAAAAATAACTGACGATTGTTTTGATCCTTGCATTATACCTGTGCTTTTGAACACTTGTGGTCATGTTCCAGTGGTGACGTTCCTGAAGGCAAACACATGTTTTCTTAAAAGTAAGGCTAATGTAAAACCCTTCCGAGCGGGACCGCATGCTGAAAAACCAAAACGCCGCGTCGGAGAGAAGAGCCAGACGAGCCCCCTGCCAGCCACGGTAGGAGCCCGGCCAGCCCGGCACGGCGCGGGCGACGCGCCAGGACGCGCCAGCTGCTTTGAGGGAACGCACTGGGGTGCAGCCCCTTCGCCTCCCGTCTCCCACGGCCCAAGGGGGAGTGCTCTGCCCACAGTTAAGTGTTAAGTGATTCACAGAACCACAGAATCCCAGAATGGTTGAGGTTGGAAGGGGCCTCCAGAGATCATCCAGTCCAACCCCCTGCTCCAGCAGGGACACCCAGAGCACGGGGCACAGGGCGGCA
>VZSG01000343.1:581662-609686 GCA_013398315.1 Nothoprocta pentlandii | reverse complement strand
GGGTTATTCCTCCCCAAGTGCAGGACCCTGCACTTGCCCCTGTTGAACCTCATGAGGTTTCTCACTGCCCAGTTTTCCAGTCTGTCCAGGTCCCTCTGGATCACTCCTAGGCCCGAGCTGTTCCTTGTCTCAGAGTCACCGAGTGCGGTCAGCTCCTCTGTGCAGCAGTGACCCGGCACACGCAGCTGCACTGGGAGAGGTGGCCTGTGGTACAGGCTGAGACCGCAGGCTGCTCGCCCTGGGGTCCTTGTCATCAACCATCAGCTCACACAGCACGTAAAAGAGCTTACATGCAGATAAAGCATACAGTGATCGGTCAGAAAATACTTGTATTTTGTAGGATGTCATATATGAAACAATTGCCCTTGTCTTGGCCCTTGTCAATGGCCCTTGTCTTGGTGGTTATTTTGCTTCCCTTAGCAGAGGCCCACATATTTCGGAATAACACTAAATATTGCCAAACCTCACAACAAGCACCAGGAAGTATCAAATTCTCCCTAACTACACTGATATTTTCAAGGTCTTTTCCCAAGAGTTTATTTTAAAAAGAATATTAAGGACTCTGACACATACAAGAAAATTGCTGTTTTTGACTATTAGAAAGCACTCTTCCTTAACTGGATATACTGATACTAGATCCTTGAAACTCACAGCATCTGTGAACTTCCAAGTTGCTGGTGGACTGATCAACGCCCAGATCCATAGATCAGTATGAGAGCAGACTTCCATCTGACCCAAGGTTTCATATTGGCAGAGCAGTGCAGACATAGGTCTATGCAGCAAATGCAGTTTCAACAAAGACTGCAAGCTGATCTTTCTCACAACCACAGATCTTGTCACTTCTTGCCTAGTTGTAAGTATTACACATATATAGTATTGGCTCAACTTAAAAATCTAATCCAAGCTGAAACCAGGGCTGCCATATGTAAAAAGTGCAAAATAAACCACATGCCACCACCCGCTTTTTTGCCATTCTTTCCACTCCGCCATCCTTGGGCAATGCCCTAGGAACTGCAAATAGCCTACCCAGATGCCACTCAATGTCATTTAATAACTCTGTTGATAGATTAAAGAGATGGGACAGGAAAAAACTGCACAATAAGTTATTCCCATTGTGGTTTCTCCCAAGTTTGAGCAACAGCTTTATTCATATAAGTTCTAAATAATCAAACTCTTCCCATTACAAATGGGCAGACTGATTCTACTGCTCCATATCTAGCTCCCACGAGCAGCTGTCACACAAAGAACAGCTATGTTTTTATAAGCTTTTATGTTTTTGTAAGTTTTTAGAATGGTCTTCACAGAAGATTAACCAGACAAAAAGCTTTCAGTGCCAAATCACACTACCCTTCTAAGAAAGAAGAGCTTTCTGCTTCTAAATGATAAAGCAGCATTTTGCTTTTAAATACTACCACAGTAAGGGCTACTATTTTTTTTTGCATATCTGACCAACAAGAAGTTCTTCAGCCTTATTACAGAAAATGAAGAATGCTCCTGTCATTCCAGACCATCCTAGGAGGACATAGTAAACTCCATCATTTGGTTAATCTGTCATTGCAAATTTTTTTGACAAGCTATTCATCTTCCTAATGTGTTTTCATCTGTTTCCACCTCCTACTACAACATAAACTTGTATGGGCTGGTGTATCAGCTTACAAGGAGGGAAGCTAACTGTAAATATCCTTATAGATTTATTTTAAAAAGAAACCCTATGGGAAGTTTTTGTGAAGGGCAGATGGCCTGGAAAGAGAACTGTTGGCTTTAAAGAACAAGAGAAACTCTTTAAAGAAAGCTCAAAGCTGTAGGCACCCAGGTTGCCTTAGCCACCACAGAGAAGTCCTCCCTCCTCCTCCTGGCTGCAACTGATGATCCATGTTTTAGATCGGGATCTTCAAGTTCCAGGGTTCCTAGAAAGGTGAGGAATAACTGAAACATCAACAGCTATAATATATAAGCTAATTTTAACCCTGGAAATTAATATCCTGCTGTGCAATTTTTGAGGTATAACAAGACCAAAAGCAGCTGTTAAGAAATACAGATTATCTATTCATCAAGAAAGTACAAGCAAAAAATTAGCTGTCAAAGCAGAACATCTAGCAGACTATTAAAGACCACAGTTCAGACTGATTTGCTTCTTAAACCAAGAAAATGAATTTTATTATCATTTTGAAAGGCTTCAAAGAGAAAGAATGCTACTTTGAAAAGTTCCCTCCAGGAAAAATTTACATAGCAGTAACTAGATTTACCATCAAAAGGAATTCTCCAAGTATTTCAAGAATCCCAGAGCCTCCAAATAACACTTCCCACATACAGCCAGCACTGTGGCTGTATGTTTATGTATAGTTATGACATATATTTCATTATGTACAAAAAAGTATGTTTATGACAGATATTTCATTAAAGACTAGTAAGCAGGCTTTAAATTCTAAGCCTGGATTCTACCCTTTCTTTGCTGACTCCCTAGAAAAGTATGCATAAACTTATTTTTAAAGCCTCTCACTGACACAAGAAAGCAGCTCAAATGAAGCAAATAAAGAGCATCAATTTCCTCCTCACCTGCTCACTGAAGAGGACAACCTCTTACTAAAAAGAAACTAGTCTGTTTCTTTTTAGACTTTTTAGACTACTCTTTAGCTTGTCTTATGGAAACAGAGAGAACCTGGCAATGAGCTTCATCAGGCTGCTCCTGCTTGTTTGACACATCCAATAACACCTTGTAGAGGTAAGAACAACTCCCTGGAAGAGATTTGCAGTTCTGTGAACATTTCCATCTTTGAACTTGAGTATTTGCTTAGGTTTTGTGAAAAATGGAGAAAGGGCCATAGGTAAAGTATCTCTTTGAAAGTTTACATACTAAGAAAAGATTTTTTAAAAAAATCAATTTTATACTTCAGCAATACCAATGAAATTTAGAAGCAAGATAAAAATAAATTTTTCTAATGAAATTATGTGAGCTGACAACAATAACAGAAGTCTCAACATTACATTAAAAAAACCTACTGAAAACAGACAAGCAAAAAACCAAGTTAATTTAATTGATCAATATGGCAAGGACTTTTTTTTTAATGAAATCTTGAAGGTCTGTAAGTTGTTGAAAATATCTACAAGTAAACCTACACTCACATAGCTTTGGAAAAGAACTAGGTGTCATCTTTATAGGACAACCTTCCTCCTGACTACCTTAACTTATTCAGGATTCAATCTACAGATCTTTTATATTAACATGGTAGAGCCCGATAAGAAAGTTAGTTAGATGGTCATTATTAAAAACACTTGAAATAGCTAGAAAGATTTTTTAAGTTAGGAAAAAAAATGCTGAACTAATAAATAATACGCTTTGCTTTTTTTTTTTTTTTTTTTTTTTTTTTTTTTTTTTTTTTTTTTTTTTTTTTTTTTTTTTTTTTTTTTTTTTTTCTTTTGGTAGCACAGAAGTTGTTAATGGGGTACTTGTAGCCACAGGAATTAGTAACCGAGATAGCTTAAATGGTCTGAGTGCCCAATACGCTCTCCAAATCCTCATCCCTAACAGAAAGCTGCTCAGCAAACAGAACTCAGACTCGTCAATAAGCCTGCTCTAATCCCAAATATTCTCACAATAAAATAAAAAAAATCATCTTGTTTCTAGTCCTTCTTTTAGTGCAATTCACAAAATGCTGGAATAAGAACATGAAAAACAGAGCTAAGTATTGCTATGAGTTATCTGCCTGAAAGGAGAAAAAAAAATTAAAAGGGCTAAAAAGGCTGGTGCGAGATCTCTGTGCCTGAATTTTTAACATCTTGGTACACTTGATACATCTGTTTCTTTTAAATTGAGTTTTCCGTTAACAAAAACAAAATATTCCATGGATATTTAGAAGATATAAACAGCTTTACTACACGTAGGTAGCATCTGACAAGAAAAAATTAACACAATTCCTGAAGGAAATATTTCCTTCCAGCAGAACAAAACGCAGTCTTTTGTTTCTGTAGCACCTTTATGGGACAATGCTTTCTAGAAATCTAAACACATACAAAGAATTAGGCGGAAAATACCTACATATGAACAAATTATTCAGCAATCCATACGAAAAGTCTTTTAAGATTATGGAGAGCAAGCAGAGTCTTTTCCCTAACTTTATTCCTAAGGATCACAGAGTCAGAAAAGCACAAATTTTGACTGTGAAACATAAAAAACAAGGAGAGCAGAGGAGCACGTGTCCAAGGATAAACCCAGGAAGAAAGAGCCTTCCTCCCTTATGCTGCGGGCACGTTGTTAGCAAACGGGCACGGGCTGGAGCAGCAGTGCCTGTGCCCTAAGCACTGGTGGCACTGCAACGAGCTGAGGAGGCCTCAGGGCCTTCTCAAAAGACGTCCACGAAGGAGGGACGAGCAGAACCCTCGAGGAAGGGGCTCTGCTGAAGAATATCACCGCACGGGGGGCAGGATGGATGAGAAGCAGGCTGTCTGGGGAGCGTTGCTGAGGCGCTTACCTCCTTTGAAGTCTCCTGGCGGCAGGATGAATGCCTGCTGTCCTGGGGCTGCCATCCCTTTGAGGGGAGGGAGGTACGGAGGAGCCCAAAGGTTCTCTTCTAAACACAAGTCCTTACTGCAAGCTGGCCAAAAGGTCCCTGCAATCAAAGAAATCAGGGTGGTTTTGCATGTGGCGCATTTAGGTCCTTTCATTAATGTTTGTCAGCCATCTAACATGTTCAACCACAGAGGAAAGAAAAAAACAAAAGAACAAGATCTGCTGGGGCAGCCAATGCAGAAGAGCAGCTAAGGAAAGATGCTCAACCCCTTTTGGACACTATGTACTCCATGGAAGGGACAGGCAACACAATTTTTCAGACTCAAGCTGGACATCCTCAGCATACAGTATCAGGCATGCATGCATGTGTGTATGTATATATATATATGTATATATAAATATATATATAAAGCTGCCTTTTGAACCACTTCCATTCATCTTCCAGCACTACAAAGTTCCTGCGTTCTTCAGCTGAAGAAAAGAGATCCCTTCTCGTTTCTATGCCTACATACTAGCCAGCTTACTCTACAATCTAACATAGTGGGTCACTATTTCACAGTGACCTCCTGCAACTGCCACAGCAGTAGGCAACTGAACCTCTAATGCACCCTTTCAGCAGGAAACTACTAGTAACATAACTTGCAGAGCCACTTGCTCTGCTACTTGCTTTGCAAAGCCAACGATCTGTTAGATCTGGGAGACAGAGCATCTAGCAGACTTCCATGTTTGGAGGCCAGCACGTAGAGACAGGATCTCCCCGTTTTCCTTAGTCTGACTCAGCCCTAATGTTGTCCAACATTCCCAGCCTCTTTGGCACATTTCCTGGGCGCCTGCCCTTCCATCACAGACCTGAATCTTTATAGCCCAGCTGTCACTGGCCTAGGCACGTCACGTTAAACACCAGCTTTCTTAGAGCTCCACATTTTTCTTGGTTTACAGCCTTCTCCCAGTTTATCTGATAGCAGAATCGCACAGACATGTATTTCTTGCATTGGCTGCAAAACCGGTTCCTAGCTAGTGAACCCCAGCAACCTGCAGAGCCACCAGAGAACTGCACACAGGTAACTTCCTAACGGGCTGGCTAAGCACTTCTTTGGAGCATTACAAGCGTACCCGAGTCCAGAGTCTTACCCTTCCCATCTACATTTATCTAACTCACCCTCCTTGGTCTTGGGAAAAAAACAAAAGGGAGGGGAGAAAGGTAGTGAAAAGCCCTGACCCTTATAACCATTCCTCTTTAAAGGCAAGTCTTTATCACCCAAGAGCTGACAAAACTCATTCCTCCCTTCCCTGTTCACCAACCACGTATCTGTTCAGTAGCCAAGCCTATCTAGGCCCTATTTTATTGGGAAAAAAAATGACTTCAATCTATGACAAATCTCCCAGAAAAATCTATTTAAAGTTATGTTCAAAGATTAATAAATGATTTACATAATGCTGGGATTTGGCAATAAACTTTTCTCTTCACCAAGAAGGCCATGTACAACACTGAACACACCCCGTAACCAAAGCTTTACACAGCAGTGAATTTCAGCAAGACACAGCTACTAATAATTTGCACAAAGTCCCAAATGAGAAATTAGAAGTAAAGCTTATCAGCATGATTTTACAGAATCCATTCTTCCGGACAAATTGCATTACAAAAGGAGCAAGTAGCAAAAGTTAAAAGGCAGTTTCTTGCAAACTTTTTATTGGATGAATAAGTTTTCTACGTGGAAAAAAATGCCTTCCAATAAATACTGACATTAGCATTTCCTTTTCCCCACACCACCAAAATATCATCCTATGTGCACCTAAAGATCCTACACTTACTTCACTGGAGCAGCTTATATTCATAAAACTCCAAAGTTTTCTGAGTGATTCCTTCCTAGATCAGACACCAAACTACCTGTATAAAAAACCACAAGAACTCCTTCCTCTCGCTGCCCAGGAAACAGCTGTACTAATGTTTACACATCTTTCTGTTTATAGTTACAGCAAATCAGATGAGAACTAAGGCATAACTTACATATATTTCTTTGAACAAATATCAAGGCACCCATTATTTCAATCCTCTTTATCACTTGTGTATGCAGCTTTCAGGTCTTTTTGCCTTCCCACTCTCCAGTTTGGGAGTTTTCACTCCTCTTTTCACTTTACCTTTCACAGTTCCACCATTATATCCCACTACCCTTTAACACAGTGTTCATAGGTCAATTCTCCTTCTACAAAACCCTTACTACTAAAGTAGAAAATATCAGCTCTAGAGTCACTCAAGTCTTTCAGCACATTCTTATGCCAAGATCATCACTCCAAGTCCTGCAAGCACTTCGTTGTTCTGCAAAGTCCCCTTAATATTTTCTACTTTCTTTCCACTTTCCACCACCCAATTCTTGTCTCAATATCTAATAATATCTATAAATACCTTCTAGTCATGCCCATTTTGCTTCTATTGCATTGTTTTTTCTTTCCTTTTAAAGTTACCGTTTTAAGAAAAAAATCTCCAAGCTACTACTTCATCTTAACTTCTATGCAACAGCTTAAAAAATTAGGAGCATAATAATAAAAAGAGATGGAAAGAGAAACAAACCTTAATAACTTAATTAAAAACACTGACTCCTGGCTTATAACCAATACAGTACTAAGGCCTATTTAAAGTGGAACTTGTTTTCTTTCGAGGTCTACTAGCTTAGAGTCTCTAACTAACTTTTGAAGTAACAGCTTCTAAGAATTGTACATTCAGCTATTTTAATAGGCATCTTAGTCATCTACAACATGCTATCAGATAACATTCTGTGTGCATAAGGCATGTGACTGCTCTGCAGAAACAAACATTTCCGTTGAGACCGTACAAAGAAGTAGCAGGATTTATCTGATCCAGAGAACTGTATAAATGCCTTGATATTTCAAAATTCTGAAAGAAAATTCACTGAGCAGTATAAACTAGTATAACACCAAAGATACAGCGCACACATAACTACCTAAGATAAATGGCAAGATTTTGATGGTGCAAAAATAAAGAACAACATTTTCAACCAAAACAGCAAGTGTTTAGAGGTCCGCACTGAGAGCAGATCAATAAAGGACCAGTTGGGCTGTAGGCTGCATTCCAGTTAGCTGCAGTAACTGCACACACACACACACACACACACACACACACACACACACGTGTATATGTGTATTTGTGCCAGAAGCCCTCTTTGCACAACTGCTCCATGGGAAAGCAGACCGTGGACCGGATCCACCTGAAGCAGGACACGAACACACACAGACACACGTGAGCAGCAGCACTGCTTGCTTCCTAAAATGAAGCTCAGAAGTGGCCATTCAGCAGCGTGCTCCCATAAAATCTTATGGCCAACAGGACCAGCAGTGCAGGATGCCGTGCTCCCCTCTCCCCAAACCTTGTACAACAGCAGTTAATCTGCCAGCTCAGGGAGCTGAACCACCTCCCTGAAGGCTCAAAAAGCCCCTATTCCTGGGGCAGGGAAGTGCAGGAAACAGGCAAGTTCAGAGCAGAGCTGCACTTCCCCTTTCAGCAGCAGCTGGTTAAACCTGCACCTCCACACACTCCTTTTCCAGGTATCTCAAAGAGCAGCAGCAAACCAGTACAGTAGTTCAGACGCAAGACACCAAAGGACACTTCATGCTATATCCTTTTAGCAAGCAGTGCTGTGCCATTGGGATGTGGGCGGCAAGATCAAATACAAGGCTTTGGCTTCACAGGTAGCCCAGCTGTTACCAAGAAGCCTTGTCCTGCTCTCCGCTACCTCCGAGTCACTGCATCCCTTCGGCAGTGCCGAAGCCATGGATCTGAACTGGCTGATCCGCACGTGCCTGGGGTCTGCCTTTCCAAAGGCTGGGTTTTTTTTAAGGATTGGAGGAAAGGTGCTGATGCATGGACTAGTTTTCCCCATGAATCAAGTCCTACTGCAGCCTGCAGGGCCAGTGCATGAGAAGGTGCAGGAACACAGATGCAGAGTGTGGAACAGGAGTGCCCATCTCAGCTGCAGCTACCTGCTGAATCAGCTGAAGAGCAGTTAGCACCATATGTGAAGTTATGCAGAGGAATATTTCACAGCATATAGAAGCAGCCTGTAATTGTAATACCACAAAGGGTAGCTTTTAGGGCATCATCATAAACACGGCAAACATATTTCTTCCAAAAAAGCTGAATGTTTTACACTGCTTTAAATTGAGAAGGCTCCAGATCCGAATGACATGGCAAGGTTCAGTACCTAAATGCTGGCTAATACAAAATACAGTTAACAGAAACTCCCTTTTCTCTTTGAGATGCATTACTCCTACCTAGGAAAAGTCTTAAACTCACCACCTTTCACTACATAGATTTTTCCAGAGTCAGAGAGAAAGATAATATAATGCAGATTCTGGAAACAAAACAATTCTAGAGTCACAATGAAAACAGTATCTCTGAATGCAGACAAGGCAAACGGGACTCCTTCCTCACTAAAGGGCACAGGCAAACAAAGAAGTAAAGAGCACGTGCCACAAAGGGTCAGAGTTGCAAGGTAACTGCCTCTGAAATAAGGGACTACATTTTTGCTATGAAAACAGGGAAAACACTCCTGCTAGAGAGAGCTCATAGATTCTTTCATAGGCTCTTGCCTCAATCTAAGCTTTCAATTTATTCTTTATATCGAATAGATATGGTCTAACTGGATCCAAGAGCCTATATGAACCATTATACCAAGTCTTTTGCTACCTCCTCCACGTGCTCCAGCCAGACTTTAGTTCACATGAACTGTGGACACTGAACAGGGGCATCGTTCTGCTCCTCTGTGCAAGTGCTGGTGCTCAGGCACAGACGCTCAAAAGAGCTGAAATAAACCAATTAAATGCACAAAGCAAAAGAACATTAAATTAAAACATGCTCAAGTCACATCTAAATGTCTGCATTCAAAATTAAATAACTAATGTAATTATAGCAGATAGCCTGCATATCCACCTTAACACGTCTGAGCTTTAGCATGAAAGTTTAAGACAGTTTTAAATTCAGCAAATACTGATATTAAAAAAATACTGTAATGACATAAAATCCACCTCTAGGAAGCTACTCCAATATTTAAGCTACCTTCATTAAAAAAATGTTTTATTACCAATTGAAACCTGCTTAGCCTGACCTTTCAGCCATTATATCTTGCGCTAGATTAAAAAGGTCACTGAATTATTAGCAATTATTAGAATTCCTTAGAAAAGGGAAAAAATCATATACATGTATCAAGTCACTCCCTAACTTCTCTTGTCCCAGAAGCTCTTCATGGACTTCATGCCATTTCCAGCCTCTCCAGTGAGGCTGACGTGGCCTCACTGCTGCCTTCCACAACAGGTGCTGGCCAATGTGGGGTTTGCTTTTGCTGAGCCACAACATTATTTAGAGGCCTCCTGTTCAGCTGGTAGCCTAAGATCAACTACAGATTACCTTCAGAATCACTGTTTTTCTAAAGAAATCACTATTTCTAGATTGCATTTGCCCAAATTCGCCCTACGGAGCCCAGGTAATCAAGCTTCATAGAAGCAGGATGCATTACTTCATGAGGGAATGTTATGTCATCTATAAAAATTTGATTACAAGTTATTTTCTATTTATTTGCAATATACAGAAACACCAGCATGGCTTAGAGCAGTGGGTGTATTATGTCCTGAAAACAGAAATAACTGAAACATACATAAATACCAAAAGGGAAGTGAGCAGCATCTGTCGTTTAGGTAACTAGGGTCAGCTCTTTTCAAAAACGTTTTTTTCCTTAAAATGCTTTTACATAATGGGCAAGCATCTAGGAGAAAGGAGGAGGGAAATGATGTCCTCATTGGGTCAGGATGTTCAAATAGGTCAGGAGATGATATCTGAAAAGCATGAAGTGTTTTGTGCTGAAAAGCACAAAGAAAAATACATCTGAGAAATGAAGAACCATAGGATTATACTTTATTTTTAAATGCCTGTTACAGAACAAGTTCAATAGTGGTTTTGAATCACTAGTGTCTGGTTAGATTGAACATTGAGAATACTTTGTGATCATTTGCCTTATCTTTACATTCATCTGTAAATTTAGATGTCTAAGACAATGAATTCAAAACCTGTATCCTTTTTTATTTATACATACCTATACACATTACTCTTAGGTTTTATATATATAGAAATACATATTACAGAGACATACACACACATACATATATAAAATTAAATTATTAAATTTTAAATTTTATGCTTCATCTATTTAAGGATAAAAGAAAACAGCAAATGAATTGTCCTCCACATATTTCTAAAAGCAACTCAAGACCAAAAGAAATATGAAAATATTATAGGGTTATGACAAAACAATGATGAAAAATTCTTAATAAAAATACAGAAAAAGTATCAGAGAGGCATCACCATTTGGGTATTAGTAGACTTCAAAAGAAAATGGTCAATAAAGAAGAAAAGAAGAAACTTCAGGAAAGAATAAACTAATCTAAAGGGGAGAAAGGAGGATAAAGTGAAGTTATATGCATAAAAGAGTGGACAGATTTCTAAAGAGACTTTTATTATAATTAAAAAAATGCATAGCAATACTTTTAAAGAGGAAGGGGGCAAAACTCAGAAGTGAAAGCAGACAACTTTAGAAAATTTAATTAAAAAAAAGAAAAAAAAAACAAAGACAAGGAATTCCTATTCCATCACAAAGGAAGCAGTGAATGCTGTTAGTTAAAATCTATATAAGGCAACAGACCCAGAGAGTCTAAGTATAAATGAGTATAAACGAGTTTTGTAAGGTTCTAAAGAGATGTCATTCTTCTCCCTGTGGAGTATTCAATCACATTGGGGGCAGTGGGGTGCTCCCCACACACTCCAGTTTCTTTGGGAAACACTGGTACAGGGTTTGACAGGCCATGGCAGATGAGGAAGGGTATTTATTCCCATGAGCTATACACATCCACATAAACACTTCTGCTGATGTATGCTTTCAGTTATGTCCTAGCAGACACAGAAACTTTGAAGCTGACTACTTGAATTTCGATTTTGAATAAAGAACTTCCTCAAATTAACTCATAACCAAAGTTACAATCTAAACTAGTAACCTGTGCAGCTTATTGCTCTACTCAACCAAACTATGACCACGGCCCTAGCACAAAGGCCTCCAACAACACAGGACAGTCCAGGGGGAATAGATTTCTCCATGCTGGCAATAAACTGCTTCTCATACTACTTTCACATGGAAAGGGAGTTCTGTAATACTTCACACACATTGCTTAGTGCCTGAATTAAAAATAATTGAGACAGGCAAATACATTTCTAAGAAGATAAAGTTGGAATAAAAGGCCAGCAGTATCACACGCCCCTCAGGAGACCTCCCGCAGCGGATCCCTCCACACGCGAGGCCAGCAGGATCACGCAGCTCAGCTGAAGCAGGTGGGCATGAGACACACCAAGACCAGGACAAGGAGGATTTCTCAGAGACAGATGATTCACATTAAAAAAAAATCCTATTTAGGTATTCATTCTACCTCAAGGATCTTCAAAAACATCTGCCTATCAACCACCATTGAGAATAAAGCATGAATCTCAACCTGTCACACATTTTAAAAGACATTAGGACAGGTCTGCTGTTACTACACAAACCTTTTTTTCTTCTGGAAAAGGGCATGAGTATGAAACCAAGTCCCAAATGGGGTAGACATTCTCTTCCAGCACCTTGGAACTTGTTATAAGGAAATAAAACTCAAAAGTACTCACAAACCTACTCCCTCCTGTTTAATATGATATGGGAATACTCGGAGAAAAGGAAAGAGATGGAATTATTGGTCTGCCGTGCATGAGTTACAGAAAATCAACTTAAGAATTCTCTACAAATGGTACCTCTTTCCAGCCAAGATCCACCAAGCACATGGCGAGCATGCACCATGTTGCACAGGGTTTGGAGAATGAGATTCCTGTTTCTGAGTGGTGGCAGATGCTTTCCAACTCCCATTTTTCCCAATAAAAGCTGTCACTACAACTGCTGTGGTAGCTCGCAAAATACTCAAGGATCTTACTCTTTCTGAGTCTGTCTACTTGTTCACTTTCAAGTAGTTTATTTGGTGGGAAAAAATAACTGTTTTCTTGTTGTGACTAGTGCTAAGTCATACAAACAGGTTAGAAATAATGTCTCCTGATGGCTCCTCATGTGGAATATTAGCACATAGAACATTCCTGGTGATGGAGAGAGTCAGATGATGATGAGACTCTTGGAACTACAAATACCAGTCCTGGTTTGCAAACCCAGCACAGTTCTACAGCAAGTCAGTTTAGATTCTTAGCCAAGAACGTTAATTTATTCCTTTAAATGTTAATACATTCCTTCTTAACTATACATCTAAGTTACTACCCAGCATTAGTATCCAGTAATAGAACTGAACCTTACTACGACACATAATGTTTCCTCTACGAAGTTTTGTCACTCCAGCATCGCATAATCCCAGCACATTGATTTTTAACTGTATAAATTAAGTTCTGCAATACCCAATCAAAAGTTCCAAACTCTTCAAAAGTTCTGTAATAACCAATGAAAAGTGCCTTGAAAAAGAGGACACATATTTACAGGGCAGCAAAGTAATGAAAAAACATGACTAGCTGTACATTTAGAAAAAGTTAAATGCTCCTCCTGTAGCTATCAGTAACTCAGCCTTAAGTAGCCACTGTGCAGTCTGTTAGAAAAAGGCCACATCAAGCTGCAAAATTCACAGTAACATTCACACTGCTGCACTTGACAGGAAGATCCTGAAGCGTTACCAGCGAGCCCACCCGCAGCAACGGGCACCAGTATCACCTATGACACTTCCAGTGTCCACACCAGACCCACTGCTGCCACTGAGCCCTAGGATCTCCTCTCTCACTGCTGCCTGCACAAAGTTTTGATATGAGATTTTCTTTTAAAGCTTCTTTGCTATTATTTACATTAACAACTATAAGGTGGCATTTCCAGCTAACTCCTAACTATTTTTCCTGCATTCTATTTCTCTTTTTCTGTAATATTTTATTATCTTGTATTATCTTCACGCACCACGGTTCTCCTGTAAAACAAAAAGGTCTGAGGCAGGGAGTACACCCCAAGCAGAGAAATTCTGCTTTTGCTTTCTCTATATGCCACGCTTCACATACCTACCAACCTAAATCAAGAAGTTTCAAGAAGAAATAAAGAGATAAAAAGTTTACTTAATTACTATATTGAGTTATACGGCTCCTGATGCTTTATAGATATATGCTTCACTTAGGTTTTCAGTACTGTACTGGTACCAGGATATTTGGTCTGAAACAATTCACAGTTGGCCAAATAGATTGGTGCAAAGCATAAAGAAGAAAGGACAAAGTGTCCCTTCAGTTATGCATCCCATGGAGTCAGGGAATATATCCTTTTTTGGGGGAATCAAATCTCAGAAATGCAGAGATATAAAAGGGTCCCCCTTTCAGGAAAAGGTTCTGGCAAAGTAGAATTTTCTAGACAGGCAAAAGCAGTCTGAAAGTCAATTTTAAAGTATATTCTGCTTACTCATAACTTCAAAACCTTTCAAGAGAACAAGCTCTCACCTCTGACTTGCCATCTCACTGTCATAAAAGCAAGCTATCCAGATGGGGATCAAGCCTGACCAAATAAATAATGTAGTACCAAAGGCTTCCAAATGGTTTCACTGCCTAATAGAAGGCAGTCTCTATATTCAGCCAGTTCTAAACCACATCCACACCTTTATTTGGCACCATTATAACAGAAGCCTGAAATAAGTTACTACTGGCAGAGGAGAAGAGACTTGTTGAACAGACCCAAAAGGCAGTTACTGCAAGCCCCTTCCCCTTGCTTACACTACGGCTAATGTTTTACAGATAAATTAACTTCTTGGTTTTAATTTTTAAACTACTCAGAGCAAGACTAGGTTCAGTCTCTCTAAAAAAAGGGCTGAAAAAATGCTACTAATTCAAACGCTGACAAAATTTTTCAAACTTAGCAAAAGAGCTCATATGAGTTATCTGACAACTCAGACGCAGATTTAGGTTTATGTTTTCTGAAAGTAACCAGCAATTAAAGAGATGCATCCTTTTATTATCAGAAAAATCTAAATTATTACTGAGAGTTTAGCAAATTGCTGCTATCCAAATGAGTTTCGTTTTGTACAGAAATAGCAAAAGACACACTCCATTTTCTTCCATTAACTTCTGTCTACTTCTTTTTTCTTCAAATAAATTCTGAGTCATAAATTTGCCAATGAAAACAGATAATAATAAGTGGATGACTTGGAAAAAAATTACTTATAAAAATCAAACTGCCATCAGCTATAAGCATCTTACCTTTAGATAGGATCCATAATATTTTGTTACATGTGGGCTGTCACACTGACTCAGCACTGTGATTTCCTGTTGAATGTCTTCTATTTCGTCTTCTGCTTCCTCCAGATCAATAATTTTTATTGCAACCACTTTCTGAGTCCGATTGTCAATTCCTTTAAAAACTTCACCAAAAGAGCCCTTACCAATTTTCTCCAGTTTTGTAAATAGTTCCTCTGGATCTGCCTTTAGAGTCTGTTAAAAACATAAGAGAAAAGTTATTCAGCATTTGTAATATTAAAATGAAATGCAACATTTTTAAAGACAGAGAGCACTTCAGATTCTACACCATCCTACTTATCTAACTACTCTTGTTTTCCACCTCCATAATTAATGTGTTCTTCCTACACACTTTACATTCACATACGACAACGTTTACCCTTCCCTGTATTTTAAAGTGCCAATTTAGCATGGTCTCTGCAAGAGGGATTTATGTCACTCAGTACACGAACGATGAGTTGCACTGCGTACCCCTTCAGTCTAATGCCTTTGAACAAGGAATCTTTATAGTTAATAATGGTAAAAAACAAAGTTAAACAAACTTGTTTCTGCTCAGGAGGAGGAACTCCGTACTAATGAGCACAAAAATGCATTGTTTGTGGAGAAGAAAGCTCACACAAGAAAGGAGTGATGTCTAAATAAGCATAAACCCACTTTATATTTCTTAGCCGAACTTTGTAGAAATGTAAATGGGGAAAAGAAAATTTGCAAGTTACCATAAATGAGCAGAGCCAAAATTTTCTCTTTAGTAATTAAATTTAGCTTACAAAGCACCTCTCACCTATAGCTATGTCTATTCCTGCTCTAACATATCAAATGTTACATAATTAATTCTCACAGCCCCAAGAGGGAAATATTTTAGAAGAAACTTTAAACAGCTTGTCTAAAGCTACGAAGCACATGGACTTCACAGGTGAATTGGAATTTCTGCCACACGATGACCAAATCAAGACCACCCATAAAGGGGCAAGGGCCTGAAGAAGTTACTGGTTTCAGAGAGTCACGTGCTATCTTATGTGGCCTTTGGAATATCAGAGTACACTGCCACTTCCAATACTTCAAAGCAAGCTGCAAGAGATCACAGTTTTAAGATGTCACTCCAAGAATAGACTTCTACTGACATCAGTCCTAAGAAAAAGACTCTTCTAAGCATACTGTCAGATTTCACGGCCCCAAGAAGTTCCTCCTGATTTACGTCTTGTTAAATATCTTCTATTCAAAGTCCATCCCAGAAAATAAAACGAATGACATGAGGTTCAATCTTTTGTCATTACAGAGTAGAGCGAAACCATTGTCAGACCCAATTCCCTTTCACCAAAACAAGTGTCTCCTCTACCTGTAATATAACCAGAATTACATAGTATGCACAGTGTTATAATCTGAGATGGTGCGGCTGCAAAGAGCTGCTGGGGATGCTTTATCTAAGCCCACAGACCTTCTAGATCCATTCCCAAGCCACAGCAACCTCAGCTCTACATCATGACAAAGGTATCTGGGTAAGTCACACACTGATCCCAACCACAGCTGCCTGAAAAAATGCTGTGCTCCACCTCCTGAGAGGCTGAAAAAGGCAGCGCTGCTGAGGATCACAGTGTGCCACAAATGCTCATCTGAACGCAAAGCACAAGCGTAAGGAGGCAACTTGCCAGCAGCTCTTTAAGATCTGCGGGCCCTATATACTCGTTCCCTCAGTCCCTGAAACACCTACTACAGTCATGTAATAAGGCCCATTGCTTCGTGGCCTCTGCAGCCTTCAGAGACTTTTGGTTGCTTTTTACAAAGTTATGAAGCACTCCTGATTGCATGAGACTGGGGGTTTTATAAACAACTGCAGCTGACTTATTTCGCAGCCATTTTATGTAGTAATTCCAGAAAGCAGAGAAAACTGTTGCTGAATGTCCTGGGAAGCAGGACGGGAGGAGTAGAAGAAGGGAAAAAAAAAAAAAAAGTGTTTTTATATGATTTTTTAATCAACCTTAATAGCAGCTTTGCAAAATGACTTGTTCAATGATATCTGGTCTTAATACTGCTCTTTTCCTTCCCAAATCAGAAGATTTGTGAAAACATTTAATAATTTTAAAATTTAAAAAGTTTCCATTCCTGAACTTTCTTCCGAACAAAAAGATGTAGCAGCTGCTTACAAGAGAGCTCTGCTGCCTTCTGAGAAGGGCAAAATCCTCTTCCCAAGGAGACGTGTTTGAAGTGAGCACCTTAAGCTTCTAGAAACCTGTGTTTCTGGAAAAATACCAGTGTCTCTAATGCCCTATCTGCCCTACTTCAGAAATGGACAGTTCAGGCCTCTGAATGGACAGTTCAGGCCTCTGATTCACAGTGCACTGCTTGAACTCAGTTACATGAGTGCCTGATTCCTGTTTGTTTTTCCAGGGTAACACATGAAAAGGATTCTCCCCAATTATTGTCATGTTTTTGTAAAGACTTCCAACAGAGTCCAAATAAAAAGCTTCATAAATATTCTTTCTATATGGTTGTATAGAACATAAGAATAATATTTTGGATGGATTCTGTGTTTTGCTGACTCTATACAATTTTTTTTTTACTAAGCATATGGCATTTTCGAGCTAATATTAGAATAAAGAGGACTGATACGAGAGGACTGTAACTAAGTAGGCTGAATGCAGCTGGCAGCTGCAGAAGAGCAACATCTGCTGCAAAAGGACGATGCCAATCACCTTGTTGGCTAAGGAGCTAGATTCTTTGCTGCAAAAAGCATGTCACAAAATGCATACAAAATACAAAACACAGAAGCAAATCCTGAAATCTCTCTTTCTACTTCTCTGCCTTTCCAATTAATGAACCCCCACCCTATGGCAAAGGTTCTTCACAGCCATTCCTACTTCAGCCACCTTGCCCTTGGTGCGATTTCTGGCGATCCAAACCCTCAAGGTCATCCAGTTCTTCAGGAATGCCCCAATACGCTTGCGTGTAAGGGGTGCGTTTGAACTCTGCGTCATTGGCAAATTGTAACAGCATGCATTGACTTTCCTCGTGCGAAGGTTACTCTCCAAGCACCAGCAGGCAGGAACAATCCCGGAGAAAAGAGCAGCGTCATCCGCTCTGACATCAACCCTGCAATAGCCACTGCTGTACATGACTGGCTTGTTTCTATGAATCCCTAATTCTTATCTGAATTGCTTTCCCTTATAGCTCAGCAGATAGCAATACTGCAATCCAAACTAGTCAGATTAAATAAACACTTCACTCATTCTGATCTAGCACATGACTTAAAATCAGTCTTTTTCTCCATCTCTTTCCAGTTCTTGTTTCTATTCTCTGCTCATGAAGGGTTATTCATCTCATTAGCTTTAAAAAGCCAGCTTTTTCCCTACCACTTCTTCCTCTTTTGCTACAGGAATCACAGGCCACCTTCATGTTCCAGTCCTCGAACCTATTAACACCACTGATTTTACTCAAGATCTCCAGTTTCTCTGTCTGTTCTTCTGAAATCAGCAATCATAACTCAAGAGCTCCTTTTTTATACACTTTCATTTTGTCAAATTAGCTTCCAATCTGTCAGCTCAAAATTGCTATCACAGTTGTGATATTTCCATTGCATATTTCCACCAGTGCTCTATTCTCATACTTTTTCTTAGACGTCTAGCAATGACCGCCACCAAAGACAAAACATCAGACTAGATGGGCCTATGATCTTAACCTAAGTTGTCTAACATAAGTTGATGTCTTAAATTATTTGTGGCCAGGGCAGAACTTCAAAATCAAATTAAATTTCTTTCTTGAATTTCATTACCACGCACCCTTCTTCTCTAAACAGTTATAAACCAATAAAGCATATTAAGTTGGCTAAGCAGAAGCTTAATAATTTACATTATTTATAGTAGCAGAGCCAAGGCATTTTATAGCTCAAGATTAAAAACTCTCAGAATTAGAGGGGAAGATTAAGGCCACTGTTTACCTTGTGTCTTCTCTGCCCCATTAACTGCAGGGCAGCACACTTCCACATTCCAAAACTGAGATTTCTTCCAACCAAGAGAAGCAAAAGATTAAACAAAAACCAACAACAAAGCTACACAAACAAGATTGTTTCTTACACCACTGTCGGTCTATACAGGTGTTTTACATTCACATACAGTGTTACATTCATAAAACAAACATCAACCTCCTACAAAAATGAGCTTCAGATGATTACAGCAGATACCCTGACTATATCACATATATCCATCAGAAGTTATTGATCAAACTTGGACTTTTTCTTAAATTAGGTGGGTCACCTACCCTGTAAGGGAATGAAACAAATTTAATATTACATGGAAAGGTGCCTCAACTTCTTACCCAAGCTCTTGGGCTACTTGCATCACATAACAAAAACATACATCTATATACCCATTTAAAATAGAAAGAGGGCACACAACAGCAGGAGGAGGTGGTGAGCGATAGTTGCAGATGGCTCCCTCCTGCAGGGCATGGATACAACACCAAGAATTATTTTTATTGCTAAAGAATCAAATGGGTTAAGAAAAGGAATAAAATCAACCTAGTTTTACAGTAAGAAAATAAAGACAAAAGAAGTTACCTGAAAAGAAAGAAAAAAAAAAAAAAACCCTTACAATATTTATTCAGATTCTGTTCAATGAGAATTTAATGCACAGAATTCTTTTAATTCAAAACAGCACCATAGATTGAAACTGTAAATAGAGTTAATGGGAAATACTGGTTTTTTAGTAACTAACTCACTGGTTACAACTCCCCGGGCCACATTCTCTTCTGATTCAGCAAGGCTTAGGTGTTGGTACTGCCAGCAGTCAAACATGCTTTGTCCCAATTTTTGCTTCAAGGAGAGCATCTTAAACTTCCAGGACTCAGCCTGCTCTTGCTAAGGACTAGTTTAGCTGAAGCAGGCTGTCAATGAGCCTCCCCTTACAAACTGATGACAAGAAAGAACAGACTAGAGCATGTGAGCAGTTCCGCACAATAACAGAAGTGACACAGCACAACTAGATTTTCTTTCTGGTAGGACCAAGCAGTATTTAACATCAACAAGAATAAAAGAGTAAGACTGTTTTGTAGTTATGTTCAACCACATATCAAATATAATGCAGAAACACATGAATCTCTTTTGAAAACAGACGCTGCACCTTGTTCCTTTATGTTCCTTTATTTAGATTAACTAATACATAGACAGCAGAAATCTAGCAAACAGGTTGATACAAGCTGTTTTCTCAAGTACCAAGAGGTATTCAAGCCTAAAAGCCACTCCAATATGAGCAGCTAGCATCTTTGATGGCACCATTCTTCATACAGCACTCTATTTTCAGAACTGTTTTCTATTTTCAGGTTTCCCTATATCATCATTAACAACCTCTCAAAAAAAGTTTTTTAATACACATACATTAACCAGCCTTAATTTTTCCTTTCAGAGCTAGCGGCACAAGCAGTAGCATTAGCAATACATTTTTAAATCAGTTAAAAGGCACCAATTTAGTTCGTCTAGACCTCTGACAGAGCCTGAACTATCACAAGGGAAACAGCAACAGCAAAACAAAAACATACGCTTAAATAAGAATTTCAGAACATCAGGAACAACTACTTCTAGGGAAGCAAGGCCCCAATTTTTGCTCCCTTGACCTTCCTTTCCTCTGAAGTCTGTAACAGTTTTGCTTTCAGAGAGCTATACACACACACTCAAATATCATATATGAGTAACTGATAAATTACACAGTACAACTTCCTGCAGCGGGTGAGAAACTGAAATATGACAGAGAGAGAAGGCAGAAGATAAATCGTGCAGTTTTACTCAATTGTATCAAGCTCTACCTACGTTCTCCAAGAGCTAACCCAAAAGCACAAAACGTATTAGGTACTTAGATTTACAGCCTGGGATTTCTATAGAAACATGAATAAATGAGCAACATATAGGAACCACAAGGAAATGCTGACTATCAGTAGATTTAAGATATTTAAAGGAGTAGCTAATTACTCAAGCAAATAAGCACTAATCAGTTTTAAATTCAAACCCAAGTCTTTAACATTTGAATCAAAGGGAATCAACTTCCCCCTTTTTTTTTATTCATAATCATACAAATCCAGTTTAGCTATGACAGCCTTAGGTAGGATAGCTACCTCATATGCATCATAGAGAGCTGCCGCCAACTTAACGAAGGATGCCAAGACTAATGTGAAAGAATTTGTTCTAACATGGCATAAGACTAAGATACAGTTGATTCACTGGTAATTCATCAAAGATGAGGAAAAAGAGCCAACACACATATTCCACATTCCTCATTTTCTCCCTTTGATGCTGTAATTACTCATTCAGGACATACACTGCCATAACTAAGTTGTTCTTTCTGAGGAGGAAATGCCACCAGTAGAAGAAAATAATAAATTAACTATCATAATAAAGCATTAACATGGATTTCCAAAACATCTTTCAAAATTTGCAGTGAACTAATGCCAATTTGGGTTCTTAAGACTGTCACAAAAGTCACAACTTGAAGCTACAATATTTTGTCCTTGGAAAGCTACTTGATGCACAATGTTTGTCTTGTTCAATGGCAAGACAAATAGCTCATCAACCAAGGCCTGCTTTTTATGAGTCTTCAGGAAGAAAATTTTAGATTCCAAATAGGAAAAAACAACTAAGGGAAAGAATGCCAAACAGTACTTCTTGGAAAAATGTCTTGTACTTATTCCTACTTCCTAAAAAGATAATTCATCTACAAATACTGTAAAACCCACACCTTTAATATGCTAAGTTATTCTTTATTCCCAGAAAGTAGTGACTCTGTGCAAATTCCCAATACTAGGATGAATGGCCAAACAAATAACAGTAAGGAGAAGCATTTAGATATGATGTTGCATTAACATCAATTGAGGAAAAGAGGGGGAATTTTTTATTTTAGAATCTACAGCACTCCCAGAATTAAAGGGGAGATCCTTGATTCATCTTTTCATTTGATAACAAAATTCAATGATTTGTTTAAGAAACTGCCTAACAACATTACTAAAAATAGGAGAGTACCAGCATTCCCAGCATTTTCCTGTTTCAAGTATTAGCTTCTATACAGTTACATGGTAGAAGGCTATTCATTTTATAGTAATATAAATAACACATTAAAGAGCATGATGCCTGTGTAACATAAACAATTATTCTCAGTTCTGCTCTTGTTCACTAAGAGGGAATGATTCCGTGCAAAGATACTTCCAGTAGACTAAGTATGGAGGCCATTCTACCACAAAGAGACTGTCTATTCAATATATCTCTTCAAGAGTAAACTACATTTGCTTAGTTTTAGACCTAAGCACCCTAAACATATAAGCTTGGCTTTAAATAATATACCAAAGCTTTAAAATACACTGTAAGGAAACAGATTCTGCTGGCAGTACCTGACTTGAGAATGCCATTATCACCCTTTACTAATGATGGCACAAAGATCAATTAGCCACAAAACCCAAACGTATCTGTTTAAGAGTTGTCAACTTTGTCAAAATAAAATTGCTACACTGATAAGTTAAATTTCTCTGAACAAAAAAAAAATGGAATATGGAATCTGAAGGCCACCATAAAGATAGTCTTTCTCTACAGTGAAAGGGAGGGCATTTTAATGATGAGTTATAAAATCACAGAATAACATTGTTCTTGGACTGTTGTCATGGAACATAGAGTCTTTACCTTTTTTCTTTTTACAAGATGAAGAATTTAAAATATTTATAGAAAGTTGCCTTCCACATCTAAAATTCAACACATTAAAGAGACGCTTCCCTATGTATCTTCTGTGTTATTAAGCCAGGCCCACACGTAGGCTTAGAATAATTAACAAATCCCCTAATTAACATATGCCCACAGATGAAATCTCATCCCTCAATTTGAAGGGTTCACAAATAAAATTGGTATGGATGCATCTAAATAATCAAAAATTAATCAAAATCTGTGATCACTTATTATCACACTATTACAGTGAATTAAGTAGGACTCCACCAATGCAGGTAGGTAACAAAACAAAAGTAATCTCTGGATCAAATCATTATGAGATGTACAAGCATGAAGCAGAAGATAAGAAGGACTTAATTCACACAAGCCCCAGTGCCTAAATGCATTTATTTCATCAGTGTTTCTGTTTGTCTCTCCAGGAACAAGGACGAGGGCTGATTAAAAGAGGACCTAGTGAAATGTTAAGCCGGGACCTGGTCATATTTGACTAGTCAGGCTGGTCTATGAGGATACCTAAAAAAATACACCTGCCACAAGCCCCTTCTGCTTACCTGCTGAGAAAGCCCTCCTGCCAGAAACCCTCTTTGCCACTCAGAGGCTACCAACACTGTCAGTGAGGCTAGTAAGGCACAATGGCAAATGCTGACATTCCTCAAGTGGTAACTGGCAGACCGAGCAGACTGAAGCAGATATCCAAAAGCTCGTCCTTCCAAATCAAGGGCAACCTTTCCTACTTCATGGATCACTAGAAAAACTTCTGTATAAACAGTAAAATTAAATGTCAGCTTGGGAAGTAGGTACAAAACAGACAGCTCCAAACACACAGCTGAAAGAATCCAACACAGATTCAGGCAGAGATTCACTGTTGCCCATTTTCCAAAAGCTATCCTAATAAATCCTTCAGCTATTCACCAGGTGATGAAGTCTAAAGTTCAGGAAAGCAGAAGCACTACTGCTCTCCTTTTTAACTGCACAGTCTCTGAATTAACACCACTAAGGTTTAACAACATTATCAAAATTGAAGCTTCACCCTGAAAAAATAACTTCCTTGGAAGTTAGGTAAATCACACCACCACAAAATCGTTCACAGAAATGCATCCCGAGGAAATCAACTCTAACACATCCATAGATGCATAACAGCAAGATTCAGGGGGAGTAAGAGAAACAAAAGGTCAGTATCCACATATTTAATAGAACTTGCTATAGTTGATTTACCTATATGAGCAGTTCCAGTATCGGTAAGAGCTGACTATTTCCCAACAAAAATTTCAGACTTCATCTGCAGAATCACAGAATCACAGAATAGTTGAGGTCGGAAGCGACCTCTAGAGATCATCCAGTCCAACCCCCTTGCTCCAGCAGGGACACCCAGAGCACGGGCCACAGGGCGGCATCCAGGCGGCTTGGGAAGATCTCCAGAGAAGGAGACTCCACAGCCTCCCTGGGCAGCCTGTTCCAGGGCTCTGTCGCCCTCACAGGAAAGAAGTTCTTCCTCACATGCAGATGGAACTGCCTGTGTTGCAGCTTGTACTCATTGCCCCTTGTCCTATCGCTGGCCACCACAAGAAGAGTTTGGCCCCTTGCTCCCCACCTTCCTGACATGGCTTTTTACCTGCAGAGCCAGAAGACGCCAATTCTATTTTCACAAAGATGACAATTCTTCTGCCCTCGCACCCAAGGACTAAGCCTGGAATACCAGCGAATCCTGACACCATCCTTATCAGCCTGGATATTTTAGATCAGCCATAACTTCAACAGTCCAAGGAGCTACCCAATAAAGTGTTCAAAGTTACTGAACAGCATATATTAAATTGCAACTTAAACAGTAACCACAAACTTTCAAAAAATAGAATGAGGAAGAATTCATCTACACACGTCACAGTTGAGACAAGCAGCAGAGGCTACTAGTAACTTTGAATGAACCACCCAGCAATTGTGAAAGAGTAACACACACAGCTCGCACACCAGACAGTTGCAACAGCTGCTTATTATAACATATTCCCCTAACAAGAAAGACAGTAATATTCATAATATACAAGAACAACGAAACAGACACATGGGGTTAGAATAAAAGTCCACCTATGCCAGGGCATTGTCTCCAACTGTGACCAAAAGCAAACAACCACGGAACAGAATAAGACCAAGTAAGTAAATGGCAGTCTTTCCCAAAACACCCTTGCTGCAGGCTTCCAGTTCAGGCATTTCCATGGCCAAAAGCAGTGCCTTTTCACTTAAGAGTCTCAGTGGATTTCTTTTCCATTAGTTTGTCCTGCTGCAAGCTAAAAGCACCTCAGGAATTTTATGAAGCTGACATACAAGCACACCTGAGAACACAAGCAAACCCTTCAAGAAAATATTTTATCTGAAAAGCGTAGAGTTTGGGGCATTTCAGAGTTTAGCTTTCTTCTCTTTATTGGAGAGGAACAGGGAAAAGAAAGGAACACAAAAGAATCACTTCCAGCCCATAGTTCTGCAGTCCAGCACTATCAGTGTCCACTATGCCATGGAAGCACACATCTGAAAACCTGCTTCACCTGTATTACACAAGCACCAGTCACATCTAGACCCTACCTACCCGGGGCAGCTTACTGCCTAATCACAACTAACTACCAAAGGGAGAACTTCCTGGGGCTTTTCTCACTTCTCCAGTATCTCAAGTTGATGGGCCATTTATCTTTCCTCAAAAGGAATTTAAAGTAGTTTTACTATTACCATAATACGCATAATATACAGTTCATATTTAAAGTGTACTAATAAAATCAATTCCAAACAGCTGGGTAAAATCGATGGTAAATCTGGAGGTAAAAATGCCCAACCATTTTTTCTAGTTCTATAACTTCAGGAAAAGTGCAAACAAATCAAATGCAGCTTAATCCAAAAATCTGTTTAAATTGGGGAAAGGAAGGGACAAGACATTTCATCCCCACTAATTTTAGCGTTTTGTGCTTAAGGTTACATTGAAACTGGCTGCTGCCACATATCCAACAGCTTGATGTGCTACAGTTGTGTGGTCTACAGCTTCCCTCAGCTTCCCTTTGCCACCACTCTATGCTTCCTGAGCCTTTTGGTCCAATACATCCTAATAGTATACTACAAATCCTAATAATACATCTAATAATATATTACAAAATATATTACAGGTCACTAAGTACCTGTATCACAAACATCACAGATTTCAGATGAACAAGCATTTTTCACCGATTAGTGGTGAAGCGTAAGATGGAAGATAACACACATTCAGTGTGGTTAAGGTTCCTCTTCATGCCGCACGCTCAAACTCCTCTCTACACATGCAAAACCTTTAAAGCAAGGACAGTATATGCTTTGAGTCCACACTCACTTGCCTACATAAAAATTTAGGTCAAAACCCAAGTCTTTTTCAAATCAAGCTGAAACATGCCCATTTCACAGCAGACTGAACCTCAGGTTTTGACAACCTTCCAAAATCATCCTACATCTCCTCCACAGTTCTTCATTCCTTTGGTTTACTTTATACCTACTCACTTTTTAAGCGTTGCCCTTCAAGCCCTGATCAGAGGTCTTGCTCAGAGCGAAAACCGTCGTTCCTTCGTTCCGTTCATGCCCTACTCTGCCCAGCTCAAACAGCACAACAAGAAGGTTTGTCCACACACGTGATGTTTTGGGACGCAAGAAGTTACTTGTGCTTACGCTAGGATACGGATTGTCCTCTTACATAAGTACAGAAAAAAAAAATCAGAGAAAGTTGTATAACTTGTCATTGACATTGCTTACAGCGTTTGTTACAAAATCTGGTAGGTGGTGAGGAGCGATCACAGAAAGAACACGACAGTCTCGTGATTTAGGCAATTTAATTATACTACAGAGCCCTCTTCCTCTCTTTGCTACATAATGAAAAGTCGCAAACCATTAACTTCACTCTATTTAAGCAGATGTGACAAATTATAGGTACCTTACTGTACACAGTTTGAACACCTGCCTAGTTAAAGAGAATCACGTACTGAAAACCAAACACTATAAAATTGCTGCATACTCTGAAAAGCGGAACAGACCTAGACATTTTGAACAGGGCAAAAAAAAAAAAAAAAAAAAAAAAAAAAAAATATAAAAGCAAAAAAATTCAAAAAGATAAAAAAAAAAAAAAAAAAAAAAAAAAAAAACCAACAAGCAGTTTTCAAATTACTGATATTCAACCTTAGGCATCTACCTATCCATCTACAAAGACTTTTTTTGGGGAGGAGGTCAAGGGGAGAGGTTGCTTATATGGCTGTTAATATTAATAAGCACTCAATAATTCATAACAATCAGGAAAAAAAATAGTAAACATTTGCATGGAAAAAATATTTGAAGTAAATCCTGACATAAAAAGAGGAACCCCTTTCATTTAGTAGAGTTAACGATATTATAAATTCAGTAACAAGCCAAGAAATCACAGGTCTTTTGAGGACGCATGTAACCCCATATATAAGCGCCACATGCAAACTTCACTCTATTCCCCAGCATCTCCAAATCCAACTTTTTAAATTCACAAATACTGCAGAATTTAGAACCAGAATACTGGTTCTAAAATATTTCAAAGAAAAAAAAAAAAAAGGCAATATTAACCTAACCCTACCCATAGCTACAAACTGCTACTTCTCTGCCTTTGGAGAGCAGTAAACTGCTGCGTTTGGAAGCTGAACGCTCAGCACAGTGAAAAACACACAGTGAAGTCCCTGGTGAGGGCCCAGGGGCATCCAGCACCACACGCCTGTGCATGGCCATAACCCTTCAGCACGTTACTGACATTTCTCAGGAAATCTTCATTGTTGCTTCTACGATTCAAACTCTAGAGCGTTCAAACAGTTGATTTTCCATGTAACTTCTTCCTTGACAAGGAGGTGCGTATCTTTCAAAACACACTAAGGGGTGAACTTCAGGATACTGCAGATGAATCGCCTGGCAGCGCAGAGAGAAGCTGACAACTCTCCAGGGTAGATGGAAGAGCAGAGCGCGAGTGCAAAGGACTTGAGGAGGAAAAAGGCATTATGCAGGTGGCAACACACATCATTTCAAACCGGCTGACTACTGCTGGTCCCTCTTGCCCTCGGCTTGTGGGAAATGCAGTAGTTATTTTGAGTAACACACAAATGTAGCACTTTGAATGCAAACCCTCGGGCTAGGCAAGGGCAGAAGATTGGTGAATTGGAAATTGATTCATGGGGAAACGATCCTAAGGAAACAACGTTAAAACCAAACGAAGCACAGGGGAGTCGGGAGATGATTTGAGGAGAACTATATGCCCCTTCCGAGGCGTTTCTCTGAGGGACTGGGGGTGCAGGGAATAGTGCCCAGTAATAGATGGAAAACATTATAACAGCCAAATACCAGTGACCTCAGGGTTCTTCTGGACATGCCTCGTTTTAGGATTCGGGTTTAAAAAGAAAGAAAACCGAAGGGATAAAGGGCAGCGCGGCCACCAGAAGGGCACTCCAGCCATTCAGGGCAGGCGGCCGGGGCGCAAGGCGGCAGAGCCCGCCGC
>VZSG01000343.1:559174-580564 GCA_013398315.1 Nothoprocta pentlandii | reverse complement strand
CTGCCCGCGGGAACCAGCCCTGCAGCGGCGAAACGGCGGCGAGGCGACGGCCCCCGAGGGCAGGAACGGCCGGCGTTTTCAGGGGAAACGTTCGGCGGAGGTGTTGGGTTTGAGGAAGCGCTTGGCTTCCTGTCAGGAGCAGCACAGGCGCCCGAGGGAAACGGCGCGAGCGGCGCGGGGGGGGAGAGGAGCGAGGCTCGCGAGAAACGCCCCGGGAACCAGCAACCCCCGCGCCTCCCGCGCGCGGACCGTTTAAACCGAGCCTCTACACTCACAGCCCACCCTTTGCACAAGTGTTTTGTTTTATTATTATTATTTCACAATCCTGTACGGTTTTTCTGTCACCGTTTCACGTTTTATGTCACAAATGCACAGGCAGATGCATGGGCGTAGCTGAGCCTTTTTCCTTTCCCTCTTAATGTATATATAAATAATGTAACGGCCGCAGCTCGAGCTGCATCTCGAAATACTGTCAAGCCCCCGTGAGGCCATGTCGGGGTTACTGTAGCCTGTGTGACTTGAACTCCGCTCGTTGCTGTGCTGTCTTTGCAATCCCCATTTCACCGCCCGCCTAACTTTCCTTCTCTGCACCTGCACATTCAGTACATACAAAGGAGACAGAACTGTCATCTTGTGTATTAAGCATATACATAAACCGGCTTTGTGTATTTATTAATAAAACCAATTTTTTTTTACCCATGAATGTACACAAAACGGACAAGCAAACATCTAACTGGTTGCTAGCAACTTTCCCCATCGCAGGTCCTAGCCCAGAACCAATGTGAAATCATTCAAACTACTTCAAGCATCTTTCTCTTTCAATGAATAAAGATTTTTTTTTTTTTTTTTTTTTTTTTGTTTGTTTTTGTTTTTTTGGCCTCAAAATTTTCAGGTTTTAAAGTTTCTGGCTCTGCATTGCATATGCTACAAAAGACAAGTCCTGACAAAAGACTATTTGAGCCAGTGGTAGAAGCTCCATGGGCAGATTTGCTTGTTATGGAAACAAAGGAAACATGGAAACAGAGGAGCACATCCAAAATACAACCCAGACACCCGCCTAAGCACAGTTCTAATGAACTAAGAACAGCGTTTTAGAATCCTTAATGTCTGCCAACCTCTACTGTGTCTTATGTGCTGGTACTACTACAGTTTCTCCTCTGAACATAGAAAAATTTTAACCAAACTAGTTTGAAAAGTAATCTTAAAATAATTTTTTTTTCTGTTTTTTTTTTGTTTTTTTGGTAAATGCTGATTTTTTAACTTACTCTCAGCTTCTTCCTCACAGACTAAGTAACAGAAGCCTTTCAATTTTTATCTCCTTCTCTCAACCCTTTCTGAGATCAAATAAATCTGGTATATTATATTCCAAAGTGCTGCTCTTGCAGAAATCTTTGTTTAGAATAGAACGGCTGCATGTTATGACAGCCTGCCATTCTAGTACGATGACAAAGACCTGGAAAATAAACAGTTCTTATTAGTATGATGGCTCCCTGTTACTGTGTGTTTTTGAAGCCAAATATTTCCAACGTGCAAAAATTCTGTCTACTTATTTTATGCAGTGACTTACAATACCTGCTTCTCTTTCAACTTAAAGAAATACTTCAAATATTCAGAGATTTTGTGCTTTGCTGATTGTACAAGAAAAAGAGTTACAGAAAAAGAGAACAGTTGCATCATTTTAACAGCAAACTGATTTCTTTTATAAATTACCTATAAAGAACATTTTTTCCTTACTGACTAAAATTTCTTCTCAAATAAGTGATGTAAGATTATTGATGTTATCTAACAAGAACAATGTATCAAAAACTTTGCTCCTTTAGAGTCTGTAATATATAATATACATAAATCAATGTCCTTGTTTTGAAATAAAAATATGCTACAGGGAAAAAAATGGATTGTAACAGATAGGACATCTGTCTATATAATATAATACATGATAAATGTTCTAGTGATTAAGGAATCTCTGTGCAGATAAATGGATAGTCCCATTGCTCGTAGTAAGGTTGTGGCTATGGGGTTATGGAGATGCCCCAGCAAACAGGGTAGAGTTTGTTCATCTTGTATTGCAGCAATTGTATCACGTCACCGTAATCACCAGCCACACTTGATTTGAAGTTTGTGGAACAGCTAATCAAAACCCACTACCGGATTATTCATTGCTAAAATTCTTGATGGAAGTTTTTTTTAGTTTCTTTATCATCTTTATCAATGATCTTCTGTCTTTTCGGCTTTCTGTCTCCTGTATTTCTGATCAATTTCTGTAATAAGTTATATAATAATAGTATAATACTATAATAATAATAAGTTATATAATAATACTATGCTATATAATAATTATAGGTTACTAAATATAACCTCTACAAAAATATATACCCTGTTAATAGATCAGTGTTCTTGGTACTCATAACGAAATTTTCAATATTTTGTCTTTAAAGCTCTATTTTGAATGCTTTTATTTTAAATGTGTGGCACTTGTCTATATCAGTTAATACAAAGCAGGTTTAACAAGGTTCTACACAAACGGTCCTTAGAGAATCCAGAGGGTCAATGGCAGAAGGAGTAAATCCATACATGGATCTATAACTGATGAGGACAAGAAAGAAAAAAATACATATATGTTACACGGGGAGGGCTGTTATCAGCAGACTGTTACAGGAATCCATCTTGGCCATCTTGTTTAACATATTTGTGAATGATCTAAAAAAGAGGCTTGACAGAAATGACAAAATAATCTCCCGTTGCCAGGTATTGTGAGCTAAAAACTAACATGAAGTGCAAAGAGTTACAGAAGAATCTCCAAGTGGCTGACTATGCACCAGCAGATGGCAATTCTGCGTTGAAGACCGTAAAGAAGAAATCATGGAAAAACAATATAACTATACATGTGGTAGCTATTACCAGTAAAGATTTCAAAACAGTCAAAAGATGAAACAATATTGGGAGTTATTAGGAAAGGAATAAAGAATAAGGGAAACAACATTGTCATGCCCCTATAAATCAAATCCATGCTGCTCCTTTGGACTGAACTATTCCTTCCACTTCTAAAATGACGCATAAAAAAAGGTACCAGAAAGAGAAGAAAAACATGACCAGAGATTTAGAAAATCGCTACAGATAGATACTAGATACACTGTCACTTTTCAGCTTAGAAAAGAGACTTTTTATGAAGGGAATTGAGTTCTGTAACCTCATCAGTAGCCTGAAGTTGGACTAGAAAGCAGCTGTGCATTTTCTTCTCATAGCAAGAGCTATCAGTCAGAAGTTTTAAGACAGAGAAAAGCAAGTAATAATACAAATACAGTGGAATTCACTGCCTAAAGCTATAGAGGAGTCCAAAAAATATAAATAGTTTCGTAAGAAATTAGACAAATTCGTAAAGAATTGTTCCTGCAACAATTGTTAGCAATAACTTGCTTCTAACTTCCCAATATCGGTCCATATTTCTTGATAAGACAAATTAAATAAAGAATTAACTTAAAAAAAAATTGCTTACTAGTATAGAAAAATAATCAGGAAGACTCTAGTGAGTCCACTAGGGAGTATAGAAAAGAAAGAGAGAAAGAGGCTTTAGGATTTGCTTACACTGTCTGAACAGCCAGATTGTCAAATGAGACAACCCCTGCAGCCGAATGGGTCCCTTCTCTTTTCATGTAAGTTTTATAATCTTTAAACTTCTCATGTAAGGCTTATAATGACATCAGCAGCAGAATTTCTATGAATAAAAACAAAATAAGTTGTCAGAATCTGGTCTTTTGACTTAGTTGAGAACAGGATCAGACCCTTATGTTATTGAAATGAGAGAATACTTGTAGCTCATCTAGCACATTACCATTTAAAGGGACTTTTACAAGTTTAAATAAAAAGTACTTTTTTTATATAAGCTAAACGTTTATTTACCTGCAATTCAGAGACAAAACCGTTCAGTCATTGCTGGATTAGAGCATGGGGAGAGATGGAAGATCTTTATTCAGATTCTTACCTGCAGTCAGTTAAATAGGACGTGGTTCAGTGATAAAGTATTGATAGGGACTACTTCACAGCAAGGCTGGATATAAGATCTGATAGTAAGTTATGCAAAAGTGGAAACTGCAGCTGGTTTGTGTTTCATCCTTGTCTTTAGTTCTTGCTGTAGGGTGGATTTTCTTTGGACTGAATTATCATAATTGAAAGATGCTCCATTACAGTTATAATAATGGTCAAACTAAGACTTCAAGAATTTGTATTCATTTGCATTCCAAATTCTCTTGTGTTCTCCCTTCCAAAATCTTTGTCAAAATGGAAAGAGAAATTACTAATCCTACTCTGTAAATAAAGATAAGAAAGCCTTGCAGCATATTGCAAATGACATCAATGTGCAGAAAGGCTAAAGCACTGAAGACTTCTGTCCTGAGCATCAGTGGCCGCAGACTGTCCTTTCATAACGCTGCCCTCAGTACTTGCTAGCAGGACTGCTAGCTGGACATCTTTTTATTTTGATTCCTTTGGTGGTTAAAATAACACAGATGAGGCAGAACGACAGCAGTCAGCCAGCTAGAAAAGTTTTGGCAAGGAGTAAATACATGGGGTGTTCATCAGCTCTGTGCTGAGACATCTGCAACCTTCCCGTCGCCTCGGGCTGCCCGGGCTCGGGGCCAGCTTGGCCACAGCTGCTGGGCCAGAGCGGGCCAAGAAGGGCTGCAAGGAGGAGTGAGGGCCTTGGCTCAGGAGCTGCTGTTGGAGCATGGGGTTCAGTCCTGGCCAGAGCTGCACTGCTGTCTTACTAGGGCTTGGCAGCAGAAAAGACACCTGAAAGACTCCTGGGCAGCAGCTTTCAGCACCAGCAGCATCCAGAGGCCGACTGGTGGTAACTCCAAGCAGCCTTGAGCCTCTTGGGAGGCAGACTCACAGAGTCCCCATATCAGGCTCCTCCTTGCCTTTCCCCTGCAGCTCAGCAAGGTGTAGAGCAAAGACTTAATCCCCACAGTCTGCCCCCAGCGTCTTTCTTCTTTTACTTCATATATGAAACACTGGCTATCCAGCCATATCCGTTTCTTGTTCCAGTCTTCAAAAACGGCAAGAAGGAGGACTTAGGAAACTACAGGCCAGTTGGCCTCACCTCTGTCCCTGCCTACTGATGGAGCATTCATCCTGGTTGTGATCTCTAAACACATGGAGAACAAGAAGGTGATAAGGAACAGCCAGCATGGATTCACCACGGGGACATCATGCTTAACCAATCTGACAGCCTTCTATGATGGAATGACTGGCTGGGTAGAGGAGTGGTAGATGTTGTCTACCTTGACGTCATGCAAGACTTCTGACACTGTCTCCCATACCATCCTCATAGAGAAGCTCAGAAAGTGTGAATTAGATTAGTGGACTTTAAAGCAGATTGAGAGGCAGCTGAATGGCAGAGCTCAGAGGGTTGTGATCAGTGGTGCAGTCTAGTTGGAGGCCTGTAGCTAGTGGTGTTCCCAAGGGGTCAGTACTGGGTCCAATCCAGTTCAGTTTATTCATCGGTGACCTGCATGTAGGAACAGAGTCCACCCTCAGAAAGTGTGCAGATGATACAAACTGGCTGTAGTGGCTGATACATCCAGGGGCGCTGCTACCCATCAGAGGCAGCTGGTCAGGCTGAAGAGGTGGACGGAGAAAAACCTCATGAAATTCAGCAGAGATGAGTGCAGGGTCCTGCACTTAAGGAGGAATAATCCCAGGCATGAGTAGAGGCTGGAGACTGGCCAACAGAGGAAAGCAGCTCTGCAGAGAAGGACCTCAGCATCCCAGTGGACTACAGATTGACCATGAGCCAGCACTGTGGTCTGTTGCCAGGAAGGCCAGTAGTCTCCTGGGCTATATTAGGCAGAGCTTTGCCAGCAGGTTGAGGGAGGTGATTCCCCTGCTCTGCTCAGCCCCAGTGAGGCCACATTTTCAGTACTGTGTCCACTTGTGGGCTCCCCAGTACCAAAGGGACATAGATGTACTGGAGAGAGTCAGTGTAGGGCTGTGAATATGGTCGGGAACCGGGACATCTCTTACATAAAGAGCTGGGCCTCTTTAACCTAGAGAAGAGAAGGCTGAGCAAAGAGATGGCTTATCAATTTACACAAATATTTGAAGGGAGGATGTCAAGGGCCTTATAAGTAGTGGCCTCTGTTGAACAGGATGCAACAGCCACAAACTGAAGCACAGGAAGTTTGCCTGAACATGAGGAAAAACTTCTTGCCTGTGAGGGTGGCAGAGCCCTGGAACAGGCTGCCCAGAGCGATTGTAGAGTCTTCTTCTCTGGAGATCTTCAAAACCTGATTAAATGTGGTCCTATGCAACGTGCTCTTGTGCAGGAGGGCTGGACTAGATGATCTCCAAAGGTCCCTTCCAACCTCAACAGTACTGCCATGTTCATTTAAGTTTTGATACAACAGTCTCTCTGGTCAGAAAAGGGTTTTTTATTTATTACTGAGGCACAGTTAAACCAATGCAGTGCAGTTAAACCAATGATACTTTTTTAAAGGCTCATGAATGCCAATTAAAAAAGAAAGATCTGCTATTAATTTTTTGTTTTCCTCAGAAAAGATCAAGAGTTTGATTTGTTTGCATAAATCACACTATCCTACATGTATTTCACTCCCTGAGGTGCTATGGTTTCATATAAAACTGCAGGTTCTTGGGTTCTTTATTAATAGGTGAAATTCACTTTCTCATAGGATTGGGAATCATAATGCATGAGCAAAGAAGAAAAAACAGGAAATGGAAGGAACGTTGTATTTGCATGTTCTATGTCCTTCATTAATAATGACCAGAATGTAAGCGCCTGAAAGCATTTTTGTATTCCAGGCAGATGATTGAAATTAGATGAGGGCTCATTAAGAAACATGATGTTGATTATACTGTACTGTGCTTCTTCCTCCAAAGAGATTTATTTCAGTAAAACTTGTTTCTTGCACACATTTTTTTTGTAGGTTTGCAAGAAACAGAACCTCTTGTCACACAAACACCACACACACACAAACAGAAAAAAAATACACCTTCTGTATCTTCTCACATTTTACAATGAAGACATCGGTTATTAACTCAAACTAATATCTATGTACACAACAGACTGCCAAAATCTCCAAACTAATAGATCCATTAAGGATGTCCCTATAATCCTGATGAGATGTTCTAAGCCTATAGCTATGTCTCTAGACAATACATTTCATTGCAGATGTGAAGTGTTTCCTTGCAGGCTATGGCTGTCCCTGAAGAACAAGCTGCACTCTCTATTATTGGTAACTCGGAAGTTAATGTTAATTGCACTGTTTTCATTCAAGAATTGTCGTGTTTTAGCCTTGTATTTTTATTGGGAAACACAAGAAGCTATATATAAAATGTTAAAAGAAGTTTAATTTATTCATCCTTTGCACATGGAAATGCATGGTTGACTATAGGTTGCAATTATTAGTCTGGGCTATTAATCAGTGCAAGTCATTACAATGTGCTGATCTTTTTACAGGTTCATGCTATGCTCGACTCATCTGCAGGCTTTATCTACTAAAGTGCTGAGGCTGCTCTCCCTTTCCCCCTACTCCAGCTCCTTCACTCGCATTAGCAATCACATGCCAGCCTGGTTATTTGGAGCAGTTCGTGGATCCCCTCAGGAAACGCATCCACTCTCTGCTGGATAAGGTTCTGGATCATCACACAGCCTCTGACTGCAGCAGTGGGACCATGGGCAACTGGCAGAGCTGTCACGGCAGCCCATGGTTAGCTCAGATGGGCTGTAGAGCATAGCTCCTCAGGGATGTCCTGAGTGAAGGGGACTGGTCGCTCCCTCTCTTTGATACCACAAAATCCATCTCCTCAGCTCACACCAGTGAATGGTCCTGTAAGTGGTTTAAGCCTTAAACCTTAAGTGGTTTAACTGTATCTGAAGCTGCCAGTCTTTCAGAAGTGTGGTACCAAAGAAGACAGCCAAAGGATCAGTTGCAGCCAATGCAGATGACCAGAGGCTCTTGGCCTTCCCAGCCCCAGGAATTTAAAACACAGGAGTGAAAAACCAGAAATCACCCACAAACTGAGAGTTTGTTGTTTCAAGAGGGTTTCCTCTGGGAAAATGAACTGCATTTTTTTGGCCGTTTCCCGACATTTGAACCTACCGCTCTCCCCACAGAGTGTGTGCATGGGGCAGTTGCCAGCTGTAGCTGCTCCAGCAATCTTCTACCTCCTCTTGCTGACCTCCTGTCAGTCACAAACATCTGCTGCAACATCCCACTTGCCCTGGACCTTCGGCAAGGTCCCAGAGCTGTGCTGGGCTCCTTTGCCTTCTGCAGTTGCCAACTCAGCCTTTGCCAACCTCTTCCAGGAGTGCCAGCTTCACAGAATCACACAGAATGCTCAAGGTTGGAAGGGACCTCTAGAGATCATCCAGTCCAAGCCCCTGCTCCAGCAGGGACACCCAGAGCACGGGGCACAGGGCGGCATCCAGGCGGCTTGGGAAGATCTCCAGAGAAGGAGACTCCACAGCCTCCCTGGGCAGCCTGTGCCAGGGCTCCGGCACCCTCACAGGGAAGAAGTTCCTCCTCACCTTTCTCAGCTTCCTAGGGACAGTGGTGCACTCTTTTACCTGCACCCATATTGGATGCTGAGCTGAATAACCTGAAGTGGGTTCTTATCATGTGAAGTACAGATTTTGCTGGTGTTTCTGGGCGGAGCACTGGTATTTCTGTGTGCTCAGAAGTAAATTTGCAGGGGGAGACAAGGGCTATGTGTCCATATTATTGCTTTCTGGTCATGCAGTAGAGATGCAGACCTGCAGAAGGTTCCCATCCCCCTAGTACCAGCAGGATTTGCCTCAGCACTGCAACTGCTTGTAGAAGTGGCCAGAGGGAAAGCCCAAACAAAACATCTAGGCAGGCTTATATTCATTTTCTGATGAGGTTTATGTAAGAAATATACAATTTAGGCCCATAACCTGCTACCAAGAGTTATCTATACTGACTATATCTTCTGAATGCATCAAGAAATACAAAGATGATCCGGCTAAATGCCTCATGCACAGGCTGACTTGGGCTGAACGCATATTTTTGCCCTATGTAGTGTACAGAACTCACCAAATGTCTTCCTAGATCAGGTTCCAGTTTCTTATTTTAATACTGCGATTGCATCTCCTTGCAGTTCTGTTCATTCTCCTTCTTGCAACTCCAATGACATTGTCCTCCTGAACTCCAAATCCAAGTCATGGCTTTCTCTTGCCTTCTCTTGAGAAGTAGTCCAGGGCTTGAAGTGCTTAACCTGCCCCATCCAGTCATTGTGACCTGCTGGTGTTATGTGCACACAGGGGCTCAGGCAAAGCACACCGATATCAGCAGAAAGATTCTCATCAGCTTTACTGAGCTCCCCATCTGCTTTTTGTGTCTGCTTTTCGTGTCTGCTTTTTGTTCTGATTTCAAAAACAAATCATTTTGAAATGATCTTCATGGGTTTTCTTGCCTGGATCAGACCCAGCGACGCCTCACCCCTTTCAGCAACTCTTGTGTTTTTTCTGCCATCTGGTGGTTAAAAATGATACTCAGCTCCATACCAGAAGAGATCCAGTCTCTTATTAGATACGATCAGATAAATTACAGACTGACCCACAATGTCTGTGCTTGGTTTCATGGACAAAGGAGGAACTTTAGGAAAACTTTGCTTGGGCAAGGAGGGCTCCATAATGGTAGGTAAATGTTAAATATTTCTTTAAGTATCTAGTACCTAAACTCTGTAGTCACAAACATGAGCTACATTGCACAAACACTGAACAAGCAGCTCAATCTGGACAAAGCAAATAAATTCCTTCTATTCCAAAGGCTGCCTCAAGACAGGTCAGAGATGGCTCAGGCCTTGTCTAATTCCTGCTAGTTGGCCCAAGCTCTTTGTGGCAGAAATAGCCGGCATGGAGCAGCACCTCAGAGCTGTGCCCCACAAATGAGTTAGGATATAGAGCAAGCTCATCAGCCTCGTGCTGCACATAGAGTCATGATGTGGTGGGGCAGCCATTTGCTCTGGACCTGTTCAGTGGAGAAATGGTGAATCACGTTTACATGCATATGGCAAAAGAACCAAAACAGCAAAAACAACAACAAAAAACAGTGTGGGTTCCTGTAGCTAAACAGTAGTGTCATCACTGAGTGGCTGCCATCTGGTCCCAGTCAAGAAGAGGAGCTGATCTACACCACTAACTTCTGGCCTGCTGCAGGGTATAAGAACGTAGTCATTAATCTCACATCCCTCGCCCCATATCACAGCTGAGGTGCAAGATGCCAGTGCAGAAGCCCGTTATTCTCTCTCTCCCCCCTCATTTCCATGCTCAGTTTCTCATGTGTCTCCTCCATTCAGCACTCATCCAGACCTTGCCAACATAACATATTGACAGCTCTAACCTTGGTAGACTCCTGAAGCAGAACTGTCCCTCTGCTCCCATCCCACATTTGGGGAAAGATTTCAGTACAAATGTGCTCAATAATGCCAATGTGGTTATGTGGTTATCAGCCTGATCTAAGGCACCCTATTGGAGTAAAGTACCAGCCTGAAGGAGCTGCACCAATTTAATTAACCTTTATTTGAAGCATCTTTGTAAGGTAAGACCTTTAGGAAATAGGACTCCCATTAAAGTAGAAGACATTTCCAATTTTTACTACCAGGGAAACACAGCAGGGCATCAGGAACACTGTTTTAAAAAACCTAAGTTTATCAGAATTGAATGAAATATTTTTCTCAGCTGTAAGGAATGAATATTTAATTTCGAGTAAAAAAGTCCTTAATGGTCTATGATGGAAAGAAGCTCTGCCAGGAACATAAATTGCAGTCAGCTAAATCCAAAAGGAGGAGGACAAACACGGATTTCACACAAGCAGACAGCTGAGACATCAGTGTAATCCCATGAGGGTTTTATGCACCGCTAAGAGCAGAAGCTCAAATGAGAGGTTGCAACAGTGAATAGACAGACTGTCAGCGTATTGTCCTGCTCTATTTCTCTCCCAGCTCCCCAAATTTTTTGTTTTTTATAGCTACACTGTTTCCTCAGCTCCAATTTTTATTTCCTCCACACACACACCTCCAAAATACAGCAATGTTGCTACCCAAAGCAGAGCCACTTTCACCCTAGCAGCCTCCTTACAGCTCTTTTAGAAGTTCTTAGGCCCATTTCAGCATTCATTGCACACCAGCATTTTCCTTCCAGCATTTCTCCTGTCAAAAGCAAGATTATTTGCTTAGGTTCTGCACTAATTAGGATTCCTTTGAGAGGTATCCAGTGGCAGCTGTAGCACTGCTTAAGGAAGTCAAATCGACGTTTGATATGTCAGTACAGAGCCCACAGTACCAGTTAGTTGCTGCAATCCATGCAATTTGCCAGATAGCTTTGCTTCTGCGGCTCATCAAAAACAACCCTTTACAGAGGGTCGCTGGTGATTTGGCTCTGCCTAGTTGAGCTGCTACGCATGGCAGCAGCTATGAAGGTTACAAAATTAAGAGCAGAACCAGTTTGTGCCCCATGACCCACCTCTCTTCCTGGGGCGCTGAAACCCTCCTGCACGAGACCATCCCTGTCCCTGAGCTCCCCAAACTCATGAAGCCAATAGGCCAATCTTCCTTCCTGCCAAGACAAGGCGTTCTCATCCTCTGCCCATTTTCTTCCCCCAAGAGTCACTCTGACCAGGATGCTGCTGAGAGCTGTCAAGTGACTGGGGAGGTGCCCACTGAGGTCACTGATCTTCATGTCACCCTCTTAAAATGCACTGGTGACTTGAGAGGATGAAGACACAGGATCTGCTTTGCTCATCTTCCTCCGCTAAGCGCAGTCACATCAGCTGTTAAAGGGCAGGGACTTGCCTTGTTATGCACCTGTGGGCATTACATAGATATGCAGGGCACTAGATATCCAAATTAAGTATGAAGATGTAATAAAGGTAGGATTACCTTTGAGGTGGTACCCCAAACCACCTTGTTGAGCATAGTGTCAGAAGTTGAGGCCTTTGACAATTTATCTCTTCTTTACCCTTTAAATCTCCAATTTTACTCTTTTTTATCAGTATTCTAATTTCCACAGGATGGTCAGTGACACCATGCTAAATCACTGAGTCAAAGTATGAATGAAAAACACCAGATTGATTCATAGTGCAGCAGTGTTTAACAGTGACCTGCAAGTATTTCCAGGAAATTAATAACAGATTTTATTTTAAAGCTTTGTACAGAGGTTAGCCCAGCTTCTTGCAAAACTAGCAGTTCTATCCCTTAGTAGTCTAGTAGTTTACATAATAGTATGCAACAAAAAGCACTGACAAGTTTAGAGGTCAAGCGTACCTCCTGAATCCTAAAACTATTTAATTCCAGTCTAAAGACCTTCACATTGCTTCTAAACCACAATGACAACCAGACCTGACCAAGTTTTTATAAGGTTCTTTTATATACTTTTTAACATGAATTTTTGCATGTGAAGGTGCACAGATTCTGTTTTAATTACAATACATCAATTCATGCTGAAAGTGAGAGAGAACCTGGTCACATATGATGCTGCTTCTACATGACCTTAGGAGTCTGAAGAGCTGGTAGAGCAGTTAGTTCGTTTGCTTCTTGCTGGAAAACACCTCCTTCTCCTTTTCTCTTTATAGCATTGGTGGTTTTCTATTCATAAACCATATCAATCCACATGGCAAACAAGGTAGGGGGTTCACTAAAATGACCACTTTTAAGAGCTTACCAAATAAAGACTAGACATGTGCCCTGTATATGAACTGAAAAAAAAAAGTGATCAGATGATTCATAAGCATTTCACTTATTACAGAAGATGCTCTCCTTTGAAGAGATGCAGAAGAAGATGCAGACAGAAGATGCTCTCCTTTGAGGTACAGGTAAGAGACAGGTTTTCTTGGTTAACTTAGGAGGCAAAGATAAGGCTGGCTTAGGAGCTCAGCCAACAGGCCTGGCTGCTCAGCCACAAGCAGAGCAAACCCTCAGTTCCTCCAGGGGTGCCTGTGAGGGACGTGTCCTGGTTCTCCATCTCCTTAGGCTACACAGTCATAGGCTCATGAAGGCGCACTAGGGCACAGTAGCAGGGACACGGAAACTCCAAAAATGTACTGGGAGACACGATCCCTGGTCCTGGCTGCCCAGCACTGACCTGGCTGAGCATCACCTCAGGGTTGGGGGGCACCAGCACCACGAGTTGGGGGAGAGACTCCCTCCATCACCTCACACAGCAAGGAGCAGTACGGGCCTCATAGGGGCGCAGGGAAGAGCATGGCAGGATTGTACAAGACTTTTAATGGGATGTCTGGAGGAGGAACCAAGAACAGGCAGTGGGAGGGAACACAACGGTTTGGAGAGGAACAAATGTGGGATAACAGAAGAATAAGGGAATAAAAGGAGTGCTTGCGTATAAATAAACTGCTGGTTAGCACCTGGCCTGGCCCTGGCCCACATGTGATGAGTTCAGTCTGTCCTGTTTCATTATATCCCATTTTAACTATTTTCCTCTATTCTACAGGGAGGTCTAAGTGACAGCCACAGGAGTGGGATCCAAAAGTGAGAGGACCACACAGCACCTCGGCGGGAGAGGCTGCAACATGGGCGTAGTGTTGGGCTGTGTGGGTCGGTGACCACTGTTCGGCTGTGTGACCGCTTGCAAATATCCCTGTGGGCAATAGAGGGTTAGGAGCTGGTCATTTAGGCCCATTTTTTTGTGGCCGTTCATCTGGTATCTATGGAGGATGTAGGCCTCCATAGGCCTCCGTAGGCCTCCAAGAAATATCAGAGGTCCCCTTGAAGGCCAGAAGTGACCTAAACTTGCTGTCATACACAGCGATACATCATACCCTTTCTTCTCACAAAGAAAACTCGCTAGTCCCTGTACGTTGTTACAGTGAATTTTATTGCTGTTGCTATTAATGGGCACATAAAATATTACGTGATGCTTTGCATGTCCCGGTTCTTGCCATGTGGAACACAGGCAGCATTCTGAGCTGAGAGATCCCAGAGCTTTGCTCCCGATATTCAGAAGGAAGCACAACGAATTTTCAAAGCATGTGACCTGCACCTTTCAAGTAACAGTGGGACTACAGGGCTCGTGCAGACAGCTGGGCTTCAATTACTATTTACTGGCAACTCCACCTCTTTCATGATTAAAAAAAAAATGAAACACATTATAAAAATACATCTTTTCACAGGGTTTAACAGTGCTGAGTGCAAATTCAGTACTTTAAAGCTTTGGCATTTTAGCTTGAGGTCCATTTTAAAAGTGCAAATTCTGCTGCAGTTTCTTCAGGGCACCATGTTCTGTACAAAACAGACTTTCCCTTTTCCCTTTGCTTCCCAAGAGAGGCTGCATTTTAAGTTAAAAAAGGTAGAACAGTTTCTCTCCCAAAAGAGAGTTTATGCAGAGGTCATTGCCGATACCCCAGTTCCTCTTACTGCAAAGCCAGTTAATGGGATACCAGTTTCCAACACTCCTTGAATACACGTTTTACATCCGAGAGACAGCTTCTACTTCCTTTTCAAGGTCGTTCTCCTTTTTGGCTTGTTTCTTCTCATCCTCATCAAGCTGGGCTTCAATCTCGTTCGGATCAACGTAAGTGTAAAAATAAGCCATGATGGCAAAAATGATGCAAACCACCAACAGCAAGGCAGCAAATAGCACATATTCTGCCCACTAAAGAAAAAAAAAAAAAAAAAGAGTTAAAATGTGAACACACTCAAATACTGTATAACTTAAAAATGGACTAAGTATGAGACTGAAAAGCAAGAAAAGTCCTGTGAACGCTGAGGAGCTCTACAGAGCTCTTTTTCTGGAAGTGGGGGAGCGGTACTGAAAGATGAAAGAAGAACCTCAACTTCTCCTTCCAGAGTAAGATAATTTTATGGGTATAAGTATAATCTTATGAGTTTAAGTTGAAACCCAGGCAGTTCCATCTCCATGTGAGGAGGAACTTCTTTCCTGTGAGGGTGCCAGAGCCCTGGCACAGGCTGCCCAGGGAGGCTGTGGACTCTCCTTCTCTGGAGATCTTCTCAACCCACCTGGATGCCGCCCTGTGCCCCGTGCTCTGGGTGTCCCTGCTGGAGCAGGGGGTTGGACTGGATGATCTCTAGGGGCACCTTCCAACCTCAACCATTCTGGGATTCTGTGAATCTCATTTTAAACCAGGTAGGCAGCAATCCTCCTACTAATGCAGTAGCAAATGGTTTTTTTTTATCATCAGTAAAGCTGAGCATATGGTGAGACTAGAAACTCTAGTTTCAAAGAGCTCTGTCCATCTGAAAAGGTTTAACTGCTCTGTTTTATGCTCTTGATGATTAATCTTGCAGGTGTCAGGGACTCCAGACCTATTTCAAAGATGGGCTCTTTTATCTCTCAAGTATCACCCCTTTTGATTCATTAAGAAGTGTCTAAGGAAATCTTGTCCAAGTCTTATAGAGAGGGAGAACCATGGTTTTCATATGCTGAGGTGTGAGGTTTGAAACCAGTGCAGACAGCAGAAAGAAGGGACTGTCAAGGCTGAGGGACATGGGTGAAGCTTCATTGGTGGGAAAAACTTTAGCAAGGCTTTAACCCTGTGTATTTAGGCTGAAGTTCTGTTTTTTGAGCCTTCCCACACCACAGGGAACAATCTATTACAGAGATGCCAGAAACTACTGCTTTCAAGAGAAGCCACCAGACCAGGCAAGAGTCAGGAAGGACAAGCAATAGACAAAGGGGTAGGAACTCTTGGTGAAGATGCATTTTATATATTTTTTTTTTTTGGTAGAGGTGGACAGAAATGCAAAGAAGCAGCCCAGCAGCCTCTTAAGAAGAAGCTCCAAATGTCAAGTTCCCCGCCCGTTGTCACAACCTGCAGCACTAGTTTTCATCGATATAGTTCATTCAGGTTCATAAGCTGACTTTATTTACGTGCTCCAATGGAGTGCTCCAGTCTAACGCTAGCTCTACAACCTGACTGGTTCTAGCTCATGTGTTAATCTCTCACATACACCAACTATAAATACAAAGCCCCCTGTAGCAGCAGGTGCTCAGAAGCTGTGGTATTGAGGCTGATCAGTGAGGACTCTCCTCTGCCTGCTAACACAGCAAGCAGCACGCTCACTGCCCCCAGGCTTACCTGCTCACTGAGTTTGGATGCTCCAGCCACTATTAGGACAATTATGTTACCAACAGCCACTGTTAGCAGCCATCCTGCTTGCAGCACTGACTTCATGTTAGATGGGGCCTATGGAAAGAAGGTACATTGGGTTTCCAGGGGTAAAATATTGTTTACATTGTGCAGCTCATATGCACAATGAACCAACGTGCACATTTTACACCTCACAGTGCACACTCAGGGGAGAAATCTGAGTGCACTGTAGTGGGGCAAACATCTTCCAATGATCCAACCATTCCTGTATATAGACTCAGGAGTGAGAGACACACACAACTAATGAGACAGCCTGGAAAGTGAGAAGAAAAAGGTATTAAAAGTACATAATTAGATTTCTGCAAAAGATCACATGGGAAGAAAACAGAATTAAACTAGCACAATCTTAATATGGAGATAAAATGAACAAGTACTAGCACCTTCCATATATTGGCCCTCCCATTTGTTTTTACAGCAGTAGTATGGTTCCACTTGTTTTCTGTTGAAAGCCACTTGTGTGAGAAGGTGCCTTGGACCTTCTTTGTGGCCAAGTCTTCAAATGGTTCCATGTAAGTCAACATAGCTCCTCAGAAGGCACCAAGAATGCCGGTGAACAAGGCCAATTTGTGCCAGCCTACAGTCTTGCTGGGGGGTCTAAAGAGCACCGTAGTTCAAAGTAGTAACACAGAATCATCACAGGAAGAACAAGAAATCACAAAAAATAGTTTCATTTGTAGAAGATTAAATCAGTGTTCTTAATGCAATGAGAGCTTCAAAGAGCAAAGCCTACCTGTGAGTATGAAAACTCCAATCCAGTGACAGAGAAAACAACTTCAGCACATGTCAGAATAAAATACTGGGGGATTTGCCAAGCCATGTGGACTGTGTTGGGTGGAATATCTTCGACATATGTGGTGTTTAATAAGTTTCCAGAACACTGTAGCAGTGATTATTCAAATAGCACATTAGAAAGTGATAAAAATTCTGTACTCTAAAGGTATTCTAAGCAGTTTTATATCATTTATATAATCATATATAAAACAATGCTAGGAGAGTAAAATATTATCAATACTGTGTGTAAACACTACATACTGAGTTATAAAGTACCAATGACTTAGTAGCAGAATTCATACAAATCCTCAGTGTCTAGAAGGACTAAAGATTTAAAGCCATCAGTTATGAGATCTTACAATTATCATTACCATAAGCCATCATTTTTGTATAATTAAAGATGTTTTTGTTTTCAATTTTATAGATATGAGAGAATTTTCATATTTCTTATCAAGGGCAAGAGGGATAGCTGTACAACAGTCAAGTTGTATTCACAACTTAACCACAGAAAATACCACCATGAAAGTAATTCTGTACTTTCAACTGCATTGGCAACTCACCCCATTAATTACAATCGTATAGGCACTGCCAAATCCAAACGTCATTGAGGAAACTTCACAAGAAAATGAGCTTGCACTCGCAGTAATAGTTTTACTGAAAAAAAAAAACAGGTTCAGCTTCAGCCCGCAGGTATAAAACATGTGTGTGCATTATATAAAACTGCTTGTCCTCTTCCCAAGGACAAGTATGTCTATGTCTTTAAGCACTGGGATTAAAGTAAGGAAATGCTCACCTTCCTCTTGAGAAGGCCTCATAATTACTGGCAGACAGAGATGTCAGGGGTCCAAAGTGAGTGCCAGCCATACTGACATTGATGGGCTGATCCATATTGTTTATAAACCTTTCAAATACAACAATAGTAACGCATATTTTGTTTAGTATTTCAAAAAATATTAGACATAAATGCTGTATTCTTTATATTATAGACTGGCAGCCCAAGTTACAAGTACTAAATCTTTCCCGTTCAGTTTTATGAACTGACGGTGAAATACACATGCCCAAGGTTTAGCTAGTTTAAACCAAAGGTAGATAAACTAGATGACAGACCAGATGGATCATGTCCTGGAAGCTGCTGCTCTCCTACACATCTGAATGATGTGTTTGGCAATTGGAGATTCCCTACTGGAGAGAAGGATCCACCCCTGGGAGTGACTGAAGCGACTGTCACACCACTGGGTCAACCCAAAATCAAAATCAAAACAAACCCCACGCCTTTTACCTGATGAGATTATTTCCTTCTTCTGGTTTTGATGTGATATTGTCATGCAGCTGGTGGAAGAGAAAAATCACACAGACATTTGGTTGGCATCAGTGAACAACTTAAGCGTGCAATATTATATACAATGAGAAATAGAGGCTACAGAGCAGGACTCCAGACCTCATTTCAGGGTTTATTAAGACATGTTTGTTAGAAAATGCTATAACACGACCACAGGGATTGCTTCACTAAGGCTTAAGTTAAATACTACCATTTTCACAGCAGCTTGACTTGTTTTCTTCCCTCTCCACACTCTCCAGTATGGTTTTCCTCAGGTGGAAAAAACACCCAGGGTGAAATAACAGAAAGCAAAACAAAATAAAATCTACCCTGAATTACTCCTCTCAGCTTCACACAGTCTGTATTTGGACAAGACAGTGGATAAGAGAGTGACAAATTCCAGGATTTAAACCAACTTACCCATTGAGCTACAATGGTTGCTCCAACATTTTTAACAGCAAGAGTCTGACGTTTTCCATCTATCAAGTCCATCCCTGGATTTGCAGCTTGACTTCCAAACATTACAGATACACCGTTTAACTCAGACGTCTTAAATATCATATAGTCTGACTAAAGAGAAAAAAAAATGTGAATTTCCACACAACTGCAAGCTTGGCTACATCTTTAAGGGAACCTCACTATTTCTGAGGTGTCAGAGATCACATACACAACTGTTTCCATTTTTGCTATAATTTCAACTTCATACATTAATTTCTTATATCAATATTCAATTATTTTCTCCCTTTGCAAAACCTTCAAAATAGCATCAGCTTCTTGCAAGCGTGATGGAAAAAGCTGTTACTTTTCCCTGTGCACACGTGCATTTCTGGTGCCAGCTCCACCAGAGTTATCGCCAATGCAGAGCAAAGTTCTGTCTAATTACGACAGCACGAGGACAAACTAGGAAATTAGGAGGGAACATTTTACAAACAGCAACGTCCCCCAAGGGATGCAAATCCAAATTTCAGCATGATAGTAGTGACTGTTACTAGGGTATTTTAAACACATTTCATTAGAATAAATTACTCAAAATATTAATAAATATGTTACTGAAGTATTAAAGAACCTGCACCAGGTCTTTGTGAAACTTTGTTATATAAGTACAGAAAAACCTCCCTGTTCAAGAATGTGATTACTTACAGTAAGAACAGTGATTTATTAGAGCTGAATGTAATTTTCTTTGCAATAAAGAGTGTCCTTCGTGTTAAAAAATACCTTTTTTTTCCCAAAGTGAGATTCTTTTTAGTTTGTTGAAAATAATCCAAGTTTTTTAAGAAGCTTATTTGAAAAGAAAATCCCTTTCCCCTAAGACATACTAGTATTATTTAGAATATTGAAATAGTTGCTATTTCTTTATTCATTGTGTATTTTCGGTAATAATTCACTCCACAGCAGTACAAAAACATTTTAAAAACTGAGGGCAGGGGCAGGGGGGCAGGGGGTAACTGTGGGGAATTCTGTACTATTAGTCAGGAACAGCTTTAACTTGCTTCCCAGAGATTTTCTGGCTGGCTTTTCCCACTTCTGTTACTTACTGCCTCATGAGATTCTACAGTCACGTTCTTAAGCCCGGGTTGAAACTGAACCGCTGCATTTACTGACCCTAGATTTATTACTTTGATTTGAGTCTGACCAGCTGCAGGAAACACAGGAAGAGTTTTCTGTTGGAGAGAAAAAGAGCGAAACCAGTGCTGTAAGTCCTGTGGAAAAAGAAGCTTAACACTTGCTGATGAGCTGCAATTATCAGTCACAGGGATGCAAAGGTTTTAGTCTCTAGTACCATGGGCTGCCTTTCTGCTTTCTTATGCACAACATCCCATCCATGGGTCCATGGCCAGATAAGTTTCTTCTTCGGTCCCCTCCCATGGCTCTAGGGTACCTGAAGACTGACAGGGACCTCTGGATGACAATTTAGATCTTTGGATGCAATGGACCACGCCTCTAGATATATAATTTATACTAACAATACATAAGATGTTTTGCAGAATACTGTTCATAGTCAATAGTTTTATTACTCTGATCGCATTGCATTGCGAGATGCTTTAATATTCTCCCTCACTCTACTTCCCTGCATTCATGTGCTTGGTTTATAATTTACAAGTCTTTTATACATGTTGTTGAGCTCATTTCCACATAAAAAAAAAAAAATCTGCTCTATATTAACATCTAAATATTAACACCACTATTTGCACGCATGGAGCTGAACTTACATCTATTTGCACTTGCACAAGGGCGGCAGCCACAAAAGCCAGAGATGCAAGGAACATGCCAACCGCGATCCTCCTCAGCGGCCTAGCACAGCAACAGAGCACACACCAGCTTTAGGACAAGCATTAATTCAGAGCTTCACCTGTTCAGTTTTTCTTTCCATTGCCAGGAACCTTAACCTGACCATAGCTAACGCTTTATCACCATCTGAAGGTCTGATGCTGTTACAGATGGTACTTTGCAAGCCTAGTAGCTCTCAGAGTCAATTCATGTTAAACTCCTGGGAAATCTAAATTGCCTGCAACATCGTAACCTGTTAACTGGCATTTGCTGGGCTCTTCCCTAAGGTTAACCATTGTCTAAACAGAATTGTTACTGGGTTTGCCTATTTGCAAACAATCCAGTATCGTTGCTAGCCTCAAGACAATAAAACGGATGTCCTGTGCAAAAGCATAGCAACTTTTTATGTCTGTGTCTGTTTTTATGTCTATATTGCTATGTTTAAACAGAAATAATACTGAGCTGAAGAAAAGAACCAGGGAAATGTACTGAGCTGAGAGACACCTACTGACCCTAGTAAGGGTCTAACTTATTAAAAAATAACAACAAAAAAAATCCCTGTTTTTAAAAACAATAAAGACAAAGCTAATGTGTGCCTGTGTTGAAATCAGGTAAGTACATAAACTTACGTAAAATTGATCCCGCATTTCTTAATTAATGGATAAATCACAGCATCTACAACTGGGACCATGATAATAATCAGGATTGGGTTCACAGTCTGTGAATGAAAAATAAGAGCAAAAAAAAGGTATTTTTCAAAGTCCTTTTTTTTTATGAAGAGCAACTCAAAAAATATATATATTTATATATGCATGTGCACACACACATATATTTATACATATATATATAAATTACATGTTAAAGCATGTTAAAGAC
>VZSG01000343.1:542951-559048 GCA_013398315.1 Nothoprocta pentlandii | reverse complement strand
AAAATCCCTGGGGAATACTTAGTGTCAGTCAGAAGATTACTATACCTGCATCTGGTCGGGCTGAATCTGAATAGCTCCCTGATGAAAAACATAGATAAATAGGTTTTAATAGTATGACAACAATTAAAATTGATATGAAAAGTAAATGTCTATTAAGAAAAAGAGTAAAAAGTAACCTACGAAATTCCCATCCATGGTTGTGGCTTGCAGTGTCCATCTTGACCCCTTAACAAAAGAAAGTTAATTGTCACGGTTATGAAAACAATTGTTATGAAAACAATTCCAGAGGAAATTCTGAAGGAAAGGGTTGGGAAAGACATGCAATATAATAAAAATATATAAAGTGTATTCTCTGACTCTGCCATGTAAACATTTAAATAAAACACTGTTTATGGCACATTTTATTTATGAAATAAGAGGGAGAGGGAATGTTTAACATCCCCTGAGCGACAGCTTCAGCTCTCAAAGCCGGCTGCTGCCGGATCCCCTCCTCGAGGCAGGCTTCAGGACCGAAACATGCCAGCCCGCCTGCAGCACTGCGAGCCCCCTCAGGCCACACGAGGCCTCTAAAAAGCTTTTCTAAAAAGCTTTAATAATACTGGATTTACCTTAAAAAGCTTTAAAATACTGTGCCATCCGTTTTCCTGCACTGAATAACCTATTTGATGAAAGTTTTTCTTTTCTTGTTTAAACAAGTATGCTAGAGACAAATTTGATAACAATTTTTGAAGAAAACTCAAGAATTCTTTTTGAAGAAAAGCTGTGGGTAGCACGGATGTGTTCAGTAGCAGCATTCTGTATTAACACTGACCCAGAATAATGCATTATAAGTGGCCTAAAGAATTTACCTGCTGGTCAAAGAGTGCCCAGAACATGGGGAGAGGAATGTACAGGAAAAGCACCTTCAGCACCATCTTAGTCTGAGCAATAAGTCGCTTCTGTAATGAGCAGAGATTACAAAAAGGAATCAATCAGACACTATCTGCAGACAGCTACAGGTGCAGACACAAGATGTGATTGCAAATTAGCTACTCCTGTCCTGATCTAGGCGTGCTGGGGGGCTTCTGTGGAGAGCCCAAGGTCTGCTCACGGGTGCGGGAAGGGTTGCTGGCAAAAGGTGGCATTTGTAACACAGACCTGGTTTTCCTGGCAGATAGGCTCAGCTGGCAGCGTGACATCTAGTTCTACAGCTTGCATTGATTTGTTTTTTCTAATGCATTTTGGCAAAATTAAGTTTTGGAGCCATCTGACCAATGAGCAATAGAGGATGCCTCTCATGTGAGAATGCATGTAGCTGAAAGGAAATAAAAATACAACAAGCTTTGTGCTGCTTCTGTGCTGCTGCCAGCGATAAGAGGCACGGGACCTGCCTGGGGACCAAGGCACACAGAGATCCATGGAAAGCTCTCTTCCGTGGAACTACTGGAGAGAGTCCAGCGCAGGGCTGCGAGGATGATCAGGGGCCTGGAACATCTGCCCTATGAGCAAAGACTGAGGGAGCTGGGCCTGTTCAGCCTGGAGAAGAGAAGGCTGAGGAGGGACCTGATCAGTGTGTGTAAATACCTCAAGGGAGGCAGTGAGGAGGAGGGGGCGGCCTCTTTTCAGTGGTGGACAGCGACAGGACTAGAGGAAACGGCCACAAGCTGAGGCACCAAAAGTTCCACAGGAACTTAAGGAAAAATTTCTTTACAGCGAGGGTGCCAGAGCCCTGGCACAGGCTGCCCAGGGAGGCTGTGGAGTCTCCTTCTCTGGAGATCTTCCCAAGCCGCCTGGATGCCGCCCTGTGCCCCGTGCTCTGGGTGTCCCTGCTGGAGCAGGGGGTTGGACTGGATGGTCTCTAAAGATCCCTTCCAACTTAAAGGACTCTATGACAGGAGCCTGAACTCAGTCCTGCGGCCAGGGGGACACAGTGTTTTTCCACTTGAGCCTGGCTGCTTGAGCACAGTTCTGCAGTTTGATCCCAAGACAAATGTTATGGCCCTAGGCGCGAGCTGTGACCTTCAGCACCCTGCCTGTTGTTGTTCACTCCTGCAGTCACATTAAAGCAGCACGTTTTTGTTTGAAGCTTGTTCTGAAGCTGGTTTACCAAGACCATAAAAATCCAGAGATAACACTCGCCATCTTACTAACTTTAAAATTAATATCTACCTGCACTTGTCCCACATGGGAAATGAACATTTCTTTTATTAAGATCCACCGAATTTCCCCCTGCAGCCTGCAATCCAAGTCTTGACCTGTACATAGGTGTGCTCCCTCCCACTGGAGCTATGATAGCAGCCTGCAACCCAGGGGAGCAGGTATGTTTGGCCAGATCATCACCTGCTACGTGGTTGACACTATTGAAACAACAGTTGAGAATAATTTAGCTAGAGCTCAGGGCATGGCCCAGAGCACAACAAGCAGAAATCTGGGCTTAAGAAATGTCAGGGTGCAGGAGCCCTCGGAGGTCATACTCACATCGTACTTGTCGCTTGCCCAGTCTAGCCAGTGCTCTCTCTTGGGGAACTCCTTGCTGCGATGCCGAAATCTGTTTTTGATAGCGAACTGAGGAGATACCAGAGTTTGTATTTGTAACGTGCAAGCATTAGCAATTCCATAAGCCACCTGGTCGTTATGAAGATGACACACCAGATTCCTGTCCTTGGAGGACGCACAAGGCAACTGACTTCTGCAACTGCTCTAAGCATCTAAAGGAATATTGTGTTATGGACCTTGTACGGTGGGATTAGGATAAAACAGCTCAGAGTTAGTCTCCCTCAGTATGAAATGATCTTAAGAACTTGCTGAAGACTTGGCAGCTTAAGGCTAACTTCCATGTATAATATTAAAAACAATGTCAACAACTTGCCAGAGCTGGATAGGTGTAAGGATACATTTCATTATTTTGGAAGCTGCACTTTGTAGAAATTTCTCATTTCTTGAAACTGAATGCATATGTTCCTTCTGAATACATTCCTTCTGAAGAGTTTGCAGACTTCCTGTGTGGAATAACATGCAAGCCTGATGTTCCAGGCTGAACAAAACTGGACTCTAGGGGTAGCACTCTAAGCAATGGCCAAAATCACATTTAGAGATTTGTTTCTCACAGTGCTTAGAGGATAAGTAATGGCCTGGCAGATCTGCATGGAGAAGGCAGAAGTGCATTTAATGTAAAAAATCCCTTGACCTCAGAATTTAGAGGCGCTATTGGGGAAATGCAGCACTTCTCAGGCAGATATAGCTCCCTTCCTTGCAAGCTTGCACCACCCCACTAGTGACCCCACTAGTGTCCTAACACAGTGGGGGTCAATGTACTTCTGCATTGTAAATTCTTCATTAAGCAACGAATTTTGGCTGATAAGAGATACTAATAGCCCTGTTCTTAAAACTAAAGATAGGTTAAACTCAGGTCAATCCATGATTCTCTCTTTCCTTATAGAGCTGCATTAAGGAACACAAATGAGGAAGGAATGATTCCCAGAAGTTTTTTTAAACATTATTGTGACATCCTACCTTGATGTATAAGCTAAAAGATATACATGAACATATAGCTTAATACAAGGGCAATCTACAGATCTGGAGGTGTGAGTAAGAAGCCTGCTGTAAGAGAAGGTCAAAAAGCCTTAGCAGAAATTCTGGAAGTGTGATAGACTTCTGGTCTCCATCAGTATAACTAAATAGGCTTGTAAATTCTGGCGAGGCTTTTCGGAAAGGCAAATATTACTTACTCCAATGCATTTGGAAACTGCAACCATTATATTGCCTTGAGGCTGAACTTTCTTGTACATTCCACTTCCAATTATGAACACAACTGCAATGAGGAAAACAACTGGGGTTAATTGAAAATAATGGCAGAAGTTTTCGCATGCAAACCATAATAAAGGGGTTACATCAGGATGGAAATAAACTTTCTAAGGAGGGGTGAATGTGCTTGTTGGCATATTATTATGCAATAAAAGAAATCAAAACAATATTACTAGATTACTACTAGTTTTTCAAGAAAAAGGACAAAAGCCTGGAGCCATGAAAGCAAATGGCCACTCTCGTTAGCAAGCAAGATGGTTTAGCTGAGTTGTGGTCCAAACAAGACCTGCTTTGGACCTTAGCTTTGGCCTTGCTGCCCTGCATTAGAGCAGCTTTAAGGGCTGATTTTCAAGAGGCCAGGACAGCACAGCTCTCCTTATGCACCAGGGATGAGAGGGGCCCTGGGTGGGCTCCCAGCTAGGACCACGGGGGATCCTGTGTGCAAACCAGCCATGTTCTGTGGGAGAAGCCCCAAAGGCTCCTTCTTACAGCAACATGTCTTTTTTTCCCCGTCTTGGTACTGTAGTTGAAGAGCACAGTGAGGAATTTGTGGTGCGCTACTGAAAATGCAGGAATTTGCTGCATTTTCCATGTAGTGCACTAGAGAAAATGCAGGAAAATGCTAAGTACTGATATACTGTTATGGTATATGAATTACTTTTCATCAGACCAAGGGCATTTACTCTACTCTGGATTACAGGTAATTTTGAAAGCCACTCTTTCCTAGAGTTCTTTACTGCCTTCAAAATATCTTTCATTTATACAATCCAGTGGTCCAAACAAGTGGACAGTATTCACACTAAAGCAAATTACACAACACACAGGAGGTGTGGTTTATCTATGTCCCTCTCTGCCTCTCAGAAAATAAAATAAAACCAAGATGAATTTACCAAGAAGCTAAATGGGCTCAATGTGCTGTTTTCCAACCCCTTTTTGCTGATCCCTTTGCTTTTTAATTCAGGGGAAGACTGAATCCTCAAACAGACCACCCCATCACCACAGGTTAGGCGAGCATTTATAGAGACCTAGACAGACTTGACCAGGTCTCATAGGCCAGGGATGAACTAGGTGTCTTTGAGGTCCTTCCAAAACCATTGGAAGAAAGAAAAGCTATGCCCAGACCAGGACACCCTAAGCAGAGTAGATAAGGATATGTTAGCTTTCTCAGCACAGCAGTCAACCCAAGCAAAAATCATGCATGGGTACTTCTCTGCAGGTAAAAACTTATGCAAAAATTGTGCTTGGGTGCTTCTCCACAGCACACCCAAAGGCTACCCAGGAAAGCCCCACTGTCAGGCTCCACGTCTCTATGTGAATGTTGTATTTTGCTATTATAGGCTAGAGGAGGTGGGTCTGGTTTACACTTTCCCCACCCCAATTCTGCAACCTCGTGCAAAAATCATTAAGAGAACTGCCATCAACTGAGGAAATGACAGAATGGAAAATGCTATACGCAGCTACTGTTTTTCCAGGGATAGTTATGACCTCCTGTGACAGCAAGATACTTACATATCAAAAAAAAAAAAAAACCCTAACAACAACAACAAAAATCTTTGTAAAAGCACTAGAAATTTAGGTTAATCTCAAAATAAAATAAAAACTTCTCAAGTCAACAACTGCAGATAAAAATCAGGTATTGGTAGAGTCGGATACCTGAGAGATCTCCACTACTTTCTCATTCTTGAATCATTATCTTCTAATCCTTTGTGTATCCGTGAAGCAGTAAGAAGGAAACAGTTCGACTTACTCAGTGACACAGCCATGAGGGCAGCAGGAACTCCAAAGGCTAGTGGGTAACATCGCTGTTTGCTATGAATGCCACATTCTTGACCTGGACAACATAAAGTAACCTTAGATAAAAAGTCCAGGTGAGCACTGCCACTATTTCACATATTTTCCTTCACTGCATTCTTTATTGACACAAGAAAAATAATAATTTGTGAACATTATGAATAGAATGGATCAAACTATCAATGGCATCAACAATTATTTACATTATTAAGATGGGGAATTATGTGGATTTGTAGAGTTTTGCTGAGGTATAAGAACAATTTTGCTAGAAGGGTCAAATGGAACTTTTTGGAGAAAAGGGGATCTAGACTCTCAAAGTTTCAGAGGCAAAGTAATGCAAGTAAGTTATGTAACCTTTATCTCTGTTCATGAACAAGTGTGATTTGTTTAAAAATACTCAAATACACCCCCAACTGGTCAGTGATGAGTCTTTATAAACTTTACACACATCTTGAAATGATGCTCAAAGTATGGACTCATGATCCTCAAATGTGGTGACTAAAAGGAAGATGTAACAAAAAACTAAATAAAATATATTACCTCTTTTCACAATATCCTTTCTAAAAGAGTTAGAAAACCTGATTAGAATAAAATCTTAGCTTGCAGTTAGTTAATTTGTCTTGATTCCTATTATATTAGTCTTCTAGTGAAGCTCTACAGAAAGCAATGTTATCACTTTCCTCTACTGAAATTGTGAGTACAAACTATTTTCCCAAGCTGGTTTCCATCTCATATCAGCATGGAAGCATGTTGCTGCCTGTGCTGGCTGACCTCCTTCCATTCTGGAAGGATGGAGTCTGCATGAAGCAAACATCTCAGATACAATCAAGGTAACCTGTTTCAGCCAACTGCTGTCAAAATACCCAATTGCCAGAATTTTACTCCAGGATCATTTCAGATCTCTCATATAGTTTTCTTGTGCCATATTTATACCTAAAGCAAGTTTAATTCCATAGAGGTAAAAGAGTCATAGGCTCAGCATATCTCCTAAGGAGTGGAAATACTAGGCCTCTAAGGCAAATTACATCTCAGATTGGCTTTTTTTGATATTATCTCACTCCAGAGAAGCTGGATGAGACACTTGAAGACTAAGTTGTCTTGTATAATTGTGTGAGCTGAAGGACTGTATCCCAACATTCATCCTTGGCTGTTTACCATTTCATAGACAAGTGTGTAGACTTACCTCTGAGAATGGGGGTGACTATAGTGGATATAAGACTTCCAGCATTGATAGACAAATAAAAGATAGAGAAAAACCTAGTTCTTTGTTTTTCCTGCAGTGAAAATAAAAAGGCTTTTTAGAAAAGCTTAACTTGAGTCATGTTCATCAGCCTAGATCAGGCCACCAGCAAATCAGCTTGTGCAGTTTCAGTTAAAAACAATTACCTAGTTCCCTTTTTTAGGTATTCAGGAAGCACTACATGAATGTACATGTCTAAATATGTGTATCATTAGAGTATAACAATAGTCAAACAAATATATGCATGATTAAAAAATGATCACCAAAATCTGAAAAATACTGTTACCTGATCATCGTTAAACTGATCTCCACCAAATGCTGACACACAAGGTTTGATGCCACCAGTACCAAGTGCAATGAGGATCAGGCCAATAACGGACAGGACGCTAGGACAAAGAAGAAAGAAATCACTCCACTTCTTTAGATGAAAGAACTGCCCAAGCTTATAGCAGAAGCACTAAATAACATATAGGCATTAACATTAATGAGTGTCATCAATCTGTCTTTCTCATAAGAGAAGGCCAAGAAAGATGTGCCACTTTAAGATCAAAATTTAGTTCATCAGCCTTAATTAAACACAGCTCACAGATATCAGGATGAGGGAACTGAGGCCAGAGCTGCAAGGAAGTGACTGTGGCCTGGCAGACTGTATGGTCAGTGGGATACCGTGATATGCTCAGCGGGAGCACATGAAAGAAACTGGTGAAGTCAGCATGGCTTAAGTTCTTCACATACTGAGATGTCTCAGGAGGATAGCAGGAAAGAAAAGAAACTCTTTAGAAGCAGTCAAGAACACATATGAACAAGATTACACATCTCTTCAACTACCATTCAAGTGCAATGCATAAATTAAAGCCGGCCCAAGGCACACTTTCTAAAGGTGCATAAGCAGCAGTGGTGACAGTTTTCCTACAAGCAGCCATAATTTAGGCAGCATAAATTTAAGGTCCCTCTCTTCATTAGATTGCTGGGAAAACACATGTACAAAGCAACTCACACGTGCACTGCAATATGATCCGGAGTGCCGTCCCTGTTGGCATCAGTCAGGTCATTTATGGAGCTTATAGACATCACTGCCTGCCCAATTGTATAGACAATGGACAGGGAAACAATGGTCCTGTCACAAAGGAATGAGATACAGAGCATTTACACACATTTCAGTTTAATAAAGGAGGATACACATTAGATCTGGACCCGTAGCTTTTCATGAGCTGTTTTAAAAATCTGTCTGCATACCTCTGCCACAGCACAATTTCTATTGTGTTTATTTGGTTTAAGGAAAAGTTGTAGAGAGCCTTGTCTAATTAACCAAAACAAATATGAGAGAGGAAAAAAAAAAAAAAAAAAGGTTCATCTTTTCAGGTCCATCGTTTTTGGAGATGAACCTGAAAAGATAAACTTTTTTTTTCAAACATCGTTGTTGGAGATATTGAAATCTCTGGTATAAAAGCGTATTTTGGCTTATACTATTTTTTTTTCAGTTTTAAAGCATGGCATCCAAACAAGTGAACGAACTTGTATCCAGGCATGTTCATGCATAAGAGGACAACGTGCAAGATATTAAGCTATTCGCAATGAGCTGGCACTGATCAGAGCAGCTGCACAGAGCCTACTTGACAGTGATTGCATATCTGGTCTCCCAGAGGCTGTCAGCGCAGCAGGAAATGATCGTGCAGCCCGTAGCCAACCTTGACTTCAGAGCCAGCTTCATCTCTAATCTCTGGGAGACCTTTGACAAGTCAGCTAACATTCCTGACTCATATCCCTCAATAAAAACCTTTTTATGGTGCTTTCGCTGGCAAAGTAAATACTATTAGAAGCACAACATCAGCAAAGGAGAATGGGCTCAGGTTGTTGGAAATAATCTGTAACATTTGAAAGCACTTCATCCAGCATTACTTTTCTGAGCACACAGGGAAGAAATTCAGAATCCATCGTTTAGAGCAAACAGTTGCAACTCAGTAAAGCTTTCCACTGAGCTGTCAAATCAATATTGAAATTAATTGCAGAATATTTTGGAATATATTCTAAAAGTCTCCTTTAACACTACATAGAACAGTTATTTCACCAATTTACCACCTGCAAGAGGTAAAGATGCAAATAAATGTAATTATAACCTCCAATTTCTATTCATTTTCACAGCTCCTCCGTTCCTTACAGGCTACATTTTCCGTAGATGAGAAGAAAACACACAGCCTGCCTGGAAAGCAGACTAATGCAACTAGCTGATTAACAGAACTGTAATATTCCTTAACTTGCTGTGAAGTTTTAGTTCTGAGCTAAATCAGTTAAAACCTCCATGTGGAGTGGAAAAAAACCCCACCAAATTCTGTAGTAGCCAACATCAGCTCGAGGTGGTTGCTCCAAATCCCTTCCTACAGCAACAACTCAGGTACTGTTGAGCTCAGCTGAACTTTCCCATTTTTGCTTTATTTTATTTTTCTTTTCTGAGCAAGCACTCACTTAAACTTCCCCAGCCAAGAGTCTGCAATGAGCGCTCCAAGGATGGGTGTCAGGTAGCACAGCGCAACGAACGTGTGGTAGATGGCTGTAGACAAGTTGTCATCCCAGTGCAGGAAGTATTTGAAATACAAAACGAGCACCGCTGCGGGACACAGGAGACAACAACAGGTTAGGAGGCAGGATCAAGGCTGGGTGAGCAACGGTAGGTGAGAAGAAAGGTGAAAAGTGGGACGTACCTCGCATGCCATAGTAGGAGAAGCGCTCGCAGAACTCATTGATGACGATGAAGAAGATGCTGACGGGGTAGCCAAAGCAGCTTGGCTGGAGGCAAGGGTGACAGTGTGAGTTCAGACAGTGCCATGCAACGTGCAGGTAAATTATTAGTGCTAACATGACCCACAGCTTGGCAAGCTCCATATGGACGTTACAGGGGTGCAGGTACTCAGCCGTTTGGGAGCTGCATGGACCGCTCTGGGAGCAGGCTGCTCTATCTCAGTCAAGAACCAATTTTTGCTTTCCCCTAGTGGTCTTCAGAGCTCTACAGACTTGCATCTACCCTTTACAAGAGATCTTTAGCAACACTATGTTTGATGCTCAGTCATTTGAAGTTTAAGTTCCCTAACAGAGTAACCTCAGCGGTACCCGAAATTATGCAAAAACTCAACATTACTGAACAACAACACCAAACAAATGAAGTCCCACACCCCAGAACCCCAAAAGGCACCATAATTAATTAAAATTCCAGGGCTATAGTTAGATACCTCTGATTAAGACAGGTAAAGCATTTAACTAAAACAGGTCCCTAAGGAAAGCTCCCCATCCTGACAAATACTCCAGTAGAGTTTGGCACAATTAGTGAAAAAGGAAGTTTAATTCCTCACCACCTATTTTCCTAAATGGATGAAAATACAGCACTTTCATCAAAATGATTGGAATGTAAGTTGCATATAATCTTCCAGGTTTACCTTTGTGGGTTTTACTTTACAAGTTACAAAATCAAAATTTTAAATAAGTCTCACAAGCTGTGCTGGGTCACCTCTGTATTTGTGACTCTGTGTTAAGGTCAGTCATTCCTACAATACCTTAAAAATATACACATATAAGCAGCACAAAATATTTCATTATGAAAAGAAGCAAACTTACAGATGCACATGGTTCCAAATAATTTCTAAGGAAAATCTAGATAACTATGGTTTTACTTGGACATCAGAGCACCAACTGTTTTAAGTAGGAGCTATGGAGTCTCACAAGGACTTGAGAGATCAGAAGTCATCATGATGTGGTAGCAAAAACACAAGAGCATCTTTAAATGTTTATTGCTTCTGTGCTTTGGGTTAAACAAAAGTGCATATGTCAGACATATGAAAATGAATGGTAACACAAAAGCAAGGCGTATTTTAAGGATTAGTATGGAAGAGAGTTAAAACATTTCAGAGGTAAAACAGTCTCATTTGCCTTCATGTTATGAGGGTTCAGGAATCAGACCCATCTATATCTCAGAATATTTCACCAGTCCAAAGGAAAGAAGTCTTATGTGGGAAACCCTGCCCGATAAGAGTAAATCAGAAAGCTCACATCATTATCAGAGACTCTGGGCTGAGCTTTAATGAGCAAGGTTGCCTCCAGGCCACCTGTGGATTTAAAGGGGGACCTTCTAGGAGGACTTGTCTATTATTAAAATGACAAGATTTGAGCCCAGGGTATTCACAAAAAGAGGCTCCACAGATCAGTCGCTGAGGTTTAAGTGTATGAAAGCCTGTGTGCTACAATAAGCAAGAGAAATGAACACTAGGCAGGGATCAGAGCATTGCTGACTTAACCATGATTAGTGCTGCTTGGTCCTTCTCCTGGTTGAGTCAGGCTATCAGCTGCTCCAATCAAGTAAAACGTTTCTCATTTGTGCTTGGCTACATGAACTTCACTGAAAGAACCTCACTTTGGACAAGGATGAGGCCCAGGGTGGACTCATCTAGCTTTAGAGCAATAAAGGTTAGAAGCCTAAGTAGGTTTTTGTCACCCTTGATTTTTCATGCCCTTCTCCATGTGCAGAAAGGGGCAGCTCCACAGAAAGCCTAACCACATGTACCCCAAAGTTATCTCAGAAATCATTCATCTGAAGATACAGGTGCTCTGGGTGACTAGCCCAGACTGGGCTTGACTTTTGGTGGAGTGGGGCACATAGAGCTGAATGCCACACGGCCCTATCCACACACCTATGTGTGTCCTAACGCCACATGCAGATGTTTGTGCCACCATGCTGCAGACGAGAGATGTCCTCCATGGGAGAGGGGGAAGAAACAGGACAGCAGGAAAAGATCAGAAGAGGGATCTGAGCTCTACCCCGGAGGAGATGGAACACAGTGCACCAGGAGGGGTAATAAAAAGGCTGGGATTCCAGCAGTTGGGGTAATAAAAAGGCTGGGATTCCAGCAGTTGAGGGGCCAAGCCCCAAACAGCAACCCCTACCATGGGGCTGGCTTCCACCACCGCCAATGGTCGTAGCTGCCCATGGAAGGAGAGGCCGTCCCCATCGGGAGCGGGCAAAGTCTGCCCCACCTCTGCCACCCGTGCAGCAAAGGGACAGGCCAGCCCTCGAGCTGGTGGGGCCCGTCCCCATGGGCATTTAGCAAAGCCTCACTAGAACTTTTCTGTCCTTCTTGGCGTTCTCCAACTTGCCTGGTTTCATGCTGCCACAACACAACCCTTGTTGTCTAAGCGGGTGCTGCAACCGGTGATGCAACACGTTTCCGTAGAGGCTGTGTTTTTGTTTTGAGCCAGGAGTGCCTGCACGTGGGCCAGAGATGCCCTCCTGGATTTTTACCTGCTGCTCCCAGGTTGCAGCAGCGATTTGCCTGTCACAGAGGGGCTGAGCAGTGCATCATGCAAATGTTCCTGCCACCACAAACCAGCAGGAAAAAGCCAAGGTTCTCCACAAGGAAATGGGCATCTTTAGTTTATTTTTCCAAGATAATACTAGCAAGAAGAGAATGCATACTTATGTCTTGATAATGTATAACCTACATACTGTTCTTCTTTTGAACTGTGTTGTTCTCTTAATCCTTGGCTGTGCTTTACATGTGCATGCACACATCTACTGCAACATTTTCCATCGAGATCCACATTGGCCAAAAAGCGCTAGAGCCACCACTGAAGAGGTAACCTGCAAGCAACATTTTTGATCCTCTCTGCACAAAATTCCCCTACCTAGAGGATCCCAGGCCTGGATCCGATAGAGCCCAGCTGCACAACCTTGGCTCGGGCTGCCGAGGAAGCCGCTAGGCTGTGAGAAAGCTGTGGGAAAGTCCATGGAGTAAAACCTTGCAAGATAAGAAAGGCAAAACTGCAAACAGAGATAGCACTGCTGAGGCAGCAGTCATTGCTCGTCCAAAGACTGAGGAGGAAAAACACTAGCATGAAAGGTAAATAAACACATAAAACCTCTGAAGGAGGCTTGGTGCATGACGGCAGCTCAGCAACACGAGGGCCTGCTCCAAGGAATCTCCTTTTCCAAACTGACACCTGCCTGTCCAGCAAAGGCTCTTCAGGCACCTTATTCGGGTGATGTGTGCTAGTGCCTAGCTGGGATCTAGACCTTTTGTGTGCTCACTAATTTATCTAATTTATACTTCTAAGCAGTGTGTGTATATATATATGTGTGTGTGTTTATATATATATCTTTTTCTTTTTTTTTGGTGCCCAGTTAAGGATACCCAAAGAGAATGACAACATTCATATTTTAAAATAGGAAAGAAAAGGGAAAAAGAAAAGAGGAGGAAAAATAAAAAACAGAAGCAAAGCTTACCGCTGATTTGTCTTTACTCTTGCTTTTGGTTCCTGGGGGAGATAAAATAAATAAATAAATAAAGACAAGTTAATGGAAACTACTAAGCAACATTTCTTTAAAACCACCACAAAACAGTTTTAAAAGTTCAGTTCAAAATGTAAGTCATGAAAGGAAGATGGTAGTGTTCAGGAAACCGCATGGATGCTCAGGGTGAGCAAGTTTTCAGTCTTAAAACAGCACTTCTTATTAGTGCAAGGAAATCAGTAGAAAAACTTCATTTTATTTTGTTTTTTTTTGGACTCTGTAGGTTCACATGCATGCTGAAGAGAAGGCCAAAAGAAAGGGTTATTGCAGGAGAAAGCATCACATCCCATTAAGATGCCTCAAAACACATCACTCGGGTCGGTCTACCACCTACAAGAGACCCATCCCGTTCCAGCTCCATCTCCAGGAGGTGGCCTTGGAGACAGGGGCAAGGAGCACAGCGCAGAGGCGGGTCCCAAAGGGAGGTCCCCGAGGGGAGAGTTTGCCTTCTGGCTGAGCTTGCAGCCTGCCCGAGAAAGGCCACGTGCCCGTGTAACGGGTGACAGCATCTCCCATAAAAACGGCATGGGCAAGTTCATTATCTTTACGATAAGGCCAAGTACAAGACGCGAACTTTGGAATTCCTGCTTCCCACTGAAGTGTGCCCACAGCAGACCATTCTAGGAAAAAATGGATCTGCTAACATCAGGATTGCTTAGTCCATAGGTCACGATAGACAGAAATAGCTGAAGGCAGCTCTGCCTTTTAGTTCAACAGATACCAAGCAAAGCCACTGAAAGTGAATTAATGCCTTTTTTTCCTTCACAGACATGGATGCCTATATCTTTACAATAAATGCAGAGGTAAAATACAATAACTATGGACATAAACATGCTCAAAACTCAAGAACATGCTTTCTTAAAGAAAAAAACAATTTAAATGTTCAGACTCCAACTTTAGGTCACATACTCATAACCAAATTGTTCACTGTCCCTTATGCAACTCATGCCAGCAGACATACTGGAGTATATCAAAGTTTTAGTGATAGAGATTATCTTCAAAACAGCCCCCGCGGCATTTCCTGAACACACACACATCACAATGCCATTTTTTTCATGGCATCATCTGGAAGAACTATGTGATAATTCTGTTTCTGTGATTTTTCCATGCATCAAAAATTCAGAACATAACAAATCTGCTTTGAAGCTGGGAGTTTGGTCACCGCAAGGATGCCTAATTCCACCCTTCAGACAAAACCTAATGGTGCAGGGTTTTCTCCTTGCAGGAGGGAAGAGCACAGTGCATCCAGCCACGTGCCACAGCCCCCTCTGCCCTCAGCCCCCGACCCTCTCCTCAGCCCCGTGCAGGACACGGGCAGCCCTGGTACCAGCCGTGGGACCGTCCTGGAGCTCCTCCTCAGAGCAGGGGATGTGGGCACGTGCCTGTGGCAGCACATGCCCACGCTGCTGAACGCCGCCTCACGTGCTGCTGATGGAGAAGGCGGCTTAAGGAAGCGACCTGCTTCTCCCAGACCACCTTCACCCACCACAAATTGTGTGTTCTGGACCAGGCTCCTGCTGCCCCTTGGTGCCTGCTGTACATCAGCCAGCATATACAGGGAACATTCACACTGAGCATCTCTCATCCAGCATCAACTAAGCCTTGGAAAACTGATGGACCCAAGTTGGCTGGGTTTTGTTTCCTTGCTGGTGAGTGAAAGCATCCACCTCCACAGAGAAAAGCTTTGTGGAGTAGATGGTGTTGTCACTTGCTTTCAAACGGAGGGCATGGAGCGTTGACGTCAGTGTTTCAAAGGATGAATATTTACTTCTAGACCCTTTAGAGTTCATATCACTATGCTCCTTTTTCAGCTTGGGTTAGGGAATTCCTGATGGTTTTAAAGCCAGCGTTTCAACGGGGGAGCCTAAAGCATCCCCCCAGCTCCACGGCGTGGCAGCTTCAGGGCTAGGTGGTACTTCCAACAGCGCAAAGCAGCCAGCATCGCCCCGGCTTCAGGAAGGGGAAAAAGCCACACTTTAAGCAATGGGTTTTGTTAGGGGCATGACAGAGCAAGCCCCTCTCTGGGGCAATTTTCATTTCTCCTTCACCTCCTTCTGAGAACAAGAGCACCTCGTGAAGCTGATGTTGCACGAACAGACACCGCAGTCCCGGGCTTCTCCTCCCTCCGCAGGGCCACCACGGTCTCCTGCTGGCACCGCTGCCCGTCCCGTCTGAACACGTTTGCTGGCCATGGCCACAAGCCCCTCGCCTTCCTCACGGGGTGAAGGGAGGATGAGGCCTCCCCATCGCGGGGAGGGCTGGTGGGGAGAGGCACCTCGGGCGCTGCAGGGCCCCGGAGCCGAGCGACGGATCCCGGAGCTGCTTGTGCTTCCGTCGGAGAGGGGAGCCTTGCAGATCCGCCGGCCAAACGAGCGCTGCCCTTATCTAAGCCTTTCAGCTGCGTTTGTGCACGCTAAAAACACGGCGGCTAGATCAATCCTAGGCAAACTCCCAGCTCGGGACTGTGTTGGGGGTAAAAAAATTGGCTTATTTAAGGGCTGTGAGGAGGCACCATGTGTCTAACGCACGTGGGGATATTGAGCCGTGTGTCCCCTCAAGTCCAAGGTAAACCTTCCTGACTGGGGACTCGGAGCCTCCACGCGGGATAGCAAGAGAGCTTAAGCTGCAAGGAGCACTCACTGCTCCTTGCCTAGGGGCAAAGAGGGCAGCGGGGGTGGGTAGCAGTGATACCAGGACCGTGGTGGACACCGGGAGAGATGCCATGGGGATGGGGTGCAGCATGGGCAGCCCGCGGGACGGCTCAGAGGCTCCCGTTGGGCACCCCATGCTCCCCAGTTCCTTATCCTTCGTCTGTCCGCCCCCATGCTGGGGGCAGCTCTGCTCCCCGCTCTGCAGGGCTGGTTGCTCCAGGGACCATCATCCTGGTGTCCACCACTGTCCTGGCGCCCACCACTGTTCCCCACGCCTGCCCCCTTCGCGCCTGGGCCCCCC